>CM035230.1:79783315-80263946 GCA_020226215.1 Sindora glabra
TAAAAATTACATTCCTATAAATGTATATTTTCCTAGGCTACAAATCAAATGCCACATTACAAAATAATAATTATACATTTTCAAAAATTACATTCCTAAAAATATATATTTTCTTAGGTTGCGAACCAAACACCATGTTAGAAAATAATAATTATACAATCTAGGCCCTAATTAAACATGTTTAATTACATCATAGTTTCTATATATTTTGAAATATACAGTATCAATTAAATTATTTTATAAATGCTAAAGCAATTAAATAAAAAATAAGTTTTTATTATTGATTCCATTCAAATTAAAATCTTGACCATAATTAATAAATATCCTTTTTAAAAAACTCATTTTTTCTTCTTTGAAAAAACTAAGTTAATATAATAAACAAATCCCTAAAAAATAATAATTATACAATAAAGGATCATAATTAAATTTGTTTAATTACCTTACGATTTCTATATATATTGAAATCTATGGTATTAATTAAATTTATTACATATATACTTATTATACATCAAGAAAATCAATTACATATAATTTGAAATTGTTATAATTTTCACAAATGAAAGAAAGTACATAGAATAAAATTGAACTAATCATATCTGCTAATTTTTGCAAGCTATACAATTCTAATTCAAAAGCATTGCTTTGTGAAACTACTAAACTCACTATACTTGGATGCAAATTGGCTCATGAGTTAAATTGGAAAAGAAGAAGAGAGAAAACTCTCAATTGGATAAAGGATTTCTTGTTCACTTGATGATGAAAATTACAACTTTGAGAAGGTATTTATAGTTACTTGTAGGAACAAATTTGTTTAAAAAATTTTTAAAAATCTCTCCCTATTAATGAGATATTTTCAATCCTAAGAATTTTCTAGAATTATCTATGTCCTTTCTTATACTAGATAGTTTTAGAATATTCTTTTAGTTCTAGGCTGGATTGTGTTTTGGACTAGGCTCTCAATTGGGCTTTTGTTCCATTCTTTATTGGGTCTTCTGTTCCATTTTCTTCGGGGTGGATGAGACTTTCCCTTTAAGTTTAGTTATCATCTTCATAGTATGGGAAAAGATCAACAATATTAAAGGTAACATTAACACTATAGGAGCCTGGTAGTTCTATCTTATAGGCATTATCATTGATCTTTTACATAACTCGAAGTTGTGCACTTTTTGAGTACAAATTGTTATTAATGTATAATCATTTTGTTATTAATGTATATTAATATACATTTTTCTTTTTAAAATTTTTTCTCTTTTAAAAAACTGTAAGTCAATGTAATAAATATATCCCTAGGAATTTTTATATATTTTATTTTAAAATGTACAATATTAATTAAATTGTTTTGCAAACACAATAGCAGTTAAATAAAAAACAATGAATTTTTATTACAGATTCCATTCAAACTGAAATCTTTGACCATAATCAATCAATATATATATTTTCCTTTTTAAAAAATTCTAAATCAATGCAATAAATATATTATTCACACATGTCAGCATTTCAAATAAGACACGTTCAACATCTAGTTTCATTTCTTCCATTAATTCTTATGTTACCATGTGTTCCTAACTATATCCCATTTTTATATACTAAAACTAGCTTATAACCTCTATATCACATGGATTTAATTAGTTTTAATTAATAATAATTTATAATATAAATTATAAAATATTCAAATGATTAATGTAATATACATTATCATATTTATATCAATTAAATAACAATAAAATTGATATAATTATATTCAAATTAAATAAGAAAATGTACTATATAACTCATTGCTAATAGATAAAATGGTTATTTTATTTTATTATAGTATTATATTAATAGTGATTATAAACACAATTAAAAAGATGCATACACATTTAAATATTAAAACAAATTAAATTTAGAAAAATAACATAAAATTATATATATAAAACAAATAACATTTATTTATATGAAATTGAATGTGTATATATATCCATCATTAATTCTATATAAAATAAACCGTAATAGATAATAAAAAATAAATATGATCTAATTTACTAAATAATCTTCTTATACTTTTTAACTAAAGAATATTTATTTGATTAAATATATTAGTTTCTCTAAAAATTACATGCTATAATATAAATGTATATATGCTAAAAAGAAATAAAGATTGAAATTTAACCTACAATAGAAAGGTGAATATATATCAAGTTTCTATAGAAATTCAAATGTATATATACTTTAATTTTTGATAAAAAAATTGCATTATACACCTGCTTAATGCAGAACATGTAAAACTCTTTCATCTTATCAACTTACAATGGAAAGATGAATGTACATTAAATTTTTGTCACATCTAGAATTATATAAAATAATTTATTTTATACCATGAAGTAAGCTACACATTATAAATTTACTTTACATAAAAAATTGGTATAAATTATAAAGAAGAAAATGATATTGAAGAACTATTTCTAAAAAGATTAATAATCACTAATTATTAACCATAGTGAAGCAATGTGTCGGAAGGAATCATTGAAGGGAGTAGCCATTGCCTGCTAAGATGGCATTACAATGATTCAATGGGTGGATATTGTTAATAGGAAAACAATATTGCTCATAAACTGAATGACTTGCATGATTAGAGTTGGAACTAATTATAGGTTTTAGAGTTTGAGATTGAGAAATATGAAAGGGAGAGAGAGAGGTAAAAGAAAATTAGTCAAGAGGAAAAGATAAGGCAAAGAGAATATTAATGCTTATTTGAAATGAAAATCGATGATGATGATGATGATATATATATATATATATATATATATATATATATATATATATATTAAAAATTTGAATATTTTTTAATGATATAAATAGAAATACAAAATTGAAAATGGAAATCAATCAGAAATGAAAGTGTGATTTTTATTAGAATAAATAAATTAATTGTTAATAGACAATTAATGCTCATAAAAATCAATTGGTGCTATATAAGGAAAAGAAACTAGAAAGATTATTTTAGAAAGAAAGACAATGCATGAAAATTAGAAAAACTTGTAAATTGAAAAGAATCAAAGAGATTATGAAATTATAAAAATGTAATAAATAAGAAAAAATTAGAGAAAATTTTTCAATTTAATATAAACTGCTATATATAAATAAGAGATTTAGTTCTAGAAAATATAATAAATCAAGAAAAGAGATTAGAATGATTGCAAAGCTACAATAAATAAAGAAAAATATAAAATTATTTTAGAAAAGAAGAAAATACACAAAAATTAGGAAATTTTATAAATCAGGAAAAGAAATTAAAGAGATAATGAAAATATAATAAATAGAGAAAGAAATCAACAAAGTTTTTTTTCAATTTAATATATATTGCTATATATAAATAAGAAATTCAGTTCTTTACATTACATTAATTGTAGGAGTGTAACTATTGTATTTCAATATTCATTAAAAAAAATGATGAATTGACATATAAAAAGTTATAGAAATGACACTTGGTATAAAAAAGGGTAGGAAACATCATGGTCTACGAATAATGTATAATACGAGCTTGTGACCCATGTAATACATGGATTTAATTAATTTTAATTAATAATAATTTATAATATAAATTATAATTTTAAATAATAAAATATTCAAATGGTTAAAGTAAAATACTTTATCATGTTTATATCAATTAAATAAATATAAAACTAATATAATTATGTTCAAGATAAGCAAAATAATGTATTATATTTTTTTAAAACTCATTGTTAATTCTAATGTATGTATGACTTCCTTTATTCTATTTTATTTATTATTTTAGATAAATTTTTCATTATTTATTTATATCTTTAGAAAACCAAAAATAAAATTATTAACTTTTTTTAATTGTAATCTTACTATCCTAATAAATAAAAGATAATCAATTACTTTACATATTGATTATTATTTTTAGTAAATAATAAATTTGTATATTAAAATTCTTTTCTTCTTAAATTGCAATTAATAATTGTCCTCTTTAATTATTATATATTTACTTTAATGATAGATAAAAAAATGGGATAGTACATAATTAGTAAATTTTTATATAAATACTTTATTTATATTAAGTATCAAATAATTATATTAAAATAACTAAAATTGAAAATTTATATTATGCATCTTACTTGTAAAATTTATAAAAAATTTAACACTAATAAATTTTGAAAGTTTTGCCCCAAAAAATATGGTTCAAATGTTAATTAATATGTGTAAATCACTAATTTATCTATCGGGTAAAAATTTTTGATATTATTATTTACATAATTTAATTAAATAATTTTTTAGTAATTATCAATTTTGAACCTAATTCAATTTGTCAATTAAAATTTTTGGCTTTTAATTTATTCAAAATTATTAATGCAAATCATATGTGATTAAAATTAAAGAAAATATGAAAATGTAATAAATAAGAAAAAAATTATGAAGATTACTCCAAAGAGAAAAAATACATAAAAATTAAAAAATTTAATAAATTAGGAAAAAAGTCAAGAGATTATAAAAATCCAATAAATAAGAAAAAGAAATCATGAAATTTTTTCTCAATTTAATATAAATTACTATGTATAAATAAGAAATTTAATTCTTTATTATGAAAAATGACATATGACAAGTTATAAGAATGATATTTGTCATATTATAAGGCAAGAATCATTGTTAATATATCATATATAAATAAAGATTAAAAATACTAAAATCGGTGATAAAAGGAAAATAGCTAAAATAAATAAATAATATATATATATATATATATATATATATATATATATATATATATATATATATATATATATATATATTGGCATTGTTAAGATAAAGTTTAACAATTTAATAATTTTAATTTATTTTAATGTTTCAAGTGAAAAGAAACTATTAATACTAATTATTTGGGAATATTAGAGCTAATGTCCTAATAAATAAGGAACTAAATGTTATGTTTACTTTTTTTTATATATTTTAATTGATTTTGCTAACCATAACCTTTAGTATTATGTGTAAAAGTTAGCAAACTACTATTATCTATTATTATATATGAATGCCAATTTCACCTATACTTAATGTGTATTTGCACTTCTTACCTATTTGGATATAGGTGCAAGTAAGAGAACTATATTATCCAATCTTTCTCATACCTATATTGTATAATATATAATTATATAAATATAAGAAATGCTTAAAATATGTATGTTAACATTTGATTTAGATATAACAATTATTTTAGGATAAACTCCAATAAAAACTTTATATTATCCTTTTGTTGTGATTGTATTATTAGTAGTTTTAGATGATTATTATTTTATTTGTATATGTAAATTTTAATTTTTAGTTTAAAAAATATAATAAGATATACATAAACATTAGAGTCCATTGAAATGAACTTAAATCCATGAGTTCCTAAAAAAAATGCAAAGTAGAACCTGTATTTAAATGTAAGCATAAAGTGCTCTAATTTGTGATCTACATGGATTGAACAGAATGGCTTGCAAATAGATCTAGAATTTTTCTTCTTTTTTTTATATTTCTCCTTTAAACTAAATTAACATAGTACACTTATGTCATTCCAACCAATTTAATACTCATTTTTAAACATAATTTTTTATCTTTCAATTCAATTTAACCTAAATAAATTATTTTTAGTTTAATGGTTTTGCTCCTAAATTAATGACTTTATTAATTAATTTTTATTCTAGTTTATTTATCCTTAAATTGTTAATTTGGGTTAAGAATGCAATAAAAATGTGATTTTTAAAGCCTAAAATTATTTTTTAAAAAATAATAAGAAAAAGTTCATGCACCTATCTAATCTAGTGCTTTAATGGTTGGTTTGCACAAACTGTTCCACAGACCAACAGACAAATCCATTTAATAGGTGCAATAAATATGAATCATTTAATTAAAATAGAGAAATAAGTACAAGAGTTTGGGGCTTAATGAAGATAAAGATGAGTATTAAAAAGTTTACTCTTATAGGTACATGAATGGAGAAAGGTATACTATTTTTGAATATGAGCAATTAAAAGATTTTTAGTCCTCTATTCATACCTTTTTTATTGCCATTTCTATTGTTATCTTTAATTTCCAAAGAAATCTTATGGAGCCATATTAATTAAGAAATTGACTTTCAATATATTTAGTTAATATTTCTAATAAATTATCTTTTAAATGAGTTGTTTAGCTCTTTTTTTTAATATTGTTTAGGAATTTGCTAAACAAAAAAAAGCCTAATTACCCACCAAACTTTTTGATGGTGATGGTGAATTATTCCTTGATGAAAGTAGAAGGTATGGCTAGCAACATAATTGGGCACCTACAACAAGCTAATAATGAATGGTTAACACCTATTTAGGCCTTCCGATGCCAAAGTTGGATGAGAATATTCCAAATGACAATAATAAAGGAGTGGGAGAGATTAAAGAGAATAGTCGGTGTGGAAATAAGTATTTATAATGCCTATAATACCGTAAACATAATGGTTATATAGGAAAAGTGTCAAGGATATTCTGATCTTTCCTTAAGTAGTGCTTATGGTCCACTATGTAACTATCTTGTAATTATGTAATTGCCTTCTAGATATTATAACTATCTTTTAAATATCTTGATCATCTTTTTTTGATGGGGGGTGTAGGCAAATCTTTTGAACTACCAAGACATATTATCTTTTGGGCTACATTCCATTTAGGCCCATTACTTTGCTACTTAATTTTAAAAGTATTTATTAAATAATATTTAAAATATTAGTGAAAATCATGAACATGCCCCCACCAAAATTCCCATCAATTATATTTTTTTATCAGTAAATTGCATCGTAGTACTGCTTTCTAAAATTCTTTTCGACAAGGTGCTACTATTAATATTTATTTCAAATAGGTGTTAGTTTTATGAATTATTACTATTATATTCTCAAAATACCCTTTTTTAACATAAGAATGTGGCTATAAATTAGAAACTTCAAAAAGGCATAACTTTATGATTAGTTAGCCAATTTTTGCATATGACACTTGTTTTCATTCATATTCCCATGATCTTTTGATAGAGAAGAAGAAAATTTAGGTTTGGCGGAGTCCACCTAGTCAGAAATATATAAATTAAGGTCAAAATTTTGAATGATCATGGCTTTATGCTTAGTTATCCGTTTTGAACAAATTTTTTTTATTCCATATAACTTTTTGAGATCTACATGCTTTTGGCATTTTGCTTGCTTTGGTTGGTGAAAAAAAAGCTTTTTTCAATGACTTTTCTTAATTTTTCTTTACTTTCTTGTTATTTTACTTGGATTTCATTTTTGTCAATTCAAATTTATTTAAATCTCATATTAAACTTTTGCTCCTTAACTTTTTTAGTATCTAGTAGTACTATAACAATTTTCTTAACAAATAAAACTACCAAAGAATAATATATTACTGTTTATCAATTCAAATTTTTCTTAACAAATTTTCTTAACTAATAATGCCATAATAATTTTCTTAACAAACAAAACTACTAAAGAATAATATATTTTAATAAGTTTTCTTAATTTTTCTTAATTTTCTTGTTATTTTTTCAACTTTGATTTCATTTTTATCAATTCAAATTCATTCGAATCCTATATTAAACTTTTACTCCCTAACTTTTTTGATATCTAGTAGTACCATAATAATTTTTTTAACAAATAAAACTATCAAAGAATAATATATTATTATTTGTAAACTAAATAGTAGTACCACAACAATTTTTTTTAACAAACAAAACTACCAAAGAATAATATATTACTATTTGTTAATTCAAATTTTTGTTAACAAATTTTTTTAACTAGTAATGCTATAACAATTTTTTTAACAAACAAAACTACTAAAGAATAATATATTTCAATAAGTTTTCTTAATTTTTCTTCATTTTCTTGTTATTTTTCTAACTTTGATTTCATTTTTTTCGATTCAAATTCATTCGAATCCCATATTAAATTTTTGCTCCCTAACTCTTTTGATGTCTAAAGTACTATAACAATCTTTTTAATAAATAAATCTATTAAAGAATAATATATTACTGTTCGTAGACTAAATAGTAATATGTTACTATTTTATTTTAAAATAATAATAATAATAATAATAATAATAATAAATCCTAAATAAATAAATAAATTAAGTCTAATTAATAACTAAAATTTTAAATAATAGTATATTACTGTTTATTCTCCAGATAATAACATGTTATTCTTTCGTTTCAAAATAGTAACACCAATAAAAAATTTCAAATAAATGGATAAATAAAATTTAATTAATAATTAAACTGTCAAAAAAGACTATATTACTATTTCATTCTGAAACAGTAATACTAATAAAAAATTCTAAATAAATGGATAAATCAAGTTTAATTAATAACTAAATTATCAAATAACAACGTATTACTATTTATTTTTAAGATAATAACATGTCATTATTTCATTCCAAAATAGTAATATCAATAAAAAAATCTTAAATAAATGGATAAATTAAGTCTAATTAATAACCCAATTACTAAAAAAAATATGTTATTATTTGTTCTCTACACTAATAACTAAAATTTCAAAAAAAAGCATGTTACTGTTTGTTCTCCAAATAGTAATATATATAGTAACATGTTACTGTTTTATTTCAAAACAATAATACTAATAAAAAACTCTAAATAAATAGATAAATTAAGTTTAATTAACAATCAAATTATCAAAAAAATAGCATATTACTGTTTGTTCTCCAGATAGTAACATGTTACTATTTCGTTTCAAAATAGTAATATCAATAAAAAATCTCAAATAATTGGATGAATTAAGTTTAATTAACAACCAAATTGTCAAAGAAGAGCATGTTACTATTTTATTTCAAAATAGTAATACCAACAAAAAATTTCAAATAAAAAGGATAAATTAAGTCTAATTAACAACCAAACTGCTAAAGAAGAAGATATTACTATTTCATTTCAAAATAATAATACTAATAAAAAAATTCTAAATAAATGGATAAATTAAGTTTAATTAACAAGTAAATTGACAAATAACAGCATGTTATTATTTATTCTCCAAATAGTAACATGATTGTTTCATTTCAAAATAGTAACACCAATTAAAAATTTAAAATAAATAGATAAATTAAGTTTAATTAACAACTAAATTACTAAATAACAACATGTTATTATTTATTCTCTAGACAGTAATATGTTGCTATTTTATTTTAAAATAATAATACTAACTAAAAATTTCAAATAAATGGGTAAATCAAGTTTAATTAATAATTAAACTGCCCAAGAAAAGCATGTTACTATTTCATTAAATCAAGTCTAATTAATAATTAAACTGTAAATGAAAATTATATTACTATTTCATTTCAAAATAGTAACACTAACAAAAAAATTTAAATAAATAGATAAATCAAGTCTAATTAACAATCAAATGATCAAATAACAGCATATTATTATTTATTCTCTAGATAGTAACATATTACTGTTTCATTCCAAAATAGTAATACTAACAAAAATCCTAAATAAATGGATAAATCAAGTTTAATTAATAACTAAATTGCTAAATAACAGTATGTTATTATTTGTTCTTTAGACAGTAACATATTACTATTTCGTTCCAAAATAGTAAAACTAACTAAAAATCTTCAATAAATAGATAAGTCAAGTCTAATTGATAATCAAATTATCAAATAACAATATGTTACTATTTATTCTCCAAATAATAATATGTTATTGTTTCGTTCTAAAATAATAACATCAAATAAAATCTTAAATAAATGGATAAATTAAATCGAATTAGCAACCAAATTGTCAAAGAAGTGCATGTTACTGTTTCATTTCAAAATAGTAACACCAGCTAAAAATTTTAAATAAATAGATAAATCAAGTTTAATTAATAATTAAATTGCTAAAAAAGAGGATGTTACTGTCTCATTTCAAAACAGTAACACTAACAAAAAATTTTAAATAAATGAATAAATCAAGTCTAATTAATAATCAAATTGTCAAATAATAATATGTTATAATTTATTCTCTAGATAATAACATGTTAGTGTTTCATATCCAAATAGTAATACTAACAAAAATCTTAAATAAATGAATAAATTAAGTCTAATTAATAATTAAATTATCAAAGAAGAGGATATTATTGTTTAATTTTAAAATAATAACACTAATAAGAAATATAAATAAATAGATAAATTAAGTCTAATTAATAATTAAATTGTCAAATAATAACATGTTACTGTTTATTCTTCAGATAGTGATATGTTACTATTTCGTTTCAAAATAATAACACTAATAAAAATGTCAAATAAATGGATAAATCAGGTCTAATTAATAACAAATTTGTTAAATAATAGCATGTTATTATTTATCCTCTAGACAGTAACATGTTATTATTTTGTTCCAAAATAGCAAAACTAACCAAATATCTTAAATAAATAGATAAATTAAGTTTAATTAATAATTAAATTATCAAATAATAATATATTACTATTTGTTCTCCAAACAGTAATATGTTACTATTTTATTTTAAAATAATAACATAATTTTTTTAAATAAATGGATAAATCAAATTTAATTAACAACTAAATTATCAAAGAAGTGCATGTTACTATTTCATTTCAAAATAGTAACATTAGCTAAAAATTTTAAATAAATGGATAAATTAAGTTTAATTAATTATTTAATTATTAAATAACAATATATTATTATTTATTTTTCAGATAGTAATATGTTATTTTTTCGTCTTCAAACAGTAACACCAATAAAAATTTTAAATAAATGGGTAAATTAAATCTAATTAATAATTAAACTGTAAAAGAAGAGAATGTTACTATTTCATTTCAAAATAGTAGCACTAATAAAAAATCTAAATAAATAGATAAATTAAGTTTAATTAATAATCAAATTGCTAAATAATAACAAGATATTGATTGTTCTTCAGATAGTAAAATATTACTGTTTTATTTTAAAATAATAATAGTAACAAAAATTTTAAATAAATAGATAAATTAAGTCTAATTAATAATCAAATTTCTAGACAATGATATATTACTATTTCATTCCAAAATAGTAAACTAATCAAAAATCTCAAATAAATGGATAAATTAAGTTTAATTAATAATCAAATTGTCAAATAACAATTTGTTACTGTTTGTTCTCCAAACAGTAATATGTTACTGTTTCGTTCCAAAATAATAACACCAAAATAAATCTTAAATAAATGGATAAATTAAATCTAATTAATAACCAAATTGTTAAAGAAGTATATGTTACTATTTTATTTCAAAACAATAACATCAACCAAAAATCTTCAAATAAATGGATAAGTCAAGTTTAATTAATAATTAAATTATCAAAAAAGAAGATATTACTATCTCATTTTAAAATAGTAACACTAACAAAAAGTCTCAAATAAATAGATAAATTAAGTCTAATTAACAACCAAATTATCAAATAATAACATGCTACTATTTATTCTCTAGACCGTAATATGTTATTATTTCATCTCCAAACAATAATACTAATAAAAATTTTAAATAAATGGATAAATTAAATCTAATTAATAATTAAACTATCGAAGAAGAGGATGTTACTGTTTTGTTTTAAAATAATAACAATAATAAAAAATTTAAATAAATAAATTAAATCTAATTAACAATTAAATTGTCAAATAATAGTATGTTATTATTTGTTCTCCAGATAATAATATGTTACTGTTTCTTAACTAAATTTTTTTAATTCCTAAAAAATTAAATTTATATTAATTTTATTTATAATTAAAATTTTATATTAATTTAATTTTTATAAAATTAAAAATTCTTCAATTTTAATTCTTATAAGTTTTTAGTATTTTATTTTTTATTTGTATTAAATTAAAAAAAATTAATTTTAATATGTGGCAAAAGAGCTTTCTATTTGATACTTTTAGTCTTCTTGAAATGCACTGAAAATATGTTATTTTGTATTCTAAGTATCATGGTAAATTTTTGTATACGGGTACACTTAAATGAAAAAAATAAGTTTCGGATACCTTGCTATAATAAATTGCACTAAATGACATCAGCTTAATTTTTTCCTTTTTTTATAATTAAAAGTAATATTGTTAAAGTATTTTCATATATTAAGTAATCATTAATTAAAGTTGTTACATTAAATATTAAAATATTATAATTTCATAAAAAATATATAAATAAATAATTAGTTTTTTTAATTTTAGTATAAAAGTATATATTGTTGATTACATGAGGAATAATGCTTTATGGTGGCGTTTGGTTTACAAAATATTTTTAACATTCCTAGAAATGTTTTAAAGAAATATCACATTCCCATGTTTAGTTCAAAGTTTGAAAAAAAAAATGCCTGGGAATGTCACATTCCTGAGAATCTTTTTGACCCAACATTCTTCCAAAATATATTCATAAAAGGAGGTGAGTATCTCATATTCCCATGTAATAGCAACATGATATTAAAATATTCCTAAGAAAATTTATAGTGAATCAAATATAAAAATGTTATATTTCCGTTAATTAAATTCCCAGGAATTACATTCCTAAAAATGTAAGATTTCACAAATCAAACGCCACCTATATAGATATGTAGATATTTAATATGCGGAAGTATTTTTCATATTTTATGAAATAAAATATTTCATTTTCTCACTTTTACAAATTTTTCATATATTTGCCTACCTATTGGATGAATATTATTTGTATTTTATGATATAAAATATTTTTCTTATTTATATTTAATATATCATAATTTTTTATTCCTTTTGTACATTTTAAAGTTCTAAAATATTTCATATTTTCTTTTACATGCAAATTTCATTAATTAAAATTATTACATTAATATTAAAATTTTATTGATTAAAAAATTCCTAAAAAAATATTTTTATATAAAGTTAAAAAATAAATTTTAAAATATTAATAAAAAATATTTTTCATGTAGAGTTAAAATCATCTTACTCTCGGTAATGAAGTATACAAAGCTTTTAATGCATCATTTATTAACCAAAATAATATTTATGATTATATGTCTTTAATGTATTTAATGGATTCTTATTTTTTAAACTATAAAAGAATATTGGTCACTATTAAATTTTAACCATAACCTTTAAGTTTACTGTTAACATTTGCCATTATTCTATTTGAGTAGAAGTATTTTTTTGAAAATAATTTTATCATTTTTTACAATAAGAGTGTGAAGATTGTTAGTCTCTGGGTCCATACATAGATGTTAATAACATCCATTTTCTCATATAGATAAAAAATTATGTTATTAATTTGATAAAAATAATATAATAAAATTCATTATAATCAATTTTCCACCTTTGTTAATTTCTTACTTTAATGAATGATTTATTGTAAAGATGAGAAAGAATAAGTAAAGTTGATTTCGATATTTTAAATTAATATATATTTAAAATTTTACAAATATTTTTATTATTTTATTATTATTAAATTAATTATATGATTTTTTCATTCAAATAAAAAAGTGAAGATTATGAACCTTTATATATGAATATAGAAATTAGTAAGCCCATAAAAGTACTATTAAGAGTTATGTTTTGATATGGTCTTTAAAAAAATTCATCAATGTCTAATTTTATAATTTTTAATTTTTTATTAATAGTTGTGATATTTTATATTAAATATTTTAACTATTTACCAGATTTTATTTGTTTTAATGAAAGATATTTTTTGTATGAAAATCTTATTTACTTATATTTATAATTATAAAATATTAAAATAATAAAAATATTTTATTTTTAATTTTTAATATAAGAAGTGAGGTAAAAATTAATATCCTTTTCGTTAGAAGAAAGAGAGAGTATGATCAATTCTATTTGAATACTCTAGTGCTAGTCTTATTAAAGCATTAACGATTTTAATTTAAAATACTTTACTATAAATTAACGGTCTCTTATATCAAATTCAGGTATTTTTAGAATGAAGTATTGACTTGATATTTGATGTTATTAAGATAGACACTTCTTTACTTTTATACACAATCCAAAAAAAAAAAAAATGTGTTCTTTCAATAACAACCAGAGCATAAGTGTTGTAACTCTTTTATATAAACCCAAAAGTTTTCAAAATAAAATTTCTTGTAATTTCTTATGTGTTTATTATATGAAAAGTTTATATATACTTACAAGATTTTATATAAAAAATTACAAATATTTTTAATTTTTGTCTTAAATTTTGATAAAAATTCATATTTTTTTTAAAGAGGTGCCATATTATTTAATGCATACGTAATCAGGGTGGAATATTCTTATTTTTGGTCGAATATTGTGATTGGAAACCTGTGCGATTTCCTAATTTGCTTCAGCTGTGCAATAACGTTTTTGAGTTTCAATGCTGAATTACACAATCGTTTAATTTAATGAATACAATACGATCAAAGCAAGTTGTCGTATTTATTCGTGAGATATATGCCCTTGTTTTGTTAAAACATTTTCCTACTCGAAATTAATCCTTTAATTTTTTTTAAATATCGTTTTAAAGAAAAAAATTTATTTTTATTTATTTATTTATCATTTTAAAAATTAAAATCATATCTATTGTCTTTTTTAAATATTATTTTTACTATCTAAATAAATATTTAATAATTTACTTATTTATTAATTTTTAATAAAAATATATTAATAAATTATAATTTATTTTTATAAAATTAAAAATTATTTTTATTTTTATTCTTATAAATTAACTTTAAAAACACCTAAAAAAAAGGAACAAAAGTACGAAAACATCCATTTCTTGTTTGTGTGCAAAATAGATGAATAGTATTCCCTCCGTTTCTTTTTAATTGTTGTATTTTGGAGAAGATTTTTATTTTTTTTTATCTGTCACTTTAGAATTCTAATGAAATATTAAATATTATTTTTTTAAATTTATACTTCTCTTTTATTAATAAATACTTTATTATTCTACATTATTAATTAATTTATATTTATTTCTTTATATTTTTCTTTCTATTTTTAACTATCTTGAATTTTGTATATAAAGGATAATCTTATAAAAATTATTAAAAAATAAAAAAATTTAACTATTTTTTTAATATATATAAACTTGGTTAATAACGATAAATAAATAAGAATGAAAGGAGTAATTCTTAAGTGGCATGTTACTTGTGCCACTTTGCTTTTGAGAGAAAAAGGTTAGGGAAGACCAAAGAAATGAGATAAAAGGCTTGCATGGTAAATAGTTGTTAGAATAGATTTTGATTGATTGATTAAAAATAAGCTGATTAACTAATTAAATTAATCAAATCAGCCATTTGGTAAGTAGTTGTTTCAAATAGCTTTTTACTTCTAATTAGTTAATATTGAAAATGCTGCTATTAGTAACATTTTCCTTTGGCTGCTCGGTTACTGTTAAAAAAAGGACACAATTACACTAATTGTTGCTGTTTGGTTACTGTTGCATTTTCCTTTTCTTTTTTTTGATAAAATACTGCTGCATTGCTATTTGGTAAAATACTACTGCATTTTCCATTTTCTTTTTTGATAAAATATTGTTGTGTTGCTATTTGTTAACATACTGCTACGTTTTCCATTTTTTTGGTAAAATACTGTTGCATTTTCCTTTCAATAATATAAATACGTAAACTATAATTATAGTTATTAATTTTTTATTAATAAATTTATTTACTATAAAAATTATATTAATATAATTTAAAAAATATTTAATTTATAATAAATTATAATAATATATTATTTATAAAAAATTTAATTTAATAAATAATATATAAAATTTAAAATATTATAATAAAAAATATTTAAATAATTTATAAAATATACCCATACTCTTATTTATCATTTTATATATAAATAATTAATTATAAACAGTTAATTTTATCAAATACTCTCATTCAAATAACTAATATAATTAATTAATTAAATTAATTAATATAATTAATTATTAATTAATAATTAATTGAATCAATTAATCACTATAATTATTCGTTAATTACTAAATAAGGTCAAAATTGTACCCTAAAATGACTTGTTATTACCAGCTTGTAGTTGGCAAATCAAAAGCTCACTCCCTTTTATGGCTGATTTTACTTTTCCTGCAAAGTACCGTTAGTGGTACAAGTACCACGAAAAAGTGGCCATAGGTGGGGCTTTTTGTTGAGAATTTCTATTATATTCGAGGAACAAGGCAACAGTGCGTTGTCCCTGGACTATAATAGAATTACTCCTTTTTGTTCAAAGTTGGCCTTCCGTGAGAAACTGTCATTCTAACAAAAGAGTACTTTAAAATTCTTTTTCTTTTCTTCTAATAAAACTTGCTTATTTCTGCTGTAGAGTCAAAGCAAACAAAAAAACTCAATTGAGAAGTGAGAAAATTCTCATATGCTTACTCATAATGTGTGTCATTATTTTCCATTAATAGGAATTTGAAAGAAAGTTGTTAATTTTTCTGTTTAAATAATTTTCTGGGTTACATACATTAGAAATTATAATTTTTAATTTTTGAAGGCATTAAAAATTCTAACTATTTTTTTAGAGTAAATTACACTAACTTCTTTTGAAATTTAGTATAATTACACTTACATCACTTTCATTTTCAAAATATAGGCTTTGTTTGTTTGTTCAGTTTTTTATTTTTTAAAATAGTTTTGTAAGAAAGGATTTGAAAATAATTTTTAAAAATAATCAAAACAAGAAAATGTTTGACAAGTTATTTCTAAAATAGTAATAAATTACAATAACATCATAAATGAAGTGTGTTTGAAAATAGAAAAACATAAATAACTTAAAATTGTTCTTTTTTTTTAAAACACATATTTTAAAAATAAAGAGGGAATACACTTAGATAAATAAGTTCTTTTATTTTTAAAAATAAAAATTTATTTTTGAAAATTCAAAACAAACAGTCACTGTTTTTGCATACACTCATTGCCTTTTTCTTTTTTTTTTACTTTAAACATACACTCATTTTTTTTTTACTTTTTAAAAATAAGGAAGGTGAGTGTATATTTATAAAAATAGAAGAATTTGAACATAATTAAATTAAATTTTAAGGGTTGTGAGTATAATTTATTATTCTTTTTATTGGATGAAAGTAAAGATATACATTATAATTGAAATATATAATTATTTCTCATCAAACTAGTTGATGTATTTAAAAGGAGTGGGGTTAGAGACATTATTCTAAAGATACTTTTCAAACACCTCTTTTCACATTGAGGGGATCATGCATTTTATCAAGACATTCCTCATGTAAAAGAGAGTGTTTTCTAAAATGTGATTACATTATTTTCTATTCACAAGTAAAATTGTAAAGGACAAAAATAAAAACTTGTGACTAACTTTTTAATTTATTTTTTAGAGTAACCTTTGATTTATTATTATTTTTGTTTCCTTCCATTCAAACATTTTTCTGCACAAGGGAAAAACAGAAGGGCTTGCAGGATTGGAGACATAAATTTTTTTAATTTTTTGAAGCCAATTTAAAATTACTATCTATGAAAAAAGAATGAAGAAATCAAGATTTTCGGAGAATCAAAACCCCTACTTATCCTCCCTTGCTTCATGCAACAATAATATTTCAACATAAATGCCCAACAATTTAGTATTTCATAATCCTACGTACAGGTGGTACGTTCTCTCTTGCTAATGTATACTATTTTTTTTAAAAAAAAAACAGTTAAACAAAAACCTATAAAAGGAACACAATATTCAACATATGCAACCTAAAACGAAAAACAACACACAAGCAAAATATATGGAAATAAACAAACAATATAATATACTATGAGTATCTTTGATCCGGTGGCTGCTTTTAATCTATAAGGCTCAATGGTTGCCCTTAGTTATTTTGAAGCATTATTTATGTCATGCATTTCAGAAGTTAAAGGGGGTTTCTGGCTGGTGAGTAGCGAAGAATGAAAGTGTGAAGTGCAAGCCCTGCTGCATTAGAAATTGTCGATACATGTTTAAAAAGGGAATTTCTTTACTTCTTGTAAACCATTTTCTGAAGGGTAATTACATACGAACTACAACTTTTCGTTACCTTCTTGATATACGGTGTGGCAGGATAGGTGTATTGGCACCTCAAGGAATCCTGCAGAACAGTCTCATGAGTCATTAATTAAAGACAATTAGATAGTGAGTGAATGGTTTCCGCGGCAGTTGTGGTAGTTTTAGTGTCAACAATCTTCCTAATAACAAAGGGAGGAGGTGTCCTATGGTCAATATCCATAGGGTTAATTGCAACAAGTTAATTGTCCAGGGCAGCCAACATGGTACCCAAAATATTACAAAAATGGAGTTCTGAGGGACTTTACAAATAAAAGAGGCATTGTGACACTTGTTAACAATATTGACTTTACCATTTTAGGATTGAGCACACCATCTAGGGACATATCCAAGCAAACCACAGGTAGAACAAATCTTCAGAATCTTCTCCTCTTTAATTTACACTGAAAGGGTATGAGCAGTATCTAATGAAAGGGAAGCTTTAAACAGCTTTAAACCATTTTGCAGAAACTATTTTTTTAAATCCATGCCAAATAGGTGACATTGAGCATCATTGGTAGCATTTTGTGCTACTTGTTCTAAGTGAGCATGCTTTTTCCTCCAATACAGCTTTCTAGATATCCAAGCAACCATTGGTGTCATTGAACTTTTCAATACAGCTTGCAACTCAACACTTATAGGTATTAAGCGCTTATTTTTGCCTTTAACTCACGTAATGATTGTAGTGCTATTATTTCCTTATCAATGTTCAATTTAATCCAACTTATTAGAGGTGCACTCCATCTCATTTATCTTGTATGACTTGTATGAATCTATTCGAAGGTGCTAACTTAAGTGTATTTTAAAAGTTAAGACAATTTATTGTGCAAAAGACAATATAATACTAGTTGCAATGGATGGTAAGTCTTGCGGCAATTTGGAAAATAGCAGCATTCCTCAATTTCTAGGATAGCCAACTTATGACACCCTATAGAATCATCTATGAAATTCCACCAAACGTGCCAAAAGTTGGCAATATGTTCATTTGAAACCAATCCCTCCTCTGGGTACCAAGAACAAAGCTTTTTTAATGAGAGGCATTAGTTTAAGCCATAATTTTTTTATTTTTGGGCAATCTCATAAAACGTGGAGTGTATCTTCTAGCTTAACATGGCAAATTCCACAAAGTGGACTTCTAAAACCTCTATATGCTCTTTTAGCATTCACCATGATTCCTCTATGACAAAATTTCTAAAGAAAATTTTAATACATTTAGGAAATTTTGTTTTCTAAATAAGGCTCCACAACGGATCAGGCTACATGAATGTTTCTTTGGCAAGTCTATGGTATGCAGATTTAGTGGAAAGCTAGCCGTCATTTGAATCTACCTATATAAGGTTATCGTTACCACTATCAGCCATAAGAAGAGGAATACTCTCAATTTGTAAGATATATTAAGCTGGTAGTAGCCTAGACAAGATATTCCTGTCCTATTCATCTTCATTGGATATGAAATCAACTACCATAGAAGTTCTCCACTAGTCTGGAATTGCTTTAACTGTAAAGCTAAGAGCTTTTTCACTAACCTAACAATCATACCAAGAAGATATTTTTATGCTATTATTTATTTGCATAATTGTTTTGTTCAAAGTAATTTGCCATATATGACAGAGTTGTTTCCAAAACAAAGTATTTGATTATTGCATTCCAGCCTTTCTATACCAATCATAGCATTTTTTGTATTTTTCATTCAATATAGAAACCTAAAGGCTTTCTTCTCTCATGATTAGTTTCCAAACCCATTTCATCATGCAAGCCATATTCATATATTGCATACTATAAAATCCTAGCGCCCCAAACTCCCTAGGTTGACAAAATATACTCCATGCAATAGTATGTATCTTACATTCATTAGTTTCATGTCCCTCAACAAAACTACGCTGGATTTTTTCTATCTTATTTAATGTTATTAGCGGAATTGAGGATGATTGTATAGTATAAATAGGAATTAATCCTATCACTAATTTAGCCAAAATAACCCTACTAGCCATTAAGAGACAGTTCATCTTCCAATCAACAAGCTTGTCTTGAATTTGTTTCACTAAATATGAGTAAGTATGATAGTTCACCCTTTTATAAAGTATGGAGACTCCCAAATGTTGACCAATATCATTAATCTTTAAGAATCCACATTTTTATATAATCACTTACCAAACGTTTTGCTTTACATTCCAGGGAAAGTATATTCTTGATTTAGTTTGATTCACATTTTGGCCTAACATCTAAGAGAAACAATTCAAGCATTCCATTATTGTATCAATTTGATACATAAATGCTTCCCTAAATAATAGTAAATCATTAGTGAACATCAAGTATGAAATACTTACTCCATTTTGCTAGTTTTTAGTATCATTAATTGCCTCACTTATAATATAAGATAGCTTATCTATGCATAAAACAAAAAGGTATGGAGACAAAAGATCTCCCTTGTGAAGTTTTCTCAAAGGGGAGAAGGAAATAGTTTTACTTCCATTCTAAAGAATATTCAATAAAGTGGAGGAGATAGATTTCATTATGAGATCAATTATTTTAAGAAGTATATCAATCTATAGTACAACATCTTTGATAAACTCCTAATTCATTCTATCATATGCCTTTTCTACATCAACTTTGATAGCAAAAGACCCCATGCATCCTCTCATCTTCCTTATAGAGTGGAACATTTCTTGGGTTATGATGATATTGTCCTAGATGCATCTTCTTAGAATGAAACTCACTTGATAAGGGGAAACCAATTAAGGAATGGTAGGTTTAATTCTATTTACCATCAATTTAGTAATGCATTTGTATAATGCATTACATAAAGAGATTAGTCGAAACTGATTAATAAACTCCAGTTTCTTAATTTTTAGGATAAGGTATCTTAAAGTTTTATTAGCTTTGGTAATATCTCTTCCTTTGAAAAAGTTCTTCATGAAATAATAGACATTTTTTTTCCACTATATGTGAGTTCTTATAGAATATTATAAGGAAACCATCCTCATCAAGTGCTTTAAGTCCACCAATCGTGAACATGGCCTTGCTAACCTTTTTAATGGTAATCTTTTTTTTTTTAGCTTCATATTTTGGTCTTTAGAGATAGAAGGGTAAAATATGTTAGTAAAAGCAAATAATCTTTGTTCCATATAATAATTAAATAGTCTTTTATAAAAGGATATAATGAGATTCTCTAAAGAAACTTTATCTTTGATCCAGTGTCTTTTTTAATTCTGTAGCATGTTGATTTTATTTCTATTCTATTTTGTAATGGTCTGGGCATGATAGTACTTTGTATTTTGATCACTTTCAATAATCCATAAGGATTGGGACTTTTGATGTCAGAAAACCTACTTTTGAAAGAGGACCTAATTAAGTTCATGATGTAACTACTACTCTAACTTACGTAAATATGGGTTATATTTATGTTTCATAACCTTTTGGATGCCAGCTACTCTATTAAGAAAATATTTCTTTTTCTTTTTGATATGACAAAATACATTTTAATTCCACTCTTTTAATTTAGGAATTAACAAGTTAAATTCTTTAGAAATATTCCCTTTAGGATCCCACTTCATTGATAAAAAATTCTAAAAGTCTTTATGTGTTAGCCATGTAGCCTCAAATTGGAAAGGATAGGTCTCCTTATCACCTTGAGAGTTATGTAAATTGATAACTATCAAGTGGTGATTAGAATGAAATCCAGGTAAGGTTTTCATAAATAAGTCATTGAACTTTAGTCTCCAATTAGCAATGCACAATACTCTGTCTAGTTTTTCAAACAATTAGGGATAGTTAGAAAGTTTAGGACCTATCCATATAAATCTGCTTCCCTACATCTCTACGTCCATAATATTATAATCATTAGTTCTTTTATTAATAGATTAGCCCTGTATCAGTTGAAAGGTGCACCTTCTTTTTTTTTACAAGTCATGAATATCATTTATATCTGCTATTACCACCCAAGTAGATTCAATGTTATTACTAATTCATTTCAGATCACCCTAAAGAGAAGATTTCATATTAGGATTTGGATTAGCATACACAAAGGTAATAAACTAACCCTCACTAAATTCAGGAACAACCTTTAGTGTACAAATTGAAAATTTTTTCTAGTCAGTCATAAATAAACTCTATTAATCTTTCAAGTAACCTAAATACCACTTGAGAAACCATTCCCTTCTAAAATTAACTAAGAATCAAATCCTAGCAAATTGAAAATTTTTTCAACTCTATCACCACCTACTCTTGTCTCCAATAAAATAAGGATTTTCGAATTAACATTATCCAGCATCGTGTTAAATCTATTAATAAACTTCTTATCATTAGCTCCTTTATAGTTTCACATAACAATTTTCTTCAGCATGAGTTATAGGTAAAAGTATTCATTAGAATAACTCTAGGTAGCATCTATATTCATTACCTCCTAATTTCCTAACCCAACATTCATATTAGTTTTTAGAGCATTATGCAAAGTGTTTCCACTTACCTTGACCTCCATTTGATTATGAAAAGGCTCTTGTATATCTGGTGGATTCTCTTTAATGTTTTTGTGTAGGGAGTTGGACACCTTTGAATTTTTAAGGTTGGAATTAACAGTAACCAATGGACTTGCTCCATAGACAACAAGTGTTAGGTGTCAGGTACATAAGATAGTGCTTAAGCATCCTAAGTGCTTATACTATTGATTGTAAATTGACCTCTGATTAGAGCCTTTGGTTTCAGTGCATAATTTAACTTCTAGGTTCCAGTTGACAAATTTTCAATTGTTAGTCTATTGCTCTGCTCCACTAACATTTTATTTATTACGACTGTAAGGGGGGCAAGCTATAAATCAGGCTAGCCTTTTATTAATTTCCTAAACTTGAAGGTCTTCCTAGTCAGAAATTCATTATTCTCTATCTCATTAAGCAACTTTTTTCCTAAATCTTTGGTCCTCACCTCCATATCTTCTTCATAGTGCACTATTTTTTTGCTTTTTGGAAAACTTCATTGTTTAATACATCAAATCTATTACCCCTTCCATTGTCCTTATTCAATTCATTCAATAATCCCAATTAAGAAATTCCCACATCCATTTTTTTCTCCTTTATCATTTTTTTATGCAAGCATCCATTCGCAATATTTTTTATTATTAGAATTAACAAGCTCGTGGCTTACTGGAATGCCTTCAACTTGATTAGTTCCATCAAGGTTACTTTCTATCACCTTTATTATGGGCTCCATAAATTTATTAGTGTAATGCTCTGCCACATGATCGTATTTTCCACATGTAAAACAAATTAAGTAGAAGCTTTCATATTGAATAATATACTTTTTTTCTTAAAAGGAGAATTTCAATAAAAGTTCCTATTTTCAAATTAATTTCAATACAAATCCCTGCATACTCCCTTCTTGCTTGCTCACTTGTTGTGGTATCAATTTTTAGGGTCCTACTAATTCGATTCCTCAAAAAGGTCAAGAATTTTCTATCAAAGCATTTGATTAGGAGGTTTAGTATTCATACCCAAACTATTATCTTCTTAATAACATCTTTTGTCAGATCAAAGGATGGATCCTAAGTATAAACCAATAAGTAATGATAAAAAATAATCCATGGACCACCAATTAATGCGAAACCATAATCAGATTGGGAATTAAAATAAATTAGATAGTACTCATTGGGAAGATCTATAATATTAATCATACCATCCCTTTCCCAAAGTTGTTATAATTTTTCTCCAATATTTTAAGCCTTATTTTCCTCCCCAAAAGTTGAATGATTAAGGTCTACATCCATGGTTTGTCCATCCTCCTCTCCTCCTCATTGGATGTAATGATCTTCAAACATTTCCTACCATTATTTAACTCCTTTATTACCTTAAACCCACTAAAGTCATTCTCTTCAAATTCTTTTTCCTTTCCCTTTAACAACTCTTTCGACTTCATCCCTAATCATCCCATAAGTGAATCTCTATAAGATTTAACTCTTATTCCTGGATTTTTAAATTTTTTAAGACAAAGTTGTAAGCAGCAACATCAGCATAGGATATCCTTTTCCTTCTTTTTCCCAAGAACTCTATCATATCTTATTTGACCTACTTTGCACTTTTGATGAGAAGATTAGATTATTTTGTTGAAGGTTTTAGCATAGGGTTGAGTGATTCCTTTATGGTTTAAACTTATTTTTTAAATGGTAATTTAGGGTTAAATTTTTTATTTGTATTAAAAAGGTAAAGGCAAAACCAATAATACTTCATTATGGTTAGAGTAATTTAAGGCCCCAAGGTTTAATATTAGGCCGAATCAATATCTTGAATTTCCAATCAATTGGCCGATTCGCTAAAGATGGTAAAGAAATATAAACATGGAAGACAAAATAGATCATATCACCTCCTTGTTACTAAATTTCCTAATACACAAGCTGCAATAGAAAGAAGTGATTTAAAAGTAAGGTAATGATGCCAATGACAAAGGAATGATGATAAAAAGTTAGGATTTAAACTTTTCTTACAATAATAAGTTTTGCTTATGCAATATTAAAATACTAAGTGACAAACAATTATAAAACATGCAAAATAAGCTTATTTAAGAAATTAAAATGGATTACTTGTATATGTCAAAAGCATCTTGTTGGATGTGGTCTTGGATATAAACTAGGAAGCCAAAAATTTGGAAAAAAAACATGGTTGTATTTTTCTTACACCTTCCTTTAAAGTCAATGAACAATCAATGATTAGTATGTCAATAATTAGATTTTATAATTTTTATTTGCATCCAAATATTCTCATACTTTTAGATATAGGATTTATTTAGAGCAAAAATAGTAAATAATAAATCTTTTTCAATAATAATGTCTCTGAGGATCAAATTTAAGATCTTTTTGGTCATAAAATATATTGGAATTCAATCTACTACCACTGAGTTAGCCAGTAGATGATAATTTTACAAGTTGTTTACAAATTAATAGAAAATATTAGTCATGTGACTTCTTACATGTGTAAAAAATTCATTAGACATTATTACTAACTTGTATTGATAATTTACAAGTAGGAAAGTAAAATATACATCAACATTTTATTAATTTCACATCCATCTTTTCCCTCCCAATTTTTTATATTTTAAAAATCCCAAAAATCATAAACTTAACTCCAAACTAAAAAATTTACTTTGTTGAAAGTAATAGTTTTTCATTTTCTTCATTTTCTTCACATGAATTCTTCTTGGGACTTATTGGACATTTAAAATTCAATATAAAATAGTTCCAACAAATATTAAAACTTAAACAATTTTTAGTAGTTGACAATAAATATGATTTTCTAGAATTTACAAGTATTAGATATTTAGTCTCTGAAATTTACTTGCTGCCATTAATAATTATTAAACTCCTTTTATGTTTAAACATTGTATTCCTTAGTCTATGAGGCTATTGCAAAGATAAAGGTAGTTGAGATATAAGGTTAATTTCATACTAACTCCTTGAATAGCAAATTGAAAAATAAGGTACATAATGACTAACAATATCGTCAATAATGTCATTTAAGGCTATAAGGCATTCTTATTTTCTAACTTGATGTTTTGATAAGAGTGTGGAATTGACCTTCCTTCAATCATTTTTTCCTAGTTTGGAATAGCTTTATATGCATAGGGATGCAAGTTAAAAAAAATTTAAAGATTATGAATGTGAAAATAATTAATTGATTATATTAAAAACTTTTGTGTTGGGTAATTAATAAATGAATAAATGAAGGTGTTTTAAGGTAAATTGTAACTAAAGGTGAGTATGTGAATAAGGATGAAACTTTAAAGACCTTTTTTCCATTTCGACCCTAGGGCCATTTCCCTTTTTATTCCCCTAACTTAGTCAATCCTTCTATCTTTCCTAAGAAGCCAAATCCTTATCTCTCTTATAATAGAGAGCCAATCCACTTCCCCTCACCTTATTTTCCTCAAATTGAAGCAAGGTAATGATTTTCATGTCTTAATCTTTATAAAACTTCATTCTATTCTTTCTCTTTAGATTTAAGATGTTTAAGGAATTTAATTAATTTAATATTAAAGTTTTAATTTTTTTATTTTTTAATGTTTAGATACTAGCTAGTCATCACTTTTAGCATTTATTGTCTTCTTCATAAGTAGTGAGTAAACATTCTAATTAAACTTTTATGATTTAAATGAATTGGATTAGTTTGAATTAAGTTTTCTTATATTTTCATAATTTGAGATAAAATGATATACAATGATGTTTGATATAAATTTCTTGTTAAATATGGTGGACATGATGTTGCTTTAGGATTTATAATGGTTAGATTACATGATATTGCATGAAAAAAAATGAGATTTGGGAGGTTGTCCCTTCGATGAATAGTATTTTTACTATAAAAATGCAGAAATTCATGTGCTAATTGATTTGTAAATCAACTTATCAATGTTAATATGTAGAAACCTACCTAGAATCAATTCATTCCTAATAGAGCCAAAATTAAAGTGACTGAATTGATTGGAGAATTGATTTAATGAATTTAGAGGGAAATATCCTTTGCACTAAATCGATTTCTAAATTGATTGGAGAATTGATTTCTAAATTGATTTAAGCTTTATAGAATCAAATTAGATGGCCTAATCAATTTTAGAACTAATTCAATCTTATTGGAGACTTTGAAACAATTCTAAAGATCAATTTTTTTTAAAATTTTTTCCACACGACCATTCTAAAAGGAGAATTAATTTTTAAATCAATTTGTAGATCAATTTTCCCCGTAGTGAATAGTATTTTTCACTATAAAAATGTAGAATTGATTTGCAAATCAATTTATAAAGGTTAATATGTAGAAACCTTCCTAGAATCAATTCATTCCTTATAGAATCAAAATTGGAGTGATTGAATTTATTAAGGAATTAATTTAGTGAGTTTAGAGGGAAATATCCCTTACACTAAATCAATTTCCAAATTGATTTAAGATTTATAAAATCATATTAGATGGCCTAATTAGTTCTAGAACTAATTTAGGCTTTAGAAAAATTTACTGGAGACTTTGAATTAATCCTTAAATTAATTCCAAAGATTAATTTTTTTTAATTTTTGCCATGCGACCATTCTAAAGGGAGTGTGTATGACTTAGTTATGTAATATATAAGTGAAAAAAAGTTGTATTCATTTTCCAATATGTAAATTATTATTATGGTATGATTTAATTAAAGTATATTTATTACTAGCAGAAAGCACATATAACCTTTAAACTTTATATATATATATATCACATTCAGTACATAAACTTTTAATTTTGACATTATACACTTTGAAGTTTTCTAAACACTAAAACAATTTATGTGTTGTCAAATATAATAGTCCTAAACTGCACAAGGATCATGTGATCTCTTTTTTTATTCTTGTATTTTAATCTTAAAATGTAAGCTGAATCCTAGTGGAACAAAAGCTACCAATTCTAGGGCTTGAAGATTGCTAAAGAATGGAAATGATAAGATCTTAATCATGGAGCACTTCTATAATAGGTTCAAACTAAAGGATGGGAGTGTACTTGTGTGGTTTTCTCACAATGATAAAGACTTCATAGTTCAATAAGGATTTCAAAAAAGATACAGTTGACGCTCGATTAAAAAGGCATTGTTTCCATGGAAATTTTTTTCTCTCTTTATTTTTGTGAAAGATCTGTTCTTCTATTATGATTTTGTAAACTTCTCTTAAAAATTTGCTTTTTTGAAGAATTAGTTAAAAAATTCTCTTAGTTGTTTATATATATGCCTTAAAATCTATTATCCTCATTGAATCAATCTAAAAATTAACTTGTATGATTCTACTTTTCTTGAAATTGAATACTTATTAGATTTAAAAGACTACGACATAACCTAATTTTTTTGTTGCTATCTACTATTCAGATGATTAAGCTTCCATTATTGGCAATGGATGCTCTCTATTTTTCATTGTCCATCTTTTTAATTTGTTATACATGTAAACCTAAATAATTTTAATAATTTTTTGAAAGTTTATTCTATTATTTACCAACTAATTATAATAAATTATTAGAGAAGTTATTTTAATTCACATTGTAATGAATTTCTACTAATTGTATTAACATTATAATTTTCATTTTTTTAGATGAATAGGAGTGTGATTTCTTTGATTGGTTAGATCCTTCTAAAAGTGATGATTTAAATATGAATATCTCAGGTAAGTTAAAAAGATTCATGTTTTAAGAACTAAAGAGAAATTGAAAGATAAAATGGTTTGAACCATTGAAGGAGAAATAAGCTAAATTGCAAAAAGAAAAGGAGATGGAAATTGAGAAAAATGTCAAGGAGATAATTATAAAATTCTTGAAAGAATCATAAGAAAGTGAATAAAGGTAATTGGAGATATTGATTGCAACTTAAGTTGTAATAGGATGTGTTATTGTTAGTATGATAAGAGGAATGTAGATATATTCCTAAGTTGCTTAGATATGGGGGTTGACTAGTATCGATTTTAGGTGAAATAAGTAGGGAAGTATGCATTAGATTCCCTATATTTTAGCATGGATGTAGTGTTTATGTAACGTCCCTTTTTTTATGTATTAGTTAATAAGTTGTACTTAGAAACGAGTAGCAATTCAATGAAAATAACATCTTTTCTATATTGAATTATGTTTTTATAGAGCATATTTAATTTGATTCTTTTTTATTTTAGTTACAATTTGTTATCTATTTTCAACCATGCATTGTATAGACCATTTGATTGTTATATGTTTCCAAGTTGTAAATTGAGATAATAATACAATTAATGAAAAGGTAGTAATGTGTTCACCTTATATCTTAGTACTAAACTATTAACACATACTAGGTGGAATACAAGCTAGTCAATAGTAATTATGATCTACTCAATACAAGGCTCAAGAAAAATGAATAAAATAACATAAAGCACATAACTACTAGTATCAAATAAGTATAAAAAAAGAGTCAAGATAAATAGAAAAATATTTAAAAAATTATATGTTTGAAAATAATGCAATAGCATTTTACTTGAAGTAATAGGTATTAGAGCAGCCATTGATTTATGAGACACTTAAATTCTTTAAAGCACTCAAAAATAGTACAATAAACCTAAATTTTTTAGTAAGATCTATGAGAACATCACATGCTATCATTACATTGTTTCAATCTTGAAAAATAGTTTCCATTTCTGCAACCTATAAAAATAATAAATAGTTTATGATCATATAACCTAAGGAAAGTCTTTCATGGTAATGTAGCCTTATATTTCTTCCCATTATTAAACAAGATAATCAAAGTACATAACAAATATGTGTAAACAACCACTATAATTTTTATCTTGCAAGTTAGTGACATTACCATTAAACAATAAGTTTGCATAAGTACTTATATATAGAGTTATTGCATAATTACATCATATTTCAAACCTAAAATAAAATAACTCAATCAAAAGGTTTATGATAGTGATAATATTATGATATAGTAAATTAGCAAAAAATAAAAAAAAAACATAATCTTTCACTAGTAAATAATAAGTTTACTTCTTACATTTCTCTTAATTACCTTTAAGTTTTATATCTTTAGTTGCAAAGCTTATAAAGCCTTCACTACACTATGATGATAATGGTGCTCTAAGTATAGGATAAATAACTTCTGATACATTTTGTGAAAGACTCCGATTATGTGAACTTGACCTTACATTTTTCCTTAGATTGTTCAATAGAGGATAAATTACATACTTATATACCTTGCTAAATAATTCTAGTTTGAACTAATTATGAACATAGGATTTAGGAGTTTTTTTTAGTTTGTTGAATGGCAACAACTACATGTTTGCATCAAATTCTAATGAGATCCTAATCCCTACAAGTGTATGAATAGGTTTTGAGGTCAATAATCTTAGTTATGTCATAGTAATCTACTTCAAATTTCATCTCCCTAGCATAGTGTGCAAAATAATTCCTAAAATCATACTTATTTTTTTCTAGAATCACTTGTGTAGTAGGTGTAAGAAAACCTTTATATTTTTTGGTGACATCTGTCTTAATTTGAATCATCTCTATTACTTTCTTTCTAATCCATTTAAGCATTTATAGGATAGGCATATCTCTATGTTTTAAAATATATAAGTTTAATAGTTCATTCAAATTATCAACAAGAACATCACACTTCACCTGTGTGCTAAATATAACCTTGACAACATCTTAGTTCTAAATTATTAAGATAATTTTAAGCAACAATATCCAACTTCTTGATTTTTTTATCCAATTTTCAAAATCCTTTGGAGTACTAGCATAAATAGCCTTCCAAACAATATACTTTAACTCTTGCACTTTATAACTTAAATAAAGATTGTCATACAAGTATCTTAGCCAATATCTATGGTCCATTTTTAGAAAATTTTGCTTAAAAACTTCTAACAAATCTTAGATAATATGAAATTGGGCAGTGTTAATTTAGTTTTAGTAATTCAAGCAACTAGTATAATGAATAACATGGGTGATTTGAAAAAAAAAAGCTCAGCAACCTTTTGTTTGTCAATAATGAATGTCTATTTAATATCTTCAAATTCATTTAGATCTTTCACTAATATATCCATAAATCAATGCCAAAGGATATATATTATCATTCCTAACTCTTGCTATTACACTATGTATTTATCTCCTAAATACTCCTTTTAAGAAATAACTATCTAACCTAATTATTTTCCTATAACTAATAACAAATCCCTTTTTTTAGTGCATTAATTCTCATATATGAACTTTTAAAGTGAGACAATTAACCTTTTCTTGGTAAGTTTAGCAATAGCTTACAAGTTTTGCTCGAATTATACCTTCTAACCATGACACAATAATCTTAAAATATGTTGTATTAACCTTTAAGATCCTTTTTATTGATCATAACCACCTTTTTATGTACTTGGTAGAGTTTCATCCTCCTTATATTAACTTTGCATTCTTTCTTTGTTGTTATTTTTTCATTAAAGTCAAGTTTCATTTATGATTATTAGAAAGCAAGTCAAAATATCTCTTGAAAAATAAATTGACATCACCAACTTGTTCTCAAATATATTACAATAAGTATGTTTTGGATGAAAAGTTTTTTTTTTTTGCAAGGTTATTTTTCCCTACATGTATGAAGCATATATCTTCCAATCATAACCTTCCTTTCTACATTTTCCAAGTATCCTCTTACCTTTATTTCTTATCCATATAATATCACACCGATTTCTAACATTCTATTCCATAACCATATCTCTAAACACTATTACATTCTTGAACTTCATCCTAATAGTAAGGGTATGATTTTCCATATTAGTTTCTTTATAAAATTAAGGATAGTTACCTTCATCATCACTTAATAGCTCATACTTATCTTCTTCATTAATTAAAAAGTTAAGATGTCTCTTGTCATTTCCAACCACTTCTTCACCTTTAGTTTCTTGTGTTTTTTTGCACATAATAATGTCTTTCACTTTAAATATTAGAAAAACACCTACACTTGAACCAACTTCAATAATAATTTTCATTTCTCCTTCATCCATATAACAATTTGCATATTGATTTAAATTTTAGCATTCTCATTTAAGCCCATGTTTGCAAATATGCTATCATCATTTTACCTCTCAAGACTTTTTAGCATCTATGGCTCTATATGAGTAATAATTAAGTCACTTTCATTATGTAGACTTGAAATAGTTCTTTCTTCACCTCTACTATTCTCATCATCATTTAACTATCCCACAAATCTTCCTCATTATCATCTATAACACCTTTACTATCACTATTGTTGGTGATCTCGCTCAAACCTATAGGTCTAATGTCAAACTTATCATGTATGACCCAGATGTCTAAACTTTTATATACCTTACTCATTTTCATAACCCCTATATCATTAATAATTAACTTTAAAAAATTATTTAGATTATGAAGTTTATAATACACTTTTAAGGTAAATGGATATCTTCATATTATGTCTATGTTAAATAGCTCCTAAAAGCTACAAAAGTTAAGGTAATACGAGAGGTTACATCTATAATTGTTAGAGTTATACTCTACAAGCCAATTATATGTGATGTATTTTTTATTCGATTAATCATTAATTAAAAGAAATTTATTTTTCTTTATTAATTCTTTAATTATTATTTATATTTGATATAGTCTAGAGATTAAGATAGCTCATAGAATATCATGAGATCATAAAACATATTCCTTACAAGCCTAGATTTTAAAATGCTTCTAGTCATAGAGTTATTGGGAATGAATGCTAATGACTTTAATAGACTAATACATATGTTACATGCTCAAATTGAAAGATGTCTTATTTCATGAACATCGATGTGATAACACTAATGCATATATGTAGGTGCTCATTAAATAAATGAGTTTATTGAGCTAGCCTATTTAAAAATTCCTATGTGGATAAGTCAAATTGAAATTCTTATATTGCAATAGTACAAGGTTGATTTTTTGACCTAAGATATCATAGTAATTGATAAGTATATCATAATCTACCAAAATTAGACTAAAAATTAATTTGTTGAAATAATGCAATAGGAAAAACTAGGTCATATCCCTAGTGATCCCTTGAATTATCTTTTTTTATGTATTACTAGTAGAATGTAGACACAAAATGTAGAATTAGATATGAAAAAAGAAAGCAAAAACAAGCTAAAACAAAATGCAATAGAATAGATGCAATATACTAATAGAATACAATGTAAAATGTTATGTTATGCATAATGTAATATCTAAAACATAGAATTAGGGGATTTGTAATTCAAAATTAATTTGAATGTATTAAACAAAACAAAAGGCCAAAGTAAATAGGAAGAAGGAAAATCAATGTAATGAAATGATCAATTCAAGGAATTGAGATGCTTTAATTGGATTAATGATAAATTAATTAGGATTTAACTATCCTAATTAATTCTTCAACTCTGATTCACTTGGAACCTCTATGATAATTAATGAATCCTATACTAGATTACTATTTAAGATTTGATTAATTAAGATTAGTTAATTTAGGCAATTACTATAATCCCTAAATTAGATCAAAATTGGCTTAATGATAAAATTCAATTAATTTAAGATACTAAATTAGAAACTTTCAAATTAATCTCTCAACCCTCTGCCCTTATATGTAAAATCATAATTTACTAATTATAATTCAACATCAAAATAGCAAAATATTTAGAAATCACAAGGATGAATACTGATTATACAAAATTAACATTTAACATAAGTAATTTCAAGAAATCAGTATAAATAAATAGGGAAGAGGAAAATTAATTAAATAAAGTCAACATTATAAATTATAATCTCATAATTAAATAAGGAAGAAAGCCTCAAACTTTTTGAATTAACTTTGAAAATTAACTTTCCATGGCTAGAGCACCGGAGATAGAAGAAGAAGAGAAAAGCTATCTGTTGAATGTGTAAAAATCTTTCAAGTTTAATCTGTTCTCTCCTTTTATGTCACCTAATTAACTTAAAATCTTATTAAACTTAGATTGTATGTCTCTTAGGAATACAAAAATGGAGCTTTCTTAATTTTTAGAAGCCTAAACCTTTTTTTTTACAAGCTAATTAACTCTAATAGTTACAATAATGAATTTCGTAAGTCTAACTTCCAACTAATATAAGATCACTAAAATAATATAATTTTATTAATACATAAAGACAAAAATTATAGAGTTAGGTCTTATGTAAATTTAGGCGCTGATTTCAGGTTAATTGGACCTAAAAATTGAAATCGGTTCAATTAGAATAGAGATAGGGCTTCAGATTCTTAGCTAAATAAGGGCTTAAAGAAGCCCAAAATGGGCTTTGACTAAAACAATAAAATTGTAGATCTTTCTTTAAGCTTTCCAAGTATAAAGATTATCTTGATCCGACATTTAGAGCCTAAGACATAGTTAGAAATAGAAATAGTGTCAAAATCTAGTATTAATCAAATAAATACAGAATATTATAAAAATAATCCTAAATTATAAAATAAGGCCAATTCAATGAAATTAAGCATGTATAGTTCACAAAGAGATATTAAATAAGAGGAAATCATATAGTAAATATTTTTCTCATTATTAGTTTTATATATAGTACGTTATACTTTAATATTATTCTGATTCCTAGAAATTATCCAAAGAATATTTACTAGGTATAGTTGTATTGCATATGAAGATTTATGAATGTTAAATATAGAATTCATCACTTCTCACAAAAATAAGAAAATGTCCTATATTATCTTATGAGTCATGACTTGACTTAGAAATTCTTCGCCAAGTGGAGTGAAATTAAAAAAAAAAGAGTTTTTTAAATTTCACATAATAAGTTATAAATTCTAGATAGGGTACATAATAGTTGAATGATTAGAATTTCAACTAATATATCATACCTTAAGTTTAACTAGGACATTATATGATGAAAAGATTGCACTACATGGTAATTATAATTGAAAATGTTCATATTTGTAATTCACGTTAACTAGTTCATAATGTATTACTAAACATTAATCATAAATTTTAGGATTAGAATTGAAGAGATTAATTATAAATATTAAATTAAAATAGTTTAATTTAATTATGGCCCACCACTAATTTAATGGTGAACCTAAGGGGTCACACATATAAAATAAAATGTCCCCACATTTATTTGTTATTTTGTTTAAAGAAAATAATTCAAGTATAAGATAATTGATAATTTAACTATAAAATGGTTAATGAGAAAAAAGAAATAAATATCAATAAAAAATTTATTTATTAATTTTTTTCACCAAGAAATATTTTAGAAATAAATAAATGATTTATTTATTGAACAATTTTTAAGATATTATTTATTTTGATTAGGATTACTAAAAATCCTATTAGGATTCTATTAGGAATATACTTAGTAGGCTAGCCATAAGATGATTGTAAAATGATCTAAAAAAGTTATGAGAAAAGATAAATGAAAAATGACTACAAGCATTATAGCCACCAGTTACCAAAATGTGTGTGCTCATATATTGTGCTAATCATGGAAAATTATCCTCTATTGTCCCTTTCTCTCTAAAATTGCCACTTACCAATGCTAACACAAAGGTGTGATGATGTAAAGCCCAATCGTGTAGACTAACCTTAAAGAAGGTACACTTGGGCCTTTCAATTAAAGTTCTAAAACAAATGTAACCAAGAAAGAAGTAAAATCATATTTGTTGATTTTATGCTATTGAATCCAATTAATTACATGAGTGGTCTTTAGGAAGGAAAATTCAAATTGATTAAAATTTTTTAAACTTCTGCTATATTGGCATATGATGCAATCCCAAATTTCCTAACAATAATCCTTTCTTCATATTTATAGTTTGGCTTAGTTAGTAAATAACCTCTATAATGCACATCTATTGACATAATGTGCCATTCTACCATAAAAGATAATGAAAATAATAATGTCAATGCTTTATCAAGTAAAAACTAGAAATATATTTTCAAACTTTCTATTTAAATCTATTTACAATAAATGCAAAGAACTTAGCATTATTTATACTATTGCTCTATTTTCCTATTTTATTACTCTTGGATTTGTAATCAAAATACTCACAATCTATAATTGACTTTCTTATAAAATATTCATTTCAATAACAAGCAAATAAACTTCAAAATAAAAAAATATAAAATAAGCTAAGGAAAACGTAAGGCTTAAAAAAATTAGGGAAAAACTTTATAGTTTTCTATGTGACAATTTTATTTTTTAAGGTAAAAAATGAAGCTTTTGTGCAGTTGCAATCTTCACTTAGCTCTAATTTTTTAAGGTTATAAATGAAAGTTTTGTTTAAAGTAGAAAGCAAAATAAGAGGGAAACTTTCATTTTGGCTACAACAACATAAAATAATAGGAATGAATGATTGTGTGCTCCTCATATTGTTTAAGACTATTAATTTTAATGGCATACTAACCATTTTAGTGTTAAGAAAACTTCATAGGAGTAAAAAGTTACAATTAAAACCTTATATACTAAATGTGATACTTAAGTAAAGTTTAAAGAGGTTATTTGTACTTTTTATTTATTACTATTATTGGATTTTTCTTGAGGAATGTACTAAAGGTAAACTATTGGTTTATGTGGCTTATACACTAGATCTAGTAACTGCTTATAAAGGATAAAGATTAAGATAATCATAAAGAGATTTACTTACCCTTTTGCATTTATTAATTGATATTAAATGTTATGATTAGATTGTGAGAAATTGTGAATGTGAAAGTTGTATGCTTATATACGTGGTGTGATGTTATTAATGATTTTAATTTGTTTCTGAATATGTGACCTATGAATTAAGGTTAATGAGGGTATTGTGGTCAATAAGACCTTAATTCTATTTGTTTTCTTTCCTTTAGAATGTTTACTTATGAAGCTTTGGATTTACCTTTCCATATTTTAATTTTATAAATTCTTATTTTGATGCACTTCCACTACCATCACCATAGTGAAGGCAAATTATTTGGAACAACTTCTATTTGGAAGTGGGCAATATGCAAATTTTTTTGAAAATAGATATGTGCACACTAAACCATTCCTTAGTGGGTCTTGATCTTTATAGTAGACAATTGATTGGGTAGATGTTATAAGTGATAGGAATTTTATTTAAAGGTGTTAGTTAGACTAGCTTTTTTTTGAAAAATATTTAAAATTATAAATAAGTTTAACTCTCTTTTTATGTAAAAACTAATTATGCTAATTATCAATGTTTCATACTATAAATTTTAATACTAATTATTATCTAAAAAAATTATTCTAAATATTTAAGTATTGTCTTTAATTAGGACAAGATGGTGAAAATTAGTAGTCAAAATTCTAAACTAGTTATGATCGAGGGAAGGTTGTAATATATGAATATGAATGGATAAATTTCAAGGACTAAAATAACCAACACTTAGCTCACAAAATAAATTTAAGGCTAGATTATAAAAGAGAGAACACAAGAAAGGAAAGCACAATAAAAAAAGGGATGAGAACATTAAATAGAGCAGGGAAATGAAACAAAAGGATGCAATGAGAACATAAAACAAAGGATGGAGATGATATGCGATATATAATGAAAATAAAAAATGATAAGATGAAAGCTATCAATAACTGGAAGGATAATGATAAAAAATATATATATAGAAGAAAAAATGTGTGAGGTGGGAATGAGATGACAAAATAGAAAAAGCCTAAGAAAGACTTAAAGAAAGCTACCATAAAATAGAAAAAAGAGCAAAAAAAGCTCTCACAAGAAGACGATAAGGCTAAAGCTTTTCAAAATTATTTTCTCAAAGTGATTGTGTCATGTGGATTGAGTTTTCAAACTTCCAATTTCTCATTCTTATTTTTCATTTCTAAATGTGATTACATTTATTTTTTAGTGTGATTTTTGTCATTTTTATGTTATTGGTGTTTTTATTTACTTATTTTTGGATTTCTTATGAAATAATTATTTATATTGTTAATGAAATTTATGTTAGACAAGAAAAAGAAACACAACACTCACAAATTTCAAGGATTAAAAGATAGATTTAGTAAAAAGAACTCAACTTGAATGAATATATAAGACTTAATAATTTATTTTTCTTTAAAGATTTAAAGATGAAATTTATATGATTTAGTTTTCACATTTATATCTACATTTAAGTAACAATATTTCAATGAATTATATCATGTGACAAGATTTATTATGACTTAGTCATTGATTGTGAAATCCATTTATTCTTGAACTTAAGATAATTTAAAGACATGAGGATTTTCAATTAACTGATCTTAATTTATAAAAATTATTGTGTGACTTTTGAAACAAAGACAAGGAAAAGGGCGTACAGAATATTATTGTTCACATCATATAATAACAATATTGATATGTAGTTGAAATACATAATACTTAATTGATATGTATAAAAAACAAAAAATTAAAAAGTAATCCAATTTACATAATTTATTTACAATTTTTTATTTATTTTATAAAAGAGTTGCATAGAGATTTGCAAATTTAAATCTTTAACATAATGCTCACAGTTAATTGCTTGTGATGAAATTAAGCTTCTTTAAAATGTATTTTAAAAAATAAAGTACAATATTATAATTATAATTTTTAATAAAAAATTAAAAATAAATAATTATAACATTGAAATTATTTTTTTTAATTTTCCATTATAAAACTCAAAATTATTAATTTTAGTTATTTAAAGTAGATCACTTATGACTTATAAGCTTGATAAGTATCATATAAAGATGGATAAGACTATGGTACACTCGAAATGAGAAATGATAACTTGATAATTAATAATTATGAAATAATCCCTAAAAATTGATAAAATACAAATATGACATTAGGCTTCATTAGGTTATAGTGCAACATATTTAAGAATTAGGGTCTAGAATTGGAGAAAAGGAAATACTAATCAATATTATAAGGCTATGTTGGTGAAGTATATGACATAGCCATGGTTAAATAAAGAGTGAGTGGGTGCAATGAATTTCATTGGGAGACCATTGGAAGTTTGCTCTATTGTAGTTGCTACAACAAGGAAGATTGGTGAAAACTATTTAAAACTTGATAATGACATTATTTCAAACTTTCAAGGTTGTAATAAGAGTATTTAGAATGGTGTTTGAACAAATAGTGTAAGAGATGCAACTAATACTTAGAGTGTTCAAATCGTAGTTAATGCAGTGATGGATGTAATTACAATTCATAAGATGTAAAAATAATGAACACCAACATCAAAGTTTGGATCTTTAATCTTGTCCCTTAGCATTATCATTGGAAGTATTTTCTTTACTCTTTTACTTATTCTTGTTTCTATTTTTTTATAAATGATTTGATCTTGATTGTTTAACCACCTATAAGCAAAAAAAGGCTTTTTTTGGTTTTAGCTTGGTCTTTATGTGTTTTTATGTATGATTAAAGTTTATCCCCTTTCTTTAATTTCTTTTTCTTTTCTTGGCATGAATCACATAGGTAAGGTGGTCATTAGGAAAGATAATAAGTTGTAGAACAAGAATGGTGTGGTTGATGGTAGGAATTATAGAGCATTAGGTGATATTAGAAATTAAGTCCTCACTAAAGGAGTAAACATCAAGCCTAACCACCCCTTATCAAGTACTTATCCTTCCAATAGAAATAAGACTATATGAATCTCTATGCTTTTCTGATATCATGACCCGAACTCGGTCATAACCGGCGTAGATCCTGATACCCGATCTCCACTAGCTTTACCATTGATTCTACTAATTCTACCCAATGGAAATCTATCTATTTCTATGAGAACTTAACTTCTTGCAGAAAAACAAATAAAGTTTTCCTTGTTTTCTAAACTTTTCCGAGGGTCACTTACCCTAACTCACAAAACCTATATATATATATATATACATATACATATATATATATATATATATATATATATATATATATATTTACGGATACAATTGTGTGATCAACATACAAGATGCTACATAACTACGATATGCATACATAGATTAACAATTTTACATGTTAAGTGTTGAACTAACTTAATCTTAACATGCATACCCCAATCCTATTCCAACTATCAGAATCCTTCAATCAGGCCGTCTTTGATTCTCCATGAATGTAGCAAAGCTTATTTTTATCTTAACCTATAAATCATTGAAAATAGAAATGAATGAGTTACGAGAACTTAGTGAGCATATATCTATCCCTTCTAAATCCAATTTTAAATATATTAAATGGTCACATGCTGAATAGATATTTGATTAAAGAAGTAACAACAACCTAAACTCCCTGAGTTTCTGAGATATACGAAATCAAGCCTTGGGTTAAATATTCACCTACACATAATTTTATTTTTATATTTTATATTACATATTACGATAATCTTAACTATTTACTGACACATAATATCATCATCATATTTCACGCACCCATTTTAGGCAGTTATCACATTCACAAATAGCCATTAAGGTTTAAGTGCAATTAAATCATCGCAATCATGTCGAGTCTTTACAATCATATCAAGCCATGATATCCAATCATAATTGGATTTTTTTTAATATCAAATCGCATTATATAATCATTCATAATCAACATGTATATATCCACCTTTTATTTCCCGGTCTAACCTTATACCCTACCCGCCTTTTTATCGAGAATTTTTTATTCGATTTTCATATTATTGCCTCAATCACATTTCTTGTTCAAATGCCACCCCTGGCATAATTCACATCATAATATGTACAATAGAGCTCAGCTCTATAAATTATAATTTCAATATAACCTCAATATAATTCAACTATTCCTTATCATTTGGTAACTAAACATATAATACAATATATATATATCAACACCACCATGCTCTTTTGCGTGGCTACAAGAATCAATCTATATTCAATCAATATCATACACTTTCATAATTTACCATTCTAGTAAGCATCAATAAGTAACCATATAAATCCAATCATAATACGAATCTCACTTGTCATCACATTTCAAATTTGCTATCAATCGGTAGTCCCACACTGCTCATGTGTGGTCACAACCCGAGCATAAGTACAATCACAATCATAATTATACTCTCAGTCAAAGCATACATTCATCACAATTCTCATCATAATAGGAAGTAACCAGATCACAGTATTTCATACTTATCCATATTAAGGTATACACCTACACACATTCAGTCTCTTAGTTTTATAACATATTATCCTAATAAATAGGACAAATAGAGCATAGAAAAATTAAGTAGAGAAGTTTCTAAGATAGATATACACTCACTTGGGAGTGTCCAATTGCTCCAAGGATCCCCAAGTATCCCACTTTCATCTCTTTTCTTTTTATCCTACTTCAAAATTCACAAGAATAGTTTATAACATTAATATTACTCATTTCGTGACCATTTCGTTATGTACGTATCCTATAAATATCATAAACTACTTATCTTTGATATTTAGAGATTAAACATTCCATGTTGCACCCTTATAAATCATGAAAACACAAAATAAGATGGGTATGATTGACTATAGGATCACTATAGTTATAACCTTTAAATAATGTTCTATGGAAGATTCAAAAATCATGAATAGATTATTTGAAAAAAACTTACTTCATGTGAAAGTACATTCAATTATCTTTCTATAGACTACTTACTCACCTAAATCAGTTAAAATTTGAAGAAGTTACACCTTTTAAAATATAGGCATGAAAAATATATATTTTTTTAAATTATGAGTTTCTGACCTCTGTCCACTATTTTAATCATATCTAAAAATATATGCATGATTTTGATTGAAACTAATTTTATTTGAAAGTAGACTCAATTACCTTTAAAACAATATGTGGTTTGTTTAAAACGGACATAATATGAAGGAGTTATGTCCTTTTAAAGTAAGCATAAAATTTTGCAATTGATAAATCGATTGGTGAATCGATTCATCAACCCCTGAAAGCATTGAATCGCTTAACCACTCGATTCTGAAGCCCAGTTTCACCTCTGGACCCCTAAAATCGATTGGCCACTCAATTCACACATGAAAAACTCAATTTTCTACAAAATTTTTACTATGTAACCAATCCAAAACATCTCATAATCATATATAATACATATCAAACCCAAATATAATCATCAAAACACTTATCTAACATCTCATATCACTTCTTTCCATCATTTATTACTTCCAAAACATCAAAATAAGCCTGAATCAAGCAAAGCCACAAATAAACCCATATTTCACACATATTTTCATATAATCTTAAAATCCAAGGATTTAGCTAGATTATCCACTCACCTTGTGTGGAAAAGGATGCTAGAAGCTTAATTTGATGATTTTTCAACCTTAATCACATCAAAATTCATGAATTTCCACAGTTAGGGCTCAAAGTGCTCCACCAAATCAAATAAACTTTATCAATCAAAAAGAAATGGGAGGAATTCTTAATGAAAACATTATTTTTACCTTGATTAGGTCAAGAAATCAACAAGATTTGAAGTCCTCTTACTTGATTGAGAAAGTAATGTAAGAAATTCTTAGAGAGAGATGAGAGAATAGGAGGAATGAAGTGAAATGAGGGGAGAATAGGGTTTAAGGGCTGAAACAGGAGAAAAAAAAGCCTTAGGGGCAATTTTGGAAATGTACTCCTAAACCTCTTCCATACTTACACCCTCACTTATATTAGTGTGTAACTTTATACTCCATGATTCTAATAAATTTTTCTCATCAAAACTTCACCCAAATCATATTCCCACATCCTTACTTTTATTAACTCTATTTTATTCCATACTTGATACATAAAATTTCTAATCCACCAAAAAAAAAACTTTTTTTCCGATTGTTTTGCTATTCTTTCTCACAAAATAATTTCTAATTTACTATATTTCATGAAGGGTGTAACATCTGATGCCTTCATTCTTATTGATTCATTTAATCTTTGTTTTACTTTTTTGAAGAATTTTTGTGTTCAACTATAGGCTAACATATAAATAATAGTCATTATTGAATACAAAGTATAATAACTCTCTATTAATTATTTTAGTTTATCATTTGATTGTTCAACTTAATTTATTTGTTTTCTTGTTTCTCAAAATTTTAGAAATAAGTTAGTGCCAATGTGTTTGAAGTTGCTCACATTAAGTTGTAGTTTTTAAAAGAGCTATGCCATAAAAGCTAGGCCAGAAAAAAGTTACTATTAAGCTAACAAAGACCGTGGAAGTTATTGAATTAAGTTCGAATGAAGAAGTTAAGCAAGAGAAGTCTGTTAAGAAAAAAAAAATGAAGAGAGTGGAAATTTGAGGAAGAAATCCTATACTCTTACTTTAGTACTCATAGCTAGAAACAAGGTATTAATAAAAATCTTTCCTTGCACTTCTTTTCATTGCTTAAAATTTTCTAAACCAAATGGAAATTTGTATTTGCCTGTGTCTTGACAATCTTTATTATGTTTAATTTCTCAAGTAGTATGTTGTTTGACTAAAAAGCCAAATTAGGAGATTATTGACATTAATATGACTAATTCTAATAATGAACTTGCTAGTGTGGATATCTTCATGACTTTTTTAAGTTCTACAAATTGGTATAGGTGGCTAATATATTATATTCCTTCCACTTTTCCATTTTTTAATTTTTTTAATTCTATTGAATATTCTTTCATATTTTCTATTTGTCTTCATTCGTAATGTAGCATGAAAGTTGTCCTTATGACTACATGGACTTATAGCTTGAAATCAATGATAAGATGAGAATGATATTGTTTAATTGGCTTATGTGTTCACAGGAAGTTTAAACTTTTAATAAAAACTTTTTATTTGACCATCAACATTTTTTATCATTTTCTTATAATAAAAAATATGCCAAGGAGAGAACTACAGTTCATTAGCATTTATAATAAGTTGATAGCATTTAAGTATGAAGAAATCTAACCCTTAGAGGTATGTATTAATCAATCCTTCTAGATTGATCAATATTATGATTCAATTCCTTTTGTATATTTACCTGCAAACTGAGATGAATTATTTTTTTAAGGCTAATGACTTTGTTTACCTCTTAAACAAAGCTTACACTTATCAAGAAAATGATTTTATTTTCCATATTTATTTCATTAAGGCTTTAATTCCTAATCAAGAAGCAAGTCTTATGATTGTTTTAATTCTATTCTAAACCATTTTGTAGTTTTCTCTATTCTTAGAAACTTATGTTGTTGTTTGAATTGTCATGTAATTGGAAAATATGGTATATTTTCTTGCTAAGTTGGGAATGATGCATGATGCCACCATAATGTTAATAAGCAAAGTTTTATTTGCATTATTTTCTCCTATTTCATGTCTCTTAGCATGTTATATTTGCTAAATTTCATAAAATTAGCTTTGTTTTATAATTTAGGATTAGTTTTACAATGTTCTAAATTTATTCGATTAATGTTACATTTTGACACTTTTTATATTTTTCAACTTATCTTGAGCTCTAGATGTTAGATCAAGATGATTTTTATATTGTTGAAAAGATTAAAGAAATACCTACAACTTGGTATTTTAATTAAAGCTCAGTTCAGACTTGCTAAAGGCCTTATTTAATCGAGAAGCTAAAATTCTATTTCTGTCCTAACTAACCCAGGTTTATTTTTTATGTCATATCTTGAGGTACAAAAGTCTTATTAATGTGAAACTAGTACCTAAATCTTCATAAGACTTAGTTCTAGAAGTTTCATGTTTATAGTTTACCCAAATTACACTATTTTAGTAGTCTTATATTAGTTAGAGATCAATCTTATAAGAATTCATTATTATAACTCTTAGAGTTAATTGTTTTGTAAAAATAAGTTCTGCGTTTCTAAAAACTAGGAAGGTCCATTCTTGTAATCCTAAAAGAATATAATTAAGATGTAATAGGGTTTTAAATTAATTAGGTTAGATATAAAATTTTGGAGTTGATTCAAGGATTTTAAGGCTCTTCTCTACTAGATTATGAAATTATGATTTGTAATGTTAATTTTCTCTAATTAATTTTTCTCTTTTCTTAATTACTTATGCTAATTTCTTGAAATTGCATGTGTCAAATGTTGATTTGGTATAATTAGTATTTATCTTTGTGATTTCCAAACTTTTACTATTTTGATATTGAATTGCGGTTAGTTAATCACAATTTTATATATAGGGGCAAAGGGTTAAAGGATTAATTTGAAGGTTTCTAATTTAATTTCTTAAATCGATTGAATTGTATCTTTAAGTAAATTTTGATCTAGCTTAAGGATTATAACAGTTGCTAAATTCAGCTAATATTAATTAATCAAATCCTAGATGGTTTATCTAATGTAGAGTTCATGGATTATTGTAAGGGTTTTAGGTGGTTTAGGGTTGAAAGATTAATTGAAAATTCAAATCTAAATTAATCTATAATTAATTCAAATTAGAGCTTTCAATTTTTTGAATTGGCTATTTCATTTAGTTTCTTTCTTACTGTTTATTTTGCCTTTTTCTTTGTTTAATATATTCAATTCAATTTCAATTCATAAAACCCCCCAATTCTATCTGTATAATTTTGCTTACTATATTTATACTACATTCTGCACTACTATCTACATTCATATTGCATTTTGTTTGCACCTATTTTGCATCTGTTTCTTCTATTTCTAGTGCATAATAAATCAAATAATTATATAAACATTGTTAGTAAATCAATTTAAAGAAAATAATTCAAGGGATTACTAGGAGTACGACTTAGTTTACTTCACCATACTGTATTATTTTAAGAAAACCAGTGATAAACTAATTTTAGTGCATTGTGACATGCAAATCAAAATTTTGGCACCATTACCGAGGATTCACTTGAATTAATCCCTTTCTACATATTACTAGTTGTGTATTACACAATTGTTCAAGTAATCTAATCAGTAATTGCATCTATTAATGTGTTATTTGCATTTTATCGTAACTAGAGTTTTTCTACATTTTCTTGCCTTCTCTAATTTCTACATATTCTTTCGCTTCAATTCATCATCTTTTACTTCATCCCACATTTAAACAAAAGTTCTTGACTCAAATAGATTAGTTTTGCACTATTTTGCACCCTACCCCTTTGGAACTGTACCTAAGTCTTATTAGCTCCAATTAAGATGAATTTTTTTTCATAGTAAATTTAATTTTTTCTCATCAAAAGTCACAGCCTTTAACTTATGAAGTGCTTTATTTTTTGGCCAAATTCCATTGTTTTGACTATCTTTTAATTTCTTTTAAAGATATTCTATTACATTTTTGAATTTTGCATGGTTATAGCTTTCATTCTATGGTGGTCTTATAATTTTTAAAAATGTCTAGATAGGAAACTCTAGCTTGATAATGCAAAAATCCAATGATTTTATATTATCAGTGCATTAGTTGTTTTTTGTATTAAAAAGTCTGTATACTATACTAATTGAATCGGATATCAAGTCAGGGGATAGCTCCAGGTGACTGTTATCAATTTGACTTGTTAGTTTAGCGTTCTTATCCTTAATTGTACTCATATTTTCTGCAGATTTCTGATATGAATAACATGGATGATTTTGGGGTTCACTTGTATTCTCTCCCTGGGGCAACTACATTGGCATGTGATCTTGATATTGATCCCAGCGTTCAAGTTGATAAGATGTGTATTGAAAATGAAAGGTACAGCATCTACTGCAACAGTACGCATTGGTCTTACTTTGCTCTTCTAACTTGAATGGTAATTATTTAATTATTATTATGATCTTCATATGCTTTCAGAATTTTAGAGCCATTTAAAGGAGTTTCCCATAAAGTTGAAGTGAGTGGCCTTAGTGAGACTACTGCTGAAGGTAAATGAAGTCCAATTCTATTTTATCCATCTCCTAGGCCAAGTGCCTTTGTAATGCTATATTCCAATTTCAGTTTGTCCTCGTGATGGAATGGAAGGGAATACTACAGAGATGGATATTATACCTAGAACTGATGACTTTAGACAATTGGAGAAGTAGGGGGGTGGGGTTACTCGTGTTTTGATTGTTTTCTTGAGTATCTTGTTACAGGATTCTAACTTATATACTTTCCGAAATTTTAAGGGTGAATAAGGACATTATTCCATCTTTGCAAAAGATTGATTTGCTTCCAGAGTTGAAATGCTCAATCTGTGTTCCTTTTGTAAGTATGCCTTGATGATACCCTGCTGCCAGCATAGCTTCTGTGAGATATGTAAGTCCCCTTTCCCTTTGCTTTTGGGTCTCTATTTCTTATTGCCTTTAGATACATATTTCTTACAGATGATGGTTCCTTATTTTACTTTGTATTATGTCAGAACTATTGAGCGGTTATGCATAAACCCTTTTTTCTTTTATGCATATTTCTTACTCATGGGTTGATTTGAAGTATCGTAAAAATCTATTTTTTAACATGTTCTCATAATTCTGGTCAAGTCTTAGAACTTAAACATGATTTGGACCATGCATGACTCATGTTTCAAAGTTTACTTTAATGTTTTATATACAATCTATAGGCATTCATCTAGCGCTAGTTCAGATGGAAAGGTGTCCCAAACGTCATTCCACCAAATGTAAAGCAGAAAACTTGCTACCTAATGTATGTCTTAGACAAGTGATTGCGCATTTCCTTGATTCTCAAATTATGAGGACTGGTTCTCACAATGCTCTCCATCAACATGCTTCAGGTGGGATATATTTTTAAATAATCTCATTACATTATATATTTCCTTTATCATAACCATTATCATTTCATATGCTGATGGAGAATCTGAAGCTCAAGTGAAAAATCTCTTTTATTGCATCCCAACCTATAAAAGGAATTCCGATATGCCTCATTCTTCCTGTCCAACAGAAACAGGGTCGAATAACATTATGGAAGAAACATCTCATGATGTAATTTTTCAAGAACGAGAAAATGCGTCTCATGGAGGTGTTGGTTCTTATTTGGGTGAGAAGTCATATAAGAAAAGACATGCCCCCGCTCGCCAAGAGGAAGTAGGGGATCTCAATATTAACTTGGACAAATGTCAGTGCGCAAACGAGGAACGTATGATCTAAGAAAGATAACTATATATTCACTGCTGTACTGCCTAGATATACATTGCTTATATGAGTTTGCTTTTTAATTTGTTTCTTTTGTATGGTAGGAAATTTCTGGGACTATAGATTCCAGTGCTGTCTATATCATTATATCATACTTAAAGTGTCTCTCTTACTGCCATCTTCCGAAATAACTTCCATGCCTCTGACTTCATTGCAGTTCTATCGAGTAGCAAGGAAAAGAGAACTCTAGGTTTGATGCTGTAGCTGGAGGTAGATCTTCACATTTTTCTGCATTTAGTAATTTTTCTGGAGAGATGAGACATTAGGTTGATATTGCTTACAGTTGGAGAGAAGAGATCCAAGGGTCCTAGGAGACATCGGAAGGTATATTTTTTAATTATTGATATTAGAAATGCTTGTGTGCTTTAGTTCTTGTTATTTATATTCTGTATTTTTCTGCACAAGCTATAACCTTAAACAGTTAACTGCAAACAAACAACTGGCGTTAAAAATTAAGTGTGATTGTATGAGGAATTGTCTTTGCCCTAATAAGGTGATTTCTTATTTAGGGTAACATGACCTGTTATAAGCGTGGTTCTCAGAGATTGCCCAGCAACATCCACCTCATATGCTATGCTACACAGAGTTATGAACTGGATAGCCTTATTGTATTTTTCCTTTTTAAGTCATGAGTGTAGAAATTCCAAACGGTAGCCTATGACCTTCACCTTCTTTTTGGCTTTCAGGGATTGCTATGCCTGTACAGCCAATCATGGCTTCTGACTCAATATACTGGAATGCTGCTTCCTTGCATCATTGGCCTACAACCCAATATAGGAATCATGGCATGATTCCTTTCAACATGGCAATGTTTCAGGTCAGTGGTCATATTGTTGTTGTATTTAAAAATAAAATAATTAATTTTATTAGAAATATTATATGGATTAACATTAATCAATTATTGGAATATTTATTTAAGTAATTAGTTTTGTGTTTTAACATTAAGCATAGAACAGATTGGGCCCTAATTTAATGTGTATGATTCATGATAGATTGGATCATGCATAAACCCGTATGGGTAGAGGTCCCAACTTATAACCCTTTAGTGGTTAGTAGTTTCCTATCACAAGTCTGACCTTAAATAGAGATATTAGGGTTATTATTTGAACACACAGAAAATAAGGATTCCCACTCTTCTAAATTTTTCTCTCCCTTTTCTTTCTATCTTAATAACCTAAGAGGCGAAATAGGTTGTAATTCTACTCATCATCATTCAGATTAGTCATGGCCTTATCAAATTATGCTCCAGGTATGCTCATAATTTTATTATGATTAATTTCATATTTTTGTAATTTTAATTCATACTTCCAACAATTGGTATCAGAGCGATGTTGATAGTATGATTAATATTAATGATTTAATTATGAGTAAACAATTTATGTTTATATGATTCTTTAGATTTAATCATTCTTTAATGAGTCAAATTTAATTATTCTATTTCTCTGGTGGGCATCTATATGTGTTATTCTGCGTGTGAATATGCATCTAACTACTGTGAAGTCTAATGATTGCATTTTATGCACCAGACTCTGATAGCCTGCAATTATTTTGATTGGATCTCATATACTGATATTAATGGTCTACAATCGCATGATGACAATTTTTTTATTTCTCTCTGATTACAAGTCATATGTGAGCTAAAACTTGTTAAATATTCGGCGGCTAATGCTCAAGAAAGAATTTGACACAAGTTATGTAGGCTTCATATTAGGACAAATTTTTAAAAATGATTTCAATTTTTTTTCTAACTCCGATTAAAAAAAAAAGGCGTCAACATGGATTCATTCAGAATTCGATTTTTCTTCTTTGATTTGGAATGTGGGACTTGGAAGCATTCGATCAATGTCGGTGTCGGCATGATAGACGATGACGTTAGGGGACCAGTTGGGGTGATATTATTCAATCATTCTGACATGATTTTTGAAGCGAAACTAGGTGATAAGATTTCTCAATTGACCAAGAAGATGCAATTGGTCACCGCGCGTGGGCCACGTGCTTGTGGGCACATGATCCTCACGAGCCAGTGTTTGACCAATGAACTCAGTTAGTTTTATCACGCGCGTGTGAGCGTGTGATATTCACGCGTAGAATCTTTTGATCTGCTTAAATTGCCTAACATTTTAAAATTTAATTTTCTATTTAAATGTAATTTTTTTAAAATTTTTTAGGCTAATAAATATTTATTTTAAATTTTGGAAAGTTTATATTGTTTAAAAATATATTTTATTTATGAAATTTTGGCCTGAGAAAATTCATGAACATTATTTGTTTTATTTCTAAGCTTAGTGTGCTATCACTCTCTCTACTTGTGAGTATAATTATATTTGATAAATTTAGAATCTTTGATTTTGTAATAGATACCCAAAAACTATTTAGATTCACACTAATGATATATTAGAATTGTTGTAAGGCTCACTTTTCCATAAAATACTGTCCTTCTAGGATATTTAGGAGCATGTTATATTGATGATGGATACACCCTATCGGTGTAACATTGTTAATGTAATTTTAGAATTTAAACTCCTTAAAATAAGCATGCAGCGTTTATAATGTTTTCAATATTTCTTGTACCCTATCGGTATGACTATATTAATTACATTTTTATATAGGCTTTTGTACAAGCCAAATCTATGGTACATGTATTTTGGATACCACTTTGTTAGATAGTTATTTGACTGATTTGTTTAATTGAGAATCTTGTGTTGTAATTATGTTGTGCACGCATAATTAATAATTTCCCAATCCTGTTGCATCAGTCTCGACCTTTCAACAACTATCTGTGGTGAGGACTCTTAATGGAACAAATTATGATGAATGGAGAGAGTTCTTGAACATGTACCTGACAATCTCTAAGGAGGATTTGGCTCTTAGAGAACTAAAGCTGGCTGATCTCTTACCCGAGCCTAGTGCTACAGATAAGACCTATTATAAACAATGGTATGAATCGAATCGAATTTATTTGGCAGTGATTAAGTTCACTATTGAGAAGAGAATTAGAGAGAGTATCCCAAATAAGGACAATGTTATGGAGTATATGAAAGCTGTTGGTGAAAAATTCAAAAAGCTTGATAAGACTCAAAAAGTCTATTTTCTCTCCATGCTTGATAACACTCGTTATGATGGAATTTTAGGTGTTAGAGAACACATTATGAAAATGATTCATTACTACAATAAGCTGAGATCATACGGTGTTAATTTAGGAAAGAGTACTTTGGTCTACAGAGTTCTTCAATCATTGCCAGCTGAATATAATTACCTGAGAACCTCCTATAATTCATAAGAGGGAGAGTGGACAATAGACCAAATGATTTTTATAGTAACTCAAGAAGAGGAGACCTTGAAAAGTAATCCACAACCACATTTTATCAACTACTTATCTTAGGACTCATATAATAAGTCAAGAAAGAAACCAGAGACACATATATCTGGGAAGCCTGAGTTCAAGAAAAGTGGTGATAAGAGCAAGGGACAACAAAAGAAATTTAAAGGCAAGTGCAATTGTTGCAAGATCCCTGGACACAAAAAGTCTCAATATTATAAGTTAAAGAACAAGCATGAGCAAGAAGGGGCTCAAAAACAGGTAGATCCCAAGTGAGATGGAAGAGACTGTATTGGGAGTAGTAGGAAGTAGAATAAAATTAATTACATAGGATCATATTTTTCTTTATGTTTATCTTCTGGATACTTTTAATTTGAATTATGTCATTTATGCACCTTTTTTTTCAAATTTAATTTCCAGTTCTATTTCAATAATTGTAGTTATTTCTTTTTTAACAAAGAAAATTTATTATGATTTTACTATTTTAGTATGCCACCTTACAAAATGATCCGTATCTTTTGAATTTGAAATATTTTCCTGTTCTATCTTCTGATATTCCCATCAATGTTATGATTAGGCATAAACAACCTAGAATAAGTTAGAAATCTTCCATTTTATGGGATTGTTTTTTAGGCCCTTTTTCTAGAGAGATTAGAAAGATTGGTAAAACAAAGGTGTGTTGTTAAACTTAAATTCATATATCTTAAAACTTTTAAGTATGGAGTTATAAATTAGAGATGAGACTATATAATCCCTAGTTAAAGAAATTAGACTAGATCAAAATGTTATAGATTTTATTGTCCCACTTATAGTACCAAGATAATCAAGTTTGATCGGATATTTTATTTTGAGGATGGCTTCGATAGTGGGAGTTTGATGCTTAGGGTTATCAATTTGCATGACAAGGCCATTATTCTACCTATACCTATTCAGATTCCCTCACCATTAGAGGAGACAATGTTAACAGTCCAGTTCAGATTAATAAAGATCCTCATGTTGAATAACCTGATTAGCTAGCCATTGAGTTTAGATCCATTGTAACAAAACTTATAGTATTTTGGGTTTGTACTAAGCCAATTGGATTGAACGAATGCTCGAAAGATTTAAGATAGGATAAGATTTCTTATGCTTCCGCTATTGATAATCTTATATATGCACTGGTTTGCGTTTGTTTAGATATAGCTTTTGCTATTAGTGTGCTTGGAAGATACTCAAGTGACCCAATGATAGATCATTGAAAAGTCGCCAAGAAGGTCATGAGGTATTCACAAAGTACTAAGAATCATATGTTGGCTTGTAGAGAATCTAATATTACTTGAAAGTATTAGTTATTCAGATTCTGATTATGCCTTGTACATAGATGATCATAAGTCAACATCTAGATACATCTTTATGATGTTTGGAGGAGCTGTTTCATGGGAAAGTGTTAAACAGACACTCACAGCTACCTTAACAATAGAAGCAGAGTTTATCGCATATTGTGAAGCCACTTGATAGGCTGTATGGTTGAGGAAGTTAATATTTAGCATGCAATTGGTTAATTTTATATATCACGATCTCTACCAATTTTTATTGCGATAATTCTTCTGCTATGTGTTTTTTTTTTCAAAACAATAGGAATTCTAGACATATTGAATATCTTTGATGATAAACTCCTGTTTGTTAGAGAGAAAAGATTGTTGAATTTCAAACTCACATTAAACATAGCCTTAGTGGAGACATGCAAGGGATCCGTTGACTTAAGGCTTACTTATAAGAGTATTTAAAATCAACTAACTCATATGAGTCTTGTTAAATTTTTATGAAGCCTTAATTTAGTGGGAGTCTGAGATATGCTTATTTTATTTTATTGATATTTGTGACCAGTAATTGCTCATTTTGACATATTGGTGATATGTTTTATATATATATAAATCATTTGCTTTCTTATTGGATTCATTGATTTTAAGTTGTTTCTCTTATGAACTGTGGTCAAAAGATTAACTTTATATATATATATCAAGTTCCTTTGGGATTATGAGACATTAATTTAACATCACTTGTCTCCCTATTGGATTCAGTGATTCTGTATGGTCTCATTCCACTTATGCAATCATTGCTCAGTAACCTTATATATATATATATATATCCAGTTCTTTGGGATTATGAGACATTAATTTAACATCACTTGTCTCCCTATTGGATTCAGTGATTCTGTATGGTCTCATTCTACTCTTGTAATCGTCACTCAGTTTGGATATTAAAACATTGGTAATATGTTTTATACATATATAAATCATTTTTTTTCTTATCGGATTCAATGATTTTAAGTCGTTTCTCTTCTGAGCTATAGTTGAAAGATTAAATGCTATTCTGTTCCTTTCAGATTATAAGACATTATATCACTTGTCTCCTTATCGGATTCACTGATTCTGTGTGATCTTATTCTCTGAATTAAGTTTATAGCTTAATGTATAACTAATTGCTTAATTATTGATGTTTTAATTATTCCATATAATCAATTAATGCTATCCAAGTGGGAGATTGTTGTATTTAAAAATAAAATAATTAATTTTATTAGAAATATTATATGGATTAGCATTAATCAATTATTGGAATATTTATTTAAGTAATTAGTTTTGCGTTTTAACATTAAGCATGGAACAGATTGGGCCCTAATTTAATATGCATAATTCATGATAGGTTGGATCATGCATAAGTCCGTTTGAGTAGAGGTCCCAACTTACAGCCCTTTAGTGGTCAGTAGTTTCCTATCACAAGTCTGACCTTAAATAGAGATATTAGGGTTATTATTTGAACACACAGAAAATAAGGATTCTCACTCTTCTAAATTTTTCTCTCCCTTTTCTCTCTATCTTGATAACCTAAGGGGCGAAGTAGGTTGTAATTCTACTCATCATCATTCAGATTAGTCATGACCTTATCAAATTATGCTCCAGGTACGCTCATAATTTTATTATAATTAATTTCATATTTTTGTGATTTTAATTCATACTTCCAACAATTGTCACCCTGAACCATCAAGTTTAGAAGTTGAGGATTTTCTTGGCAGCTCCTGCTGCTGCAGCATAGAATAGAGGAATAAACAACCTCACAGGAGATCGAGAGGCGAAAAAGAAGGGAGTAACTGTGCTGTTGAGAGTGATTCTATTCAGGGCCATTATCAATATTACAGAGAAAGATTAATAAAGAAGAGAGTTGCATCTGATAACAAAAGCAGCCATCACGGACGATGCAGCTCGCCAAAGTCTGATATTGAACAATGTTGTGCTTCAGATAGAAGGCAACATATACTTAATAAGCATGTTTCCATGAATCACAAGTACATGGTGGAGTCTGTGGATGATGATCTAGGTCACAGCAGGTGGCCGATGAAAAGGGGAATAGATGATAATGCTGAAGGACATTATTATTGCCAAAAACGGAAAAAAACGCATCGAAGGATTCAGCTTTCTTGTTCTTGAGGTAAAATTGTAAATGAATCACACATCTTTTTGTAGGTGATTAGTCTGTTATTCTTTTTCTTACAAGTTAGATACTGTTCATTTGTTCGGTATGAATTTTGGCACATCATATTTCAAATGCTTAGGCTAGAATTGATAGGTATAATTCAAATTTCAGGACAGATCTAGTTGATTGGTCAGCTTTTAATCGTTATTTTTATATTAATATCTGCTTCTTAACCCCTTTCAGTTGGCTTCGGCCAAGGAGGTTAGCATATAAAGGATTTCACGAGACAAGCAAATTTCAAATAATTAGGATTTGGATGCCCTCCATGTCCTTTTTTTTTTGGGCAGAAATTGTTTTTGGGCAGAAATTGTTGAAGATTCAAGGTACGTCCCCCCCCCCCCAAAGAGAATGATACTAATTATAGTATATTGCCAATGATAAGGATTAACATATTACATTAGTTAAAAAAATTATCTACGAATTCCAAAATGGAATTTGTAGCTTTGGATTTAGGAATAACAATGAGGTATGATAAGATCTGTTCAACCTTTTCTTATCTCATTGATGGGAATAAAATATTATTTTGCCATATGTAATATGATTGAGGATAAAATTTGTCCCCTACCCATGTTCCAGAAGAGCAACAAAATTCCTTGGGATTTACAAGGAACGATGAAATTTAAAAAATATAAATATAAATATTAAAATTAAGGATTATAAATTTAAATGTATTCATTAAGTAATCTCAAACATTAGCAAATAAGAAAGAAAGAAAAAAAATTAAATTTAAATATTATAAATTATATATTATATTATAATTATATATAATTGATTTAAACAAGTAAAATATAGAAAACTAAGTTGATATATAGCTAATAGAATATTATTATTTTTTATCTTAATCATCTTAATTGAAATCTTAATATATTTATAATTTTTTAATAATTAAATTATTCAAATGACTAAAAATATTACACACACACACACATACATATACTCTGACATAAACATGCACACACACACACACACACATTAATGTATAAGGCAATATAGTAGAGTTCCACGGGATGAAGCAAAATAAGGTATTTATACTTCATTTCCATCATTTTGTTTAGATTGAAAACTTATCTTATATTTTTCTTTACAAGGAAAAAATTTAAAGAAGAAAATCATATATTATATATATAATTGATTTAAACAAGTTAAAATTTAAAAAATCAAGTTAATATATATCCGATAGAATATTATTATTTTTTATCTTAATCATCTTAAGTGAAATTTTAATATATTTATATTTTTTAATAATTAAATTATTAAAATGATTAAAAAAATCACACACACACACATACTCTTTGTCACACACACACATTAATGTATAAGGCAATAATAATCTTATAGTAAGGCTCCATGGGATAAGGTAAGATAAGGTATTTATATCTCATCCCTATCATTTTATTTGGATTGAAAACTTGCCTCATATTTTGTTTTGCAAGGCAAAAAATTATACCATTCCTAAGTTTTATCAAGGCAAACCCTATAGAATATTATAAATTTAGGGTATTTTGCCATCTTACTATTTAGACTACATGATTCCCATGCTTGAAAAATTGGTTGATTAAGTAGCTTTCATATATATATATATATATATATATATATATATATATATATATATATATATATATATATATATATATAGTGGGGATTAATTGACACTATAAGGTTGTTTGGTTTGCCTTAATAGCATGAAAAGGTCTATTTCACAGGAAATAAAAAATTTGTGAGTTATTTGATTGGTCATTATCTCATAAACTACAGGAAATAGAACTTTTTAGGAAGGTCTACATCTCACAAAATATGAGAAGTCACTTACTCATATCCCCTCTAGGTAAGTTCTATTTCTCATATTATTTATAAATATAATGACAAAATTATCCTTATTAAATTTAATTAATGATAACTAAAAATTATTACTTTATACTATGATATTATTGAGGATATAATAGTTATTTTATTAATACTTCTTAGAATATTCAAAATTGAACCAAATAAGATATAGGAAGTTACTTTCTAAAAAGTGTTACTTCCTATATATTAATCAAATAATTTTGAGTAATTCCTAGGAAATTCCCTCCTAAACTTTGAGTACTTCCCAAGAAATTTCTATAGAAAGTTATTTTTTAGGAAGCTCGATTTCCTACGAGAAGTTACTTCCTATGAGAATCAAATGACTCCTATATAAGAGTTACATTCTTACATTAAATCTGAGCCACCCATTCTCATTTCATCCAATGGTTATAAATAATCCTATTTAATAGTGCAATTAGAATTTAATGATGAAAGAGAATAAGAAAGTTGACTTATTTAATTACCTTTTTTCTCTCTCTTTATCTTTCTTAATTACTCTTAATTTTTTTTCTTTTGAAATTTTTTATATTTTTCTATTCATCTATCTAAATAAATGTGTAAATTTTTTCTTATTTTTTTACTTGATCTTATAATAATGTTTCTTGAATAAAACACATGACAATCAAAATTAAGAAAATATTTTCTAAACATATTGTAATATGATAAAATATTATAATTTACTAATTACTAATTTCTACAAAACATATCAATGAAACAAAAAACTACTTAAGAAATTTTATTGTAAAACAAAATTAAGTTCAATTGTACAACTTTTCTTTTAGCATTTAAAATTATTTTTTGAAAATTTATTTTGGTTTTAAAAATTTTATAACTAGGTTAATGTATTGGGTAAAAAAATAATAATTTTTCTATTTTTTAGAAAAATTAGAAAAATCATCAAATAAATAATAGTCTACATCTCAATACTTTTTTACATTAAAAAAGAAACATTATAGACAATTGTAGATATATAAAAAAATCATAATAGGACTAATTAATTAGATTTTGGATAAAAAGTAAAAATTAGTTTTGTTTTGTGATAGTCATAGACATATTTTTCATCTATTTTTTTGTCCTCTTCAAAATTTTGAAGTTCCATATTAACTTTCATTGTAAATAAATTATAATCATTATCTTCATTGAACAAATCTACAAATTTTCTAACATACTATTAATTTTTGTAGAATTGCAAAAAAAATTGATGATAGACAAAAAATATGTTTATGATTATCAAAAAGTCAAACTAATTTTTACTTATTGTCCAAAATTCAATTAATTAGTCCTATTATATTTTTTATATACATGCAATTGTCTATAATCCTTTCTAAATGTAAAAAACCATTAAGATGTAGTTTATTATTTATTTGATGATTTTCCTAGTTTTTCTTTTTATAAAAAAAATAGAAAATGTTAATTTTTTTTACCCAACACATTAACCTTGTTATAAAATTTTTTAAACTAAAATAAAAAGTTAAAAAAATAATTTTAAATGCTAAAAGAAAAGTTGTGTAATTGAATTTGATTTTGTTTTGCAATAAAGTTCTTTAAGTAGTTTTCTATTTTATTGATTGTTATATAAAAATTAGTAGTTAGTGAATTATAATATTTTATCATATTATAATATGCTTAGAAAATATTTTTTTTAATTTTGATGGGCATGTGTTTTATTCAAGAAATATTATTATTAGACCAAGTAAAAAAATAAGAAAATTTTGCACATTTATTAAAATAGATAAAAAGAAAAACCTAAAAAAATTCAAGAGAGAAAAAAAGAATTAAGAATAATTAAGAGAGATAAAAATAATTAAATAAGTTAACTTTCTTATTCTCTCTTATCATTAAATTCTAACTGCATTATTAAATAGGATTGTTTATAACCATTAGATGAAATAAGAATGGATGGCTTAAATTTAGTGTGAGAGTATAATTTTTATAGTAGTATCAATTGCTCCCTACTCATATATATATGTATATATATATATATATATATGGGGATCATTAACCTATAAATCTATATGTAGAGATGAACCATCTATATTTTTTTATTTAAATAAAAATCACATTACTAATTTAATAAGTAATAAAATAATAAGTGACTTTTAAGTAATTTTAATAGAGATATTAATTTAAAATATTTAACTCTACTCATTCTCTTTCATATTTATAATAAATGTACTTCTAAATGGAAGTAGTTGGTAGTGATAACAAATTAGTAGCATGAGTTTTCATTCAAATGAAGGAGTGGTAGTTGTTAACCTTCATATATAAAATTCAAGTGACTATTTAAAAATTTTATATCAAATTTTCATGATTTATTAGTCAACGTGGTACTAAAATCAACTTTTAATTATGAGAGAAAATAATTGAAACATACAGTAATTACTTTTTCCTTCATATAATAATAATAAAAATAATAATAAATTTTCTTTCTAATCTTGGCTATAAAATCTTACTTTTAAATTATATAAAAAAATTTGACTCTTCTTTTTAGCTAAAAAAACCTTGTATTTTTATTTTTTTAATTCAAAAAATGATTTAATACATAAAAATATTTATTGAGATTAGCAAATTGCTTTTAATTTAAGTTCAACTCATGTGGCAAAGTTTCTTTAATTTTGAAATCAATAGATTGTTTTACAATTTTATTTTTAATAAATTTTTCTAATTTATTTTTATAAAAAATTCAAAATTTATTTAAATAAAAAATTAATCATATCTTTAAATTAAAATTAATTAAAATTTTTATGATAATCCAACTAACATTTTTATTAAAAATAGGAGAAAATGATAATTACAAAAAGGAAATATTCAAAAATAATTATGACATTTTATTAAAACTTCATTCATTTTTTATAATAATTTAATATTTTTATGGGAGATGAAAAACAAAAAAACATTGCAATAGGGGGAAAATAATTTATTTGATTTAATAATTAATGGTTGGTCCAATTTTTCCTCTTATTAAATAAATTTTGAAATTTTTTTATGAAAATAAATTATTTACCTAAAAAGATTATTGAATTATAACTAGAAAAACAACCTATTGATATCAAAATTAAAGAAACTTGTTATTCCTAATAATTATTTTTATATATTAAATTATTTTTGAATTAAAAATAAAAATGAGTTTTTGCTAGTAAAAAGAAGTGTTAATTTTTTTATGTAGTTTGAAAGTAGAATTTTTATGGCAGAGATTAAAAAAAGGAATTATTATAAGAGAGAAAGAAAGTAATTATTATATATTTTACTTATTTTTCTCATTATTAAAGATTAATATAAGCTTTAAGAGAGATTATAAAAGTGTCTAAGCTCATTGCAATGCTCTTTTGCTTTGGTTATATTTTGTAAGAAAATAAATCATTTGATTCTTTTTGAGAGATTATATTTAACAGTGGATTTTAACTTAATATTTTGAGGTGAAAATTTTTAAAAGGGTTAAATGAATTAAGTAAAAGTATTTTTTAAGTTTTTTATATAATTGTATGATATTAATACATATTTTTAAAAATTCTTAAGGCTAAGTTCTATTGACCTTAAATCCATTAAGAAGGATTTAATAATAAAAAAATATTTTATACTCTTGGATTTGACAATTAATTAATTGGAATCCTAATACAAAAAGTGAAGATCGAAGGAAATTAAAGATTAAAGAACATCATTGCTTTAATTAGGATTCTAGTTAGGATCATAGGATAAAATTGTATAAGAGGAAATCATTTAAAAAGGGGTTTTAATTTTTCATAAAAAAATATTAACCATTAAGTTAAATTTTATGTTAAAAAGATTTTAAAATGAGGTTGAAATATTTTCAAGAAGGAAAATCATGTTTCAAAATGACTTTCTTTGAAAATTGAAAATATAGAGAGTGAATTAATTGACCAATTGATTCCAAGCATTCAGAAAGCATACTGAACATCTTAAATCAATTAACCAATCAATTTCGAGAGTTCAGAGAGTAATTAAGGTAAAATGAATCAATTGACCAATCAATTTAATGTTTCAAAATTCAAAAATCAAGTTTCTTAAATCAATTAATGAACTTACTCATTGCCCTATGACTTTTATTCAAAACTAAATTTTTTCAAAAGGCAAAATCAATTGACTAATTGATTCTGCACATTTAGAATCGAACTGAGGTCTAGTGAATTGATTCACTATGTATTGAATTCAAATTAAATAGTTAGGTAAATTGACTAACAAATCAATTCACTGTAACTTTTTCAAAAATTCGAAGGTAACTTGAATCAATTGACTAATTGATTCACAAGGCATTGACTATCCTATAACAGTCATATTTTCTTTGTAATGGATTTTTTAACTCTTTAACCTTTATATAAAGACTTCAATTCAATTTAAAAATATAAGAAAGTGCTATCATTATTATATAAACATAAGAAACTTTATTTTTTTTCATCTAAAACTTGAAAATCCCTTGAGCCTAACCGATTCAATTCCTTTTTTTAGCTTTTCACTATGTAATCCAACTTTCAAAGTTTATAAGCTAATTTTTTCATTCCAAATCACTCATTTACTGTATGTTTGGGTAAGATATCTCTAAGAATATTAAGAGTGTTAGATCTCTTAATAAATAAAGAATTTTAAGAGATGATCCTCAAAAGGATTATACAAAAAAGTAAATACTTATACCAAAACCTTATCAAGTGCCTTCAAATTTGAAGATATAGTGGATTAAAGTTAAAAATCCAAGTCAGAGGGGTTTAGTAATGGGTATACACTTTAGAGTGTTGAATCTTCAAGATTAGAACCACTATAAATAGTAATATTTGAATCCCTTCTTCAAATATCCTCAAACTTGAAAAAATAGTGGATTAGAGTTTAAAATCCAAGTCAAAAGGGCTTGGTAATAGATATACACGTTGGTGTGTTAAATTTTCAAGACTGAAATCACTATAAATAGCAATGTTTGAATCTCTTCTTCTCTATCTCTTTATTTACTTATATTATACTCTATTTTTACACATATTTATTATTATGCTAGGCTTGCATCAAGTTGGTTATTACTTTCATTCTTGAATCACTTATTAACTATTTATCAAAACTAAGTACATCATCATTATTTTGTAACAAAATTTTATGCCTACTTCACCCCCTTCTTGGGTAAAATACTAAACAACATTTGGTATTAAAGCTACGAGCTCTTGTTTAAAAAACTTAATAATCTCAAAGGATCTAAGGTAATTTTTTATGGTAACTTTTTAAAAAAATGTTGATACTTTAAATGTTCCAATATTTGAATATGTTAATACTTTAAATGTTCCAATGTTTGAATATGTTGATATTTTTAAACCTTCATTCTTTAATGGTTCATATTTTAAAGTTATGAAGGAAAAATGAAATGTTATATACAAGATTTTAATTTTGATTCATGAGATATCATTGAGAATGGTTTACTTTAAAACTAAGAATTGAATTGGATGATGATTACAAAAGGAAATTCACTTTGAACTTGCATAGTAGTTTGAATGATGATGTATATGCTAAAGTGTCTAAATGCTCTAGTGCAAAAGAAATTTAAGATACTCTTATTGCTTTTGATCTTGATAATCATATTTCTATTGATGAGAATGTTTGTGTTGAGCTAGAAAAGAAAATGGAACAGAAGGAAATTATTTCTTAGGAGACTCTTCAAGAGGATATGCAAAAGTGTGAAGCATATTTAACACCTCTTAGTGAAGAATTCAAAGATAAAAAAAAAGGATGATTCTAATGATGTGCAAATAGAGCTTCAAATAGAAAATTCATGCTTTATAGTTGAAAAAAAACTTAAAGGCATATGATTCTAATATTAATACTAGTTCTTGTAATGGTGACTTATGTGCTCTTAATAAAATGCATAATGATAAAATTTATATAGGACTTGATTATTTAACTTTTTATGACCTTGAAATTGAGAATAATTTATCCAAAAAGGAAGTTGAACATTTAACTTATGCACCTTCCAAATCTTTGAGTGAAGATATATATTTTACTTTTGGAAAGTCAAGAAAACCTCTTAGTAAGTTTGAATCAAAGTGTAATTTTTATAAAAAGCCAAAGTTTTCTAATTATGTTTTTTTTAAAAAAAATATTCTTCTTGTAGAAAGTCTATCATTTGTAAATATTGTGATCATCAAAGTCATATTTCTCACTTGTGTCTTATTAGGAGAGAATTTTATGTGAGAAATAAGGAAATTTGAGTTCCTAAGGTATCTAAATATTTGAATACTAACATTCAAGGACTCAAAATGAAGTGGGTACTAAAGTATCCTCCTAGTGTTTAGTTAAGTAGAAAATTTCATATAATAGGAAGTAATTTGGTTAAGAAAAGAATGATTCTTCAATAAAAACTTATCCAAAGTTATTGGTTAGGCAAAGAAGAGTTGGCGTAGTTAAAGCTTCTTAAATATACAATAGTGCTATTTCAAAACATAAAATTTTTAGAAAGAAGCAATGGGTAATCCTTTCATTACAAAGGATAAGCTATTAACTTTAGAGGAGGGTGATCATCTCTGGAAGTTTAGAATCAATTCATCAATCAATTCATTGCATATGGAAGGAAATCTAGGGATTTAAAAATATAGGCAATGAATCAAGTAGTTAATCGATTCACATATGAATATATTTATACATGAATCAATTAGCCAATCGATTCCTAAGAGTGCCTACTTTTGTGTATGCCCTTGTTCTATTGAAATTGAAATGCATGATTTAGTTTGTTTTCATATGCCCATAGCCCTTTAATGATATAGTTTAATATAAGGATATGTAATGCTTGGTATATTTTTCATTAATTTTCATTATCTATTACTTAATGAGGAAGATATATAAATGCTTTAAAAATAATTTTCAAGAATATGATCATCGTGCTCACTTAATTGAATTGATTAATCTTTCATGAGCATATTAGTTTGATATTCATCTAACCCCCATGGACCCAAATCTTGATTGGATACTAAAGAAGTTGTCTAGAGTTTCATGTAGGAAGGAAGTGTGACACTATCTTAAACATGGTATGAAAATAGAACACAAACACAATTTAAGGCTAGTCCAACTTAACTTTCAAAGAAGTTAACTTCTATAAAGGAATGAAAACTCAATTGATTGATATAATTTATCCTTTCTCTATACTTAATATGCTTTATATCTCTCTTAAGTATGGATAGTTATGGATTAGATATATCATTGTTATGATTGGCTTTATTTTTAAGATGATATGTGTTCTTTATGCTAAATAAAGTTTATTTCTAAGATTAAGACAAATACATTATTGATGTATCTTGAATGTTTATATGCTTATGTTTGAAGTTGGAAAGATAACTAACTTCATGTTTTTTAATGGTTTTACTTGTAAAAGTTTAAAAGGAGCTTATTTAATTAAAATAACTTGTTATTAGTGATTGTATATATTCTTAATTGTTGGTTATATTATTTACTCTCATATGCTTGTTCCTTTAAAATGGTTTTATGAGTTTTGATGATTTCATGTATTTTCTAAAATCATAAATCACTTTTTGAGTTTTTCAAAAATCTTTATTAGTTTGACAATGATTTTATTTGAATTTCTCTTATCTCCTTAAAAGTTTAAAGTTACATGGTTAATGATATAATACTTGGTAAATATTTTTTATCAATCATGTATATGTTCTAAGAAGTGCTAAAATAATGAATATAAGTAACCTTTCATTAGAAAATGTTTAGTATTTGATTTGTATAATTCCAATCTTCAATCTTGAGTTATGCTTAGAAATTTGCAAATTTTTTTATAAGACAACTTAAAAGATTAAATTCAAAAGCATGGAATGTTAATGGAGTTAGAAGATCAAGTGATAACTTCAATATGTCTCCATTTGATCAAGCAATGGCTTCCAATCCTCTTTCAAACTCATACATAACAAGAAATCTCATCTTTTATTAAGATCAATAATGTCCACCTTATAAGTAGTGATGAGAAAGAAGATTATTATAACTAAGGAGTACCACATATTGCTAAAATCAATGAGTATGTCTATTCTTATTCTTTTTTCTAGATCATAAATGTTTGGATTGCATTATACTCTTAGTTTACTTGTTCTCAGTTAGCTAGGATATGTTTATGAAAGATATGCTTAGCTATGATAAAAAATGCTTAATTATTGTTACAGCATGATTATTGTCATCACTATAAGGAAAGTTTGATAGTTTTTATCTCTTTTATGCTTATTGCATATTCTTTCATTATGTGCTTGAGTTAAATCTCTTAATTACGTAAAATTTATGCTAATCATACTTTTTCATAAAGAAAACTTATTAAGGAGATATGCATGTATTAGATTATTTTAAATGATTCCTTTTAATATTTTTCAAATTAGTTTGGAAATAAAAAGTCATTAATTTCAAATTGCTTAAATCTTTTATCATCATGATATATTATTTTCAAATAACCATGTTGAAAGATTTAGCTTCAACAAAGTATTTTAAAAGAAGGAGCAATTTAAATGCTTTTTGTTAAATTAAAAAGGCTTATATTTGCCATGTTTTTAAAATAGTTATATACTTTGGTAAATACATATATCTTGATCTTTTATGCCTTTTATATTTTTTTATCTATTTTATACCTTTTGAAAATGATATCATTTTTAAAAAAATTAAGAAAATCAATGTTATTTTATTGAGGGGGAGCATATTTAAAATGGATAGCATGATTTGAAAGGGAGTTTTGCTTAAGGCTGGAAGTTTTAGGTCCGACCACTACAAACTACCTACCTAAATCCAAAGTTATGTGGTTTATATCAGATTAGATATTGTAATGGATAAAAGCAGGTGAAATTTAGAAAAAAGATTTTAGTTATGCATATAGGTACGAGTTAAAATTTAGTATCTAATATTAATCGCAACCCATCCACTAATATTTAAAAGATAACATCATTTTAGGCACTGGTTACCAAAAAAAAGTTAACTACTTCCTTATCATCACTCATTAGATAGAAATAACAAACGTTGAAAATACAACCCAACTTCTTGTCCTCCATTCTGTCTATAGAAAGCAACCGAACTATAGTGATCAATGTATAGCCAATTCATTTACCTAAGGATTCTGTACATTTAGAAAACACATTAGGTTCATTTATTCATTTCATCTATATAAACTAAAATAAAAACTGGCAATGTTAGTCTTTGAAATAGATTACATTTTCATTTATATCTTATTTCAATTTTAATTTTAACTCTATTAATTTCTTTAACTAAGTACAATAGCGATCTATGTACAACTAATTCCATTTAATGGGAGAATGCTTGCTAGTTCTTTTGTGTTAATTTTGCAGGTGGAAATAATAATATTTCACATAGATCTAAATTACTTTATGATAATGTTACATATGAAAAAGTAAATGGTGAACCAATTTGTAAAATGACTAGTGTGGAGGGTATTTCTATTTAAAGTACCCTACACCCATCCACACCCAACAGTACCTATTGATACCCACGAAGCACGAGTCCAAGCGAGTAACATAGTTTTTGTAGATGGTTGCGAGTCCAATTTTATAATTGCAATTTTAGGCAGATGATTGGTTTAAAGGTCCTTAAGTACCCCTGTCTACCCAATTTCTAACCTAACTTTTGTTTATATTTGATCTATATTATAGCTCACATTTCTTTTGACATGAAAGGTTTCAAATGTTTACATACATTATATGTCTATTCATGCTTTCTCGAATAAAGAAGGTGAAATGCTATATCTTTTAACTCATTTATTTGATGAATTTTTTCATATGATTATAATATATAATCCTTGATAATTTGGCTAAGATCATATGACATGAATATGCATTTACTTATAAAATATGAATATTGTAGCTTTCAATAATGTTTATCGTTTAAGCTATTTTCATCTTCTTAAAGGAAAAAAAGTAAAGAGTGATATAATAATGAAAAATAAGGGGAGAATATAATGACATTAATCACTTCAATATGTTTGGTTATCCTTTTTCTTGATGTCAAATAGACAAAGATGATAAGGATATTACTTATATGACATCACTTGTTTCAATATGATTACTTATCCTTTTTGTTAATGTCAATAAGGGAAAAAAAGAAGAAAAGAAAAATTTGCTATGTTCTTAATGTTTGATATCATCTAATGCTTATTACATTAAATCATTATCTTAAATATATTTTTCTTTGGTGATTTGTCATCATCAAAAAGGGGGAAAATGTTAATTCCAAGGTTTTATATGATGAGTTTTAATGATGACAAATAAGTGATTAAATAGAATTGCATGTCTTTATACCAAAGTATTATAAAATTTTCAATAGACATACTACATTATGATTGCAATAGCAATGCTTGATTATATGCTAAAAGAGTTATATCTTATATAAGCATAACTAAGCATATGATTGATGAAGATATATGATATGATGATTATGCATATTCTTATATTAATTTATTATATATGTTATATGTATGAATCTTGCATATTAATATCTTGATATATTAAATTGAATTAAATATATATATGGTTTGTAAATTTTATGTCTATTATATAGAAAAGTCCAAAATGAAAAAGACTGAGCTTTGAAATAAAGTAATCAAGTATCTTGTCATGCTTAACTAAAAAATGAACAAGGAAGAAATGCAAGAAAGAAAATGTGATCCAAATATTGAAGGATGAAAAAATTAATTTTTTTTTAAAGTTTGGAAGCATAATAACTTGATTGGTATAAGTTCTTATTTTAGGTTTAAACTTTCTTACAAACTAAAGTATTTCAATGTATAAAACTCAAATATGTTTTTATAATTTTAGATTGATTAAAATATTTTGAAAAGATAGCTCACAATCATGTTTTCACAAAATAGCCTATAGGAATATTTTAAAAATTAATAAAGTATGAGATTTTAATTTTTTCAATATTGACCTTTAATCACTCTTTTGACTATATCTCATAATATACGTGTGATTTGATTATCAAACTTTTCCTGTATGAAAGTAGACTTAAAATAGCTTTTCATAGATATATCATTTAGTTAAAATGATTAATATATGATAGAGTTATGATTTTTTGAATTTGAGTTTAGAAATTAATTTTTTGTATTTCAATCTTTTTTTACCTTTGCTTATTGTTTTAATCATATCTCAAAAACTACAAATGATATGAGTATGTAATTATTTTTATGTGAAAATAAACTTAAAGAACTTTTCATGGATAGGTCATTTACTTAAAATAATTAAGATATGAAAGAGTTATGAATTTTACAAGTTAAGTCTCAAAATCAAATTTTTACAATTGATTATTTCTAACCTTTGCTCATTTTTTCAATCATATCTCAAAAATTACACCAAATATGAGCATGAAACTACTTCCATTTGAAAGTAAACTCAAATAACTTTTCAATAATAGGTCATTTGCTCAAAACAGATTTAAAATAAAAAAGTTATGACCTTTTAAAATTAAATCTACAATTCTGTCTTTGTGAATCAATTGACCAATCAATTCTAAATAGATAGAGATGAAATTTTTTATCAAAATTGATTGACCAATCAATCTGACTATTCTGATGTGTGTATAACGGCTATAAGTGATTGGTTTTCATTCTTAACTACCCTAAATGGCTATAATATTTCATGGGCTTTCTATATAAGCTAATAAACATTAAATACAATAAAAAAGCCTAAATTTCATCTTTTAACATCATTTTTCTTGTTTTTTCATCAAAATCATGATTTGAGCTTTTTTTTATGAAATTTCTTTATTCTAGGACTTCATTTATTTCATCCATTCTATAAGAGAATTTGTATGAATTGATATTCATATTTTATCATTTTTCTCATTATAAAGGATGAGGTACTCCTTAGAAAATCTTAAAGAGAGTGAAGTATTCCTTATAAAAAGAAGATTTGCTTAAGGAATATCAAGAGTATTATAAAGCTTCCTCAAGTGCCAGATGAAACTTGAAGAGATAGTGAATTGAAACATAAATTTAGAGAGCTTGGAGAAGATATTCAAGGAAGGAATTACTATATATATGCTCTGTTTTATTGATCATTTACTCTATTTTTGTTGATGTTATATGTTAAATTGTATTTCAATGCTTATATTGGTGCATAGATTATTAAATGCTTAAAAGAGGTGTATATCTATACATGTGCTTATTGTTGGTTAGTTTATGCATAATTGATGAAATTGTTCAATATATTATGCTTTAATGTTAATCTTGATACTTAGATAAGTGACTGGTTAAAAGAGAAATTTATCTATGCATGTGTTTCTTGATTCCTTATTTATGTATAGTTGAATGAGTTGCTTTACACAAGTGTATTGAATTGTTATATATTTTGTGCAAACCTCTTCATTAGATTATCTTGGATTTACTTTTTGATTAATTGTTTATACATAATTGAATAAGTTAATTTGTACTTATTCTTTGAATTATTATATCTTGAGCGCAAACATCTTCATAAAGTTCTCTTGGAATTAATTGAATTAAGATTATCCTCATGGATTTCAAAAGTCATGAGTTTTCTAAAAAAAAAATTCAAAAATAGTAGAAGCTTTAAAAACATCTAATTTATCCCCTTTTGGTGTGGGTTGCCAAGTCTACAAGTTCCTCCTGCTCCTACTAAATTCCACCTCTATACCATTTATCAGAAAATTATAGGAAAACAATTGAGGTGAAATTTCGTATATTTATTATAAAATTTTATATGTGTTACTTTTCTAATTCAGTACTAATTTAGTGTATTTATACGTGTATTACTTTTCAATATTACTTTTCAGTACTAATTCAGTATTACTTTCTATTTCGTATATTTATATGTTTATTACTTTTCTAATTCAGTACTAATAATGATAAGTTCACAAATATAATTATTAATTACTTAGTTAATTAATATTAATAATAAATTATAATCATGTAAAAAGTTAATTATTTTAAAAATAATCATAAGATTCACTGTTCTGTTTGAATTGGTATAAGAACATCAAGCACTATCAGATGTATCACGCAAAACATTATGCATTATTAACGTAAGTTTGAATTTTGTACGTTAATGAACAAGAGAAATAAATAAAGTAAAGTAGAATCCCTTGTTTATTCTCCTGCAATTTTGTATTAATTTTTAAAATTCACACAATTGACTTTTTATGATTATTAAATTGAGTAGCTAATTAATAATTATAATTTTTAATTTTATTAATTATTAGTGTTGAGTTGAAAAAATAATATATATGTAAAATTATAATTGGAAACTTCATAGCAAATATTTATAAAGTTTCACCTAAGTTTTTTTTCCAAAGTCATAACATTAGAAATTTTTCCATAAAAAATTCGCAAGTGTTTGAAGTACGGGTTTGCAATTTTTTTTATAAATTTAAAGTTTTTCATAAAATATTATAATTTTTTTTATAAAAAGTTGCACAATGAACATATTTACAATACAAAAAATATGTAAAAGCAATTAAAAGATTTTATAAGCTATTCGTAATTCTCAGAAAAGGTTGGTAGCAAATCCCATCATTCAATTATTAGTGGATAACTATTCTGAGTAAAAAAATCAACCTTTTTTTAGACAAAAAAACTGTAAAAGCAGTGGCTATTTTTTTCACTGTAATTGCTTTCCATTTAAGAGCGAACAATTTTAATTATAATTATAATTTTTAAAATCGATTGTTCATTGAATTTGAATAAGGCACAAATTCATCGGTTTGTTGGTTCTACAGTTAATCTATTGTTTAAATTGACTTAAAAAATGTAAATTATATATATAAATATTATTATATATTTAAAAGTGTTAAAATATTAAAATATAAGAGGTATAACAATAATTTATATTGGATCTTTGTGTTCAAGTGACATATGAAGTATTTGAGATATTTTATATTTCTTCATATTTTGGATTCAATTGGAAGGTTGTGTGTGCTTTTAATATTTTATTACTTTTACTATGATAAAAAATTATGTTAGTAATAATTGAAAATAACACATGTTGGATTCATGTAATATTGCAAAGGTATTATACCTTCTTTTTTTTTGTAAAATTAAAAGAATTTTTTTTACAAATAAAATTAAAAAAAAATGTGGCCATATTTACTGGTTTACACCATCTCTGGTCATTGGTCAGTTTGTATTGGTTCTCGTTTATTTCCACCGGCTTACATATATTTTTGGCCAAAGCTTTAATCGGGTTGGCTGACTAGCCATTCCACTGGTTTAACGGACTGGTGCATTTTTCAAAATTATCATTTCAACTCTTATAAGTTTTCTTTTTGAAAGCATCAAAATCCAGAATAATCAGTTGCATTATTTAGTTATTAGTCGGCTGATATATATTAAAAAAATATTAATTTACTCGACTTTTACACATGCTTATCTTTTCTATTGAGTCAGTGCGAAGGTTAACATATATGATAGTATTTGTCAAAAAAAAAAAAATTCTGCCCTTCTCGTTGCAAGGCTTCTGTGTAGTTTAATAAAAAAATTTATCATTGTTATTGTATCATTTTAAAAACAAGTAATTATTAAAATAATTGGTGTCATGATACTATATTCTTCATTTTAAAGATTGTGAGCTTGATAAAAGATCATTTGATTAGTAAGAAGTTATCTACGAAATGCAACTTCTGAAAATTATTGAAATTGTTTGATTGGTCACTAATTCTTGCTTTAATCTTTTATCATAATCAAGAGTTGGAAAATTGTAATAAATATAATGATAATAAATTGATTATAATAAATATAATGATTAATTATATAATAAGTCGAATACAATGGATATCATATAAAACTATTTAAAATAAATATTAAATATTGAAGAATTATATACAACCTTATTTATATTTTTAGCTTGCACTACCTCAAATATTATCAATAATAAAGTTACATCACTTATTTTAAAAATCAGTTTTAACAATTAATGACTGAATTAAAAATTAACAAAATTTTGTTTAATTTTAAAATATTTGTACTACTTTTTAAAGAATTAAATATATAAATAAATACACATTTCTTGCACCAATTAGTATTTTTGTCTACATAATCAGCCAAGCTATTAACCTCCCTACAATAGCTTCGCTCGCTGTGAGAATTCCACAAGAGGTTACTTTTCATATCATGCAAAATATATAATTAATTAATTGAAATAGCGCTTTTTATATTTATGTTTTAAATTATTAAATATATTTAATAATAAAAATAAAAATATATTCAAGTTATATTTTTAATATTAAATAATATTAATGTTTGAATTATAAATAGAAAGAGTAGATATATAAAATTAAAAATATGCAATGAAATACAAAAAGAAAAATAAAAAGTATCTAAACTATAAAGTTATGACAAAATCCTAATTGATATATGTTTAATTTGAAATATAAAACTTGGTAGTTGACTTTTCATATCATGCAATATAGAAAATTTTTAATAAATTAAATTAAATTTTTATTAAAATTTAAATTTGTAATTAATTTTTTTATTAGTACTTTTAAAATTATAATTAAAATTTATTCAAAAAATTTATAGAAAAAATAAAATATATTATATTATACTTACATTGTAAACAACAAAAATGGAAATGAGAACGAAAAATATATAATAAGGTATATGAAAGATAGAGAAATAGCATGTGCACTATAAAATCTTGATTAATTTATATTTAATTTAAAATAAAATTAATATATAGAAAATATTGACAAATTATAAATAGATATATTTTATTTTAAATTTTAAATAGTTTTTATTTAAAATAAAATATGTGATTAATTTGTTCAATTAATACATTTTATTTTAAAATTTTAAATTATTTAAAATATTCTATAATAAAAATAAAACAATCATATAATATTTATATTACTTAATGATATTATTACTTATTTAAATTATAAATAACAAAAATTAACATGTAAAATAAAAACCATGAAATGGAGTATACTAAATTTTCATTTTGTATAATAAAAAAGTTAACTTATAACTTATTAACTTGATCATTAAATTATAGGTTAGATTTTAGAGGTGTTTTTGGCACTAATTTATTGAAAAAAAAGTTCTAATTTAATAAATTATATAGAGTAGTTTATAACTTCTAAACTATTATCTCTTTAACTTTTTTAAAATTTATTCTTATTTTTTATTAATTTACAACCTATGCCTTTTATAATATAAATTTAATTTTTTTCATAAAATATAATTCATTTTATTTTAATAGAATTATATCTTAGTTTTAAATTATAAATACATAAAAATATATATGTAAATAAATGATATCATAAAATATAATCAATTATATTTTAAGTAATTATAATTTTATAATAAATAATAAAATAAAAATTATGTAAATAAATAAATATATAATTTTATAAAATGTAATTAATTAAATATTTAATATTATATTTTTATTTTGAATTTTCAATTATGTTCATGTAATTTAATTTTAAAATAAATATGAATTATTTTAATTATATATATCTATTTTTATTAATATATCTTTTTATGTTATTTTAAAATTTTAACTACTTTAACAGCTAATTTATAAAATATTTCAACTAGTTTATTAATTATCAATTATTAATCATTAATTATTAATTATTAATTAATTTATCAATTATTTGTATGAAATAGAACTCAAGAGAAGAGAAATAGTATTGAAATTATAAAATCTAGGTAAAACTTTATTGATGTATGTTTATTTTGAAATATAATATTTAAAAATTGATTGCATGAAAATATTAAAAAAATTAGCATTTAAACTATAAATAACATAGTAAATTAAAAAAATACGAAATACATGTAATTGAGTAAATAAAAAAAGATAAAATATGCATATTTAATACGAAATAAAACACATGAAGTTTGGTATAAAGTTTTTTTTATAAAATTAAAATAGATAAATATGATTTTATTTTTTAAAATTTTTACTAAAAAGTAGAATTTGTAACTAATTAATTCAATTACTACCTTTCTATTAACATTTTAATTTATTTTAAATATTTAATATTAAAAATAAATATATCATCTTATATCCTTCTATTTAATTATACTAATGTCTAAGTTATAAATAATATGCATTGCATAAAGAAAAGGGAAAAGTTGCAATCTAGTGATAAAAAGAAAAAAAATTGTGTTAGTTGTAAAGTAATAAGAATTAAATATAGAATATATACTTAAAAACTTCAAATAAATAAAATTGATGACTTATTTAATATTTTTGTGATAACGAAAATAAATTATTTATATCAATACTATTGAATAATGTTTAAATTGTAAATAATAAGAATGTGTAGGAAAAAATTGAAAAATTATAATGTAATGGGTAAAAGGAAAACAAATAGTGTATAAGTTTTAAGATAATAACTATCTCTTTAATTTGAAATATAGCACAATAAAATTGCTATAAAATATTGAAATTTTAAAATAAATAAAATTAATTATAATTTTGAAAAAAATTTATAATAAAAATATATATTATTATATTTATACTACTTAACCAATTGGAATCTAATTTTTAAATATCAAAAGTGAATAGGAAGAAAAAAGAAACGCTTGCAATGGAGATTAAAAAAGGAGAAACAATGCATTGGTTATAAAGTTTAGACAAAATATTTAGTTTAATTTAATATATAATACTTCAAAATTAATATCAAGATGATATTGATAAATTTTAAATAAATAAAAATAATTTATTTTTAATCAAAATAATATTAAATAAAAATTTAAATATTGATAAAATTTAAATAAAAATAAATTTAATCTTTAAATATTTTTAGGCTTGTAAATAAATAAATTAATTAATACTTTTTATATGTAAATCTTAAATTATTTAATATTATTCTTAATAAAAATAAGATGTATCATATTATATTTACTTAGTAATTTTAATGCTTAAATCATAAATAATAAAAGTGAATATGGAAAAAAGAATAGCATGCAATGAAGTAAACAGAAAAGAATAGAAATAATTTGTGAATCATAAAATAGAAAAAATTAAAAATAAAATATGCAGCATATTAATTCGATCAAAAATTTTTAATTTATGAAAAATATTTTTATAATAAAAATATATTATGTTATATTTATATTATTTAATAATATCATATCTGCACTTTAAATATTACAAGAGAATAAGAAAGAAAAAGCATATAACATAGTAATTAAAAGGAGAAAAAATAATATAGAGAAAAATACTCTGACCTCCCCTGAAGTATTAAAAATTCACACAGACCTCCCCTTTATTTTTAAAACCTACACAAACCTCCCCTCTATTTTTAAAATAAATAAATAAAAATATACATACCTCCCTTAAAGTTTTAAAAACTTTGTATAGGTTTTGAAAATCAGAGGGGAGGTCAAAATAATTTTCTCTAATATATGGGTTGTGAAACTTTGATAAAATTTTAATTAATATATTTTTAATTTGAAATATGGTGCTTGAAAATTAATATTAAAAAATATTAACAAAAAAGTTAATAAATAAATTTAATTTTAAATTTTAAATACTAATTGTAAAAATAAAATATATAATTATTTAATTATTTAATAAATTTTATATTAAATTTTTAACATATATAAAATATTTAAGTTAAAAATAAAATATAATGTGTTATATTTATATTACCTAATGATATTAGGGTTTGAATAGTAAATAATAAGGCTGCACATGATAAAAAAAAGAGAAAAATATGTAAAAAGACAATGCAATAGATAAAGGAAAAAGAAAAAATATGTCAATTTTAAAGTATAGATAAAATTTCATTAATTTAATTTAAAATACAATACTTGAAATTTGATATTAAGAAAATATTGACAAAAATTTTAGCAAATCAAATTTATTTTAATTTTCCAGCATATTTATTAAAAATATGATGTATGAATAATTATGTCAATTAGTACTTTTTACAATTTTAACTTATTTAAAATATTTCATAATATAAATAAAATATATAATATTATATCTATACTATTCAATGATATTAATATGTAAATTATAGGTAATAGAAATGGATATAAAAATATAAAATAAAATTAATAAGAGAGAAGAGAAATAATCTCTAAGCCAATATATATGTCGATAAATAGCAAGATTTAAAAATAAAATATATTATAAACTAAATTAATTAAATTAAATATATTTTTTACTTACTTAAAATATTTTTAAATTGTAAAAAATTATATTGTGATAAATTTATACTACTCAATAATATTTAATATAAGTGAAAAGAAAAAAATAAGTATAAAATCTTAACAAAATTTCAATTGTATATATTTAATTTGATATATACTACTTTGAAATTGATATAAAAAATTTATCAAAATTTAAATAAATAAATTTGATTTTGGTCTTCAAGTGTTGTATTAAAAAATAGAAAAATACAATTAATTAATTTTTATAATAAATTTTTTATTTATTTAAAATATTTATAAAAATATAAATATAAAATATAAAATGCATATAGTTTAATGATGTTAATATTTGAATGATAAATAATAGAATTGAATATAAAAAATGGAAAAACATGAAATGGAACAAATATAGAATAAAGAAACATTGCCAAAGTTATAAACAATCAAAGTTAAAACTAAAATATATAATAAAGTAAATTAATTTAATTAAATAAAAATTTAACTTAAAATATTTTGATCATAAAAGAAATTTCATTGTATTAAATTTATATTACTTAATAATGTTTAAGTTGTAAATAATATAATTGAAAAGAAAATATGTGAAATAATATATGAAATATAAAGTCTTGACAAATTTTTAATTGATATGTATTTAATTTGGATATAATACTTGAAAATTGATATCAAGAAAACAATGATAAAATTTAAATTAATGAATTTAATTTTAATCTTCAAATATTATTATTAAAAAAGTAAAAAATAAATAAATAATTTTTATATTAAAATTTTAATTTATTTACAAATATTTATAAAATTTTAAAAATAAAATATATAATACTATATTTATATTATTTAGTGATACTAAGAATCGAATTATAAAGTGGATTAAAAAATTGAAAAATATGAAACAAAACAAGGAAGAGAAATAATATATGAGGTATAAAGTAATAAGAATCAAAAGTAAAATATATAATAAATTAAAAATTAAATTAAATAAATGTTTAAATTATTTAAAATATTTTAATCCAAAAATATATTGTATTAAATTTATAATACTTAATAATATTTAAATTATAAACAATATAAATAAAAGAAAATTTTTCCTTTAGCTCAACACATGTCCAAAAAAAATTCTCCTAAAAAACTCCCTTTTTATAATAGGTATAGATAGATAGTTGAATATATTAGCTATATTAGCCAAATGAGTTGTAAATAATATATATGGACCTAAAAATTGGAAAAAAAATAAAAATATGCGGTGATGCAAATAAAAATAAAATAAATAATGCATAACTTATAAAGTAATAAGAGTTGAAAATAGATATTAAATTAGTTAATTTAATTAAATTAAATTTCTAATTTATGTAAAATATTTTTATAATAAAAATTATAGTGTTAAAATAAGAGGTGTCAAAGAACTATCTTTTATTAATAGGAAAAATGATAAATTCCATTAAAAGATAGGTATAGTTTAAGTAAAAGTAAAACAATAAGAAGATAAAATAGGAAATAGAAAAGAAGAAATTTTAGAGGGAAAATTTTTTATGAGAATGTGACATTTTGTCAAAGAGAAAAAATGAGGATTGTAAAAAAAAAAAACTTTAATTAGTAGTAGTATAGAGATATAGGTACGGTCTCACTAAAAATAGTTACAAAAGGCCCTTACTATTAATAATACGTAAAAAGTGGTATATTTTTCAATTATGATTTTAAGAGATTTTCTGTCACAAAAAATATTAAACATTAATTTTTTTAAAAAAATAAGTAATTATGAAAAGTATTTTTAAATGTAAAATTAATTTATAGTTTATACACACAATTTATCAATAATTAATTATTTTATTGCCTTTCCAAATAATTTTTTAAATTTCATCGAAAGTGAAGCTTGTAAATCCCACATTCTCAGTAATAACCTTAAGACACTACTGCCATCTAAGTCGTTGTAGTATAGTGGTGAGTATTCCCGCCTGTCACGCGGGCGACCCGGGTTCGATCCCCGGCAACGGCGTATAAATCTGGTTTTTGTAGTGGCGCAGCGTATCCGTCGCGATGGGCAGCATCCACGTTTTTGGTCTCTCTTACATCCTTTATGCTATTCACCCTTTCGATTGCTTGTCTTGTTCACTCCGGAAACAAGACTTGCCCCTCGAATTGTATCTGCCATTTCTTATAACGATTATGCTCTCTTTTTTTCGATGAGGGGGATTAACTATAATTGATCCACAATATGCTTATGATTTTCAAATTATAGTCTTATTCAACCTAACCTAACAGCTGTTTTTCTCTTGATTCAAGTACAAGAGTTGCAGTAGCTTACCAGAGTGAGGTTAGCCCTCGTCGTCTACATGTTTTGTTCCTCATATATCATTTCGTTTCAATCAAATTATCATGGGAAAAAGAAAAAAAAATGTTTACACTTTAAAGATATAGTACTGTAATTGTATTTCTTTGCACACAGAACTTCTAGGGCGGATGCTCTATTTTGTACTGACAACAGGTTTGGGAGAACAGACGCAGGGGGAAGAATACTGTGACATAACTCAGGTCTGCTGGATTTGCACTTAGTTGCATATGAATTTAGTTGATGTATGTGGCTATCTTACCCCATTTGTCTTTCTGGGATCGACCGTCCATCTGTGGTAGGGGTAGATTCTATTTTACGGGCACTAAACATTGGCACCTGGTTGACAATTCGAATTGTAAATTGGATTTGCACAATTTGACAAAATCTCTGTTTCTTTTGCTGGTGGTCTCCCTGATGTTTTTCCACCCGTCTGATTTTCTGATATTTAATAAAACATTTTATCTTACTCACAGTGACAAGTGCAAGAATACAGGGGGCCATAATCTGAAATTTGATAGAAATATAAAAGGAAGGGTGATAGTCACCCTAATCCTTTCTGCTGAATATGGAACCGGGGTTGTTTATGCAGTTCTAGAATTGCTTCCCATGGCCGGGCATCCGTTACTATTTTGACAATATTAAAGGAGAAAGTGAGCAGCTTATCATTGCATGCAGTTCAGAGATGGCCTACCGTATGTTAATCCTCCATATATGTTGCTTGATGTTCATCAAACGTTAATCATGAACTCAATATTGTCTTTTGCAAAAGGTTGAATAATAATGTTTGATGACTAACAACATTATTGTTATCTGTGTTTTTGAAAACATACAGAAGTTGAAGATCTCTGGATATTCCTTGTGTGAAAGCTCATTTTGCCTCCTCCCATTTACTGCTGCTTTTTGTCATAAGTTGACTATATTTTTAATTAGCCCCTCAGTTATTAAGGTTTCATGCTTTTGTAACCAGATACTCCGTATGGTTCGTAAGTTGTTGAAATTGGTGCTTTGTACTCTTCTACTTTGAAGGTAATCCCAATTCCAGTGTTTGGATGACTCCATTACAGACATATAGTGGCTCGTAGAAATATTTTTCATCTTTCCATTTCATTTGCATTGCACATTGCAGGCCTCTATTATCATATCTCAAAATGTGCTGCAGGCATTCGTAATGGTTTTATTGGAAAAGCATCAAACCAAAGACCCGGGTATTAGTCTTTTGAAAACTTGAACAATGTGCACATTCACTGATTATAGTTTGCTTTCTTACTAACGAATGAAGGGGACCTTCTGCAGTCCTAAATTACCTTCATTCAACTCTGCCAGCCCAATTTTCACACTCATTGCTTGCTAACTATTAGAATAACCCAACTTGTTAAATAATACGTACTCCTTAATTTGGCTTCTGCACAGATACCAACTATTGCGAGTATTTCTTCTTATTCAACTTTGTATAATTACCACTGGAGGTCTATGTCGAAGTAACATATCTCCAAGTTCAGTCATCAGGCATCATTTGGGACCCAGTGGGGATCAACAGGTTAATTGTCTCCATGCATTATTTTTTTTTTTTTTTTTTTTTCAGATTTTTCCTTAGAACCCTTTCGTTGAGCGGAATATCCTTTATATTTTCATATTAGCTTTGGCTCCATTATTGCAAATTTCCTTGCAAAGCAGTAGAGCACTAAGCTTGGAACATCTTTTTCTCCTTAACTAGTTGGCATTATCATAACTTCTCCCCACTATAACGGATTGTAGGACAAGGCTTGCCTGTTTTAAATTAAGAAGGTGCTCTGACTTCTGCTGATACTGACAAAGGAAGTTGGTTCTCTGACTTGTCACCTTCTGAGTTGTGTTTTCTCTGATCAATCCATCATTTTTATTTTTTAATGCTGATACATGCTTTATGTGGGGTTGACAATGTTAAATGTATTTTTAGTTACTTGATAAATTTAGGAACTTGCTTGGGTCCTTTATAAAAAGACCCGAAATCCCATCATTTGGTGATTAAATTTTGGTTGAGCATTTGTTAAATAATTTATATTTGGTAATCTATATGTAATCATGAAGATATTCACAGGAAGCCTAACTGTGCATTCAAAATATGGTTGTGAACATATGGCAGCCATTATGTTGAACGTGTGCACTTAGGTAGAATATATAGAAAAAAATAAAAATAAAAGAAATAATAAAAATATAGCCCTGAAGAGTAGACATTTTCATACTCCCATCGTGCCATCCTTTAGAGCACTAATCGTGTTTGAATACACCTTTTCTCGTGTGCAGGCTCAAGCACCTAGTGAAAGTAGCAAATGTACGCACTCTGCCTGAGTAATCACAACACCCAACTGCCACTTCTTGTGGGCATGTATTCTGTCGGTGTTGTCTTCCTGCCTTCTTAGGATTTGCGGAAAAAGCTGTTGCTTTTTATTATCTAACGACTCTGATCAATTTTAATGTGTTGTGCAGGATCTGTATCACAGAATGGTTTCATGAAAAGTCAGAATGCCCTCCTTGCCGCACTCCCATAACACACACACACGCTCAGTGCAGTATATTTGTCTCATTTAGACTTCTGAACTTTTTATCGTCAGTTGCAGTCACTTATATGAAGAAGAGATGTACCATGTAAGGCAACTTTTTCCCAGCATTAAACCTCGCAGGAAATGCTGAGGATTGAAGCAATAATTTAAAATCTGAGGATGTCGGCCATGGAAATTGCTACAGCTCTGCATCAGGTGGCTAGTTTAAGTCTCCAAGACAGATATGTTCCTGCGCATGGTTCTCAGACACTCGATAGGTCACAAACCCCATAACCAACTTCAGCCATTTTGAACCTCATTGTTTGATGGGCTATAAGATATTAGTTATGCCAGGGATCTGATCTGCATCAGGTACTTTTCAGAGATTATCTCTTCTAAGCATACGGAATGAGTTAGTAGCAGGTTTGTACAATTAGAGAGACACAGAAACCATGTGCGAGTTATCTTCAGAACCATGAGTTGAACTTGAGAAATGTATATATGTTTTCAGCTCTTTTTTTTTATTATTTTTTTTTGGGGGGGGGGGGGGGGAGTGTTTTGTAAATTTAGTAGAAGGAAATGTAAAATAAATTTTAAGTCTTTGCATATTGTAGGTTCGGGTGAAAATGGGCTGTGGCTTTTCATAAAAATGACGGAATTTTTATCAAAATTTGCGAGGTACTTTCTATATTATTTCTATGGATTCGGAACCTATGGATATGCGGCAAAATGTAAGTCATTAAATAAGTGAAATTATTGACTTGGTCAACTCATCCAATAATTTAGATTTAATTACATTTTCATGAGTTAATTCATGGGGTAACGTAGAATTTCCCAATTTGCGACTATAGTCATTTGCTTGAGAACAATCACTTTGAAGCTACTGTTGAACTGATTTCTTCGACTGATGAAGTCTTTTTTTTTTTTTTCTCCCTTTTTGTGTAAACTCGACGAGTTCTGGAAAATCGTAACGCAATTAGCAAGAGGTGAGAGAATTTTGTACGCTTGTACGTGTCATGTTGGGGTCTTCTTGCATGCCTTCAACTAAAAGAAAAAGTTTATGTACTCCAAATGTTGAACCTATTATTTTTTCTCCTTCGTTAAATAAAAATTTTAATATTTTGAAAATTAAAAAAAAATAATGAGGATTGTTGAAAAGTAACAATTTTTAACTTTTTTAGTTGGACTAAAAAATATCCTTAAATTTTAAAGGAAACACAAAAATTTATAATAATAAAAAAAAAATACTGCCATCCCAAAAAAGTCGACAGAATCTACCGTCTAAGCGTTATCCTAAAGCAAACATGCAGGTAATTCAGCATTTATCCTTCCAGAAAGATTTTTGCCGACTTTGCGGCCTGTGTGTGACACGTAGGTTTGGGGGGCCCATCTTTAATCTTTAGACTTTAGACCTTAAGAAAAAGCAGTTCCATCCTAGCCGTCCAGCTGTCCGCTGTCATCCCGCATCAGGATTCAGGGGGCTTTTTCTTCGTATATACACAGACGCGCGCTCACCCACCGTACTATATGAGATGAGATGAGAGAAACAACCATAAGCAAATGTTTTCCTTCTTCCAAATGGCTAATCAAAGTCTTTCCTTCGCTTTCTCTTTCAAGTTTTGATTTCTTTCATTCATCATAACTATATTGCTTCTTCTCCGTAGGTTTCAATTTTACAGTTCTTGTGCTTTGGGTGTTGACGGTATATTTCAACCTTAGACTCTCCTGAATTTCTGTGCAGAACTATAGAAATGCAATTCTCATGCCACGGCTCTCTTTCTGGATTGCCAAAATTTTTTATGGAATTGAATTCAATCATTTGAATCCTTTTAAAATGTTTGGAAGCAATAAAATAATATTTTTAATTTAAAAATATTTATAGAATCACGGCTGTATTTACCAGTTGACAGGGCTTTCGTCTTGTGCTAAAGCTCTGTCCCCTGATTACAGACCTTTGATCACTTACACAAAAATTAAGACATTTGGGGAGAAAATGATACGAAGGGAGTATCTATGTTTATTTTTTTTGGTTTTTTAGTAGCGTAGATCTACACTATTAAATTAATGATCTTAAATTTAATTAATTTTGAATAAAATATATTATTATATTGAAATTAATTATATTACAATCATTAATTTTAGCTGTGCAACCACTAAAATGGCGGTGCACTTTTACTTCTTGTTTGGTAGAAGCCTTCTCTGTATAAGCGGCCCTGGTGGAGACTTTTGAACCATGGGTTTGAAGGATAAGGCTCACAGCAATGATTTGATGGAGTATGTCTTGGCTCCCTGCATTTCGTTTAGTTGCTTGGAGTTTCGAAAGTGCTCCTACACTTAACAACTATAAATTAGTCTCCATTTTCTTTCTCAACATTGTTTGAAATAAGCCATTGATCTGCCTGTTTTAATTGCCTTCATGTTAATTGTTTTCACAAATTATCTGAAGTATTCTTTTAGTATATGCATTGTTTTGACCTTGGCTTGTTAGCCTTTGGGTATTTCATTATGTAATGTAATGCTTAAGATTAAAGGTATGGTGATTCTCAGGTTTGTAGACGTGCTTCTACGTTGGAATTTACTCCCAAGTCTGATATTCTTTCCGAATGTCGTAAAATATGACGAGTTCTAAATATAATTGGAATGGCAAAAGCGTTTCAAATCAGAAACAAAATTCATCAACTTTAAATCATAAGTCCTAAAGAAGATAAAATCCTACCTATTTCATATTGGGATTAATTTCTTTTCTCTGTTTTTTTTTTTGGGTAACACTATTCTCTGTTTTTTAAGTGATGGCTCTTTTGTTCAAAATGACTATCTCAAAGAATTTTAATATGTACATGTCCTCTTTATCATTTATTATACGAAACTAAACATTTCTTTTGATTGTGATAGGTGAATTGATACATGGATCGGTTTAAAGTATCTTCTCATTTTAAAATTCAAAGGATTTATTCTTACTCAATTCTTAATAAATTTGTTAGTGTTGATATAATTTTAGTTTGATTTTTAATTATTTTTATATTTTAAGTTTGTGTTTTTATTAAAAATTTAAATTGTAGACTTAAATTGTCAAATTTATCAACTAATGGAGCATGGATATCGAGCAAGCCGAACTGAATATCAAGTTTTAATTACAATTCAAATATAACTTTTTGGCAAATTATGTTTGATTATAGTAAAACTTAATTTGATTCCACCACTACAAAATAAAATCATAAGGATTACTATCTTCTCGATCAAAATGCAAGAAGAGAATCAGAACGGATGTTTGTAGTAATTTCAAAAGAAATTGATAAAATTCATAAATGGGTGAATTGGCTTTAAAAATAATTTTTCAAAAAAAAATATATCAAAATTTGTTTGAAAGTGTGGAAATGCAAGAGAGAAATTTTGGAATTTAGGTGAATATATTGCATTAAAAATATGAAATGCTCTAACACATGTTACGAGTGTCTTGAATGTATTTCCTTTTTAATTACAAAAATGATCTCTTCAAGAAAACAAATAAAAACAGTATGAGTTCTCTTTTTGAAAGAATAAATAAAATTTTTGAAATAATAAAATTAAAAGAGGAGAGAAGAAAGATGAAATTTTTTGAAAGAATAAATAAAATCTTTGAAATAATAAAATTAAAAGAATAGAGAAGAAAGATGAATATTAAATATTTTTATAGAGATTTAATGACATTAAGAATTTTTATAAAAATTTAATAGTTTAAAAAGATTTTTTTTAATCTACTCTTTTCTTATCAATATATCTAGTATCATATAAGGTGTCTATTAAAACTCTCTTCTCCAATTTTCATCCAATAGTAGATATGAAAGTTTTGGTTTAAGAGAATATGATGGGAAGATTCAATTCGAGTTTAAGAGAAGATGAGTAAGAAAATATTTGTAAGTTGAAGTGCAATCATTTGGTATCTATATGTTGAAAAAATAAGTTTGAATTAATTTGCATTAGATTTTAACACCTCTCAAAATAACAATTTGTTTATTATCTTGTTAGAAATTTGAATTTTACCTAGTCAAAGGGTTACATGTAGCAATTTGTACTTCCTTAACTAGTTGATTGTGTTTTTTAATAAATAATAATAATTTTATTGGTTAAGTACATACAAAAAAATTAATTTGAATTTCTCTTTCAAATCTAATCCAATGAAAGAGGTTAAATTTGCCTTTGAAATTCAACATTAAATTTTAAATTTAAACAAGTAACGAATAGGATTATTTATTAATGATCAAGTTTTATTATTTTCAAAATAACAAATTAAATAATAAAATGGACTTTAGCCATATGAAAAAATGCTGATTCGTAAACTGACTTGAGCTTGGATTTAAGAAATATGGTGACCCAAAATATTTTAAAATAATTGATGGGCTTGTAAATCTCTATAACAAATTAGCCCAGCTAAATGTAACTGTTAAATCCAATTTTTTAACTTATTATTTGTTGACCCAAAAGCATCTCATTCTCTTATTTGGTTCTTCGGAAATTGCATGGAAGAGGAAGCAGAAAATGAAAACGGCATAGAGAATGCAGGAAACTGAAAGCAAATAGAGATGTTTAGGTTCTCTTAACTGGATCAAAGTTGGAAACTCCGATAACTGCTCCAGAGATTGCTGCTAGCACAACTCCACCTGGCACGATGCTGGCCAAGAAATTCCGGGGAGATGGAGAAACGACAGAACCGGCAGCCTCCGCCACTTCCAGTTTCACCATGGACACTGTCAAGGCAGCGGTCGGGAGCCCTGTCACCGCCTTCTCCTTCAAGGAAGCCTGGTCTCCAAGATTTGATTTTGAAGGAAGGGTCTTGTTTGACTGGCTTGCGGAATCCACACAAGAAGACCTCACAGGTTGGCTGCTTCAGCCTATTCTGGATGGCAGAAGTTAGTGGCATAGCCACTGACACAGAAGCCAGTGATAACGGAGAAATTTTTGTACGTTTTAACTATGCAAAATATCTTTAGTTATGATTAATAAATAAAAAATACTTATTAATTTTTGTAATTTTTTACATTTTAAAATTTTAAAAATTATATTTTTAATATATATAAATTCATAAAATTATTAAATATCTTAAATTTATTAATCATAATTAAATATATGTAATATCATCGGAGCATACTAAAATTTCTCTCATTGACGTTAGGGTGTTATTTGCTTGCCCTGCACTGGATGAATAAATGACTGACCGAAAGAAAGTGAAGTGGAAACCGGAGATTTTCAGCTAGCGCGGCATGTGTATGTGGCAGATTCTGTATTTGAGATCGGGCGATAAGGATATCATGAAGGAGGGAGAGTTTACCTAAACTCCAAAAATAAAGAAAAAATTTTATTTCAAAAGATAGAGAAGGGTAAAAACAAAAGGATGAACCCCATAATAAAATAGGGTTCATGGGTTCCACCCTTTATTTCTATTTCTACTTTTTTAAAGTATGGATTTTTCATGCTTCAAAAAACAATAAAATATTTTCCGAGTTAGCATTTAGTTTCTACTCATCTTCTTCAGTACTATGGGAAAGCGTTTTCCTTTTTACTTTGAATTTCAAACAAAGAAAAAGAGAGCACATCGCGGTCCATCACAAAAACTGGCCATGGCCAACCAAGTACTTATATCCCATTGTTAATCGTTGAAGTTCTTCGAGAAGAGGTTTTCACTACTCACCGTTATCTCCCCACATAAACTTTTCATTGCTTATTGTGTTATTCTTTCTGGCCCCCATATTTGTAATATACTTCTGTTTCTAAACAATTCTATAGAATAGATACAAACAACTTGAGATTTTGACAATGTTGTTATTTTAACTATTAATAAATACGTTAGTTAGCTTGGCTAGCTAGGCCTAGTTCTAACCGAAGGGCTATAATCTGTATGCGAGTGAAGAGGAAAGATATATGATGATTATAATAACAATTAAAATTAAAAAGAAAATGATCCTAGGACTCAAAAAACATTTTCCTTAAGAATAATTTTATTTATTTATATTTATAATTATAAAATAATAAAAATTATTTTAATCCTTTAATATTAAATAAGAGAATAAAATTGAAAATAAAATTTTTTATTTAAAAAATAAATTATTTTCTTCTGTTATTATAATATTATATATTTTCCAATCATAAAATATAAAAATAATGTAAAATTCTTACTTATTCTCTCTTAAAAGTATCTTTTAACAAATATATATATATATATATATATATATATATATATATATATATATATATATATATATATATATATATATATATATATATATATATATAAGGATGAGATACACACACACACACCCACCAGCATAAGACGGTTATAGATGTCTTAGAGTATGAATTAATGCTGCAACTTGCATATATTGTACGCCTGTTACAATGTTAGTAAATCAAAATTAATAATTTCATTCTAAAGTTATAGAGCATTAGAAAAATAATCATTGAATTATATAAAATTATAATTATAATTTCATTTAAAAATAATAATTTTTATGTATAATTTTATTTTTTTCATACAAATAACTTCATTCTTGCATGATACAATTGAAATATAAAATTATATATACAAAATACTATTTAAAAATAAAATTATAATTTTATATAATTTAAAAATTATTTTATCCTTGCTTCGTAATTTTAAGAATAAAATTATTAATTTTATCTTTTTGTTAAGTTAGTCATATTATTCTAACCTTTTTCAATTATATATAATTAAAAATGCAAGCAGCAACTTTAGATAGAGGAGAGTTAACGTAACTTTGCTCTTTATTATAAAAATTCTGAAATGTGAATTTTAAATTTCACGTTCTTTTTTACTCCTATTATCATTGCTTTTGTTAATTATCCACCACATTATCGGTACGGAATCTCCAACGAACGCAGATGGCAGCAACTATCCCACCCCAAAAACTTTAGTTTCATGTTCAAAGTTTAAAGTTAATTGTACTTGTAACAACTTTTTGGACTGATTTTTCATAAAGTGCTGCATTTAAAATTACACAAGCACTCCTCGAATTAGTTACAAATCCACCAGCTGCTTAACAGATATTAGTTTATAATGATACCATCATGTTCGTACTTTGACTAAACACAGATTCCTTTGGAAGTGGGGTCATCTTATCTATTTGGCATCATACAAACCTCATGCAATTATTAGGTCTACAAGCAATCAACCCTGCTAGAATTTGCCATGTTATGAATGTTTTGCAACTTGTAAGTTCCGTAGACGGTGCTTGTTAAGATAATTTTAAAAATTTAAAATTTGAAATGGTGTAATAAAATATAAATTATGAAATTATAAAAATTTTAATAATAATTTAATAATTTTATCTGATGATATATATAATATCAAATCTTAATAACACCTTAGAATTCATCTCCATAAATACATCAATGAAAAGTGTCGAAGAGTAATGATGCAAGTTCACAAGGCGAACCCCATGTTGCTCATCTTACGGCAACAGATTTGTATGTAATTCTGTACAATATTGAGGTGAGTTTTGAGCTGTGTTGCTGAGGAAGCAAGATTTTCTGGCATAAGATGAGTTGGGCATGGTTTTGTAAGGCTGTGATCAGTCAGTATCTAACGCTAATAGTCTGTACTAGAACACATCATCATTTTTGGCAGGGTTTTGCAGTGTACTATGTACCCTTTAGCAGCGCAGCAGTGGCAGTGACAGTCCTGCCCGAAACACTCGACAAACTAACCGCAGTCTTGCCCCTATCATTTGCTTCTCTTCTGCTGCTCCTAGTGACTTCTTACGACCACACCAGAATCCTGTACAATTCATAATATTGATTTTTCTATGCAACAAAAATACAAAGTAACAGGAAAAAAAATCCAAAGTCACAGGCTTTTTTATTAGGAAAAATCAACGGGGCACAGTTAATAGAATATTATATTAATATATTATTAATATATAATTATTAATATATTATTATATAATATATTTTAATAAATTATCCATATAATACATGATCAGATTTAATAAAGTATGAATTTGTCCCAATCCATGGTCATTCCTGTTTTGGAGGGAAGGAGGATTAATATTTCTAGGAGGGCTGTAATAGAAAATGGTACAAAAAGTATAGTGTGCAAGTTCCATGGAGGAAGAAAAAGGGAAAAGCTGAAGGCTTTGGCTTTGATCACTTTGTCCATCCCCATGGGGAGAAAAACTGCCTTTCCCTATACCCTCATGCTTTCTCCTTTGGCTTCTCGTTGACATCTCGAATCTCTCAGTTTTCCTTTTTCTTTACTTCTCCTCTTACTTCTTCATCGAACTCTTCTTCTGTCAGATCATGATCGACAATTAACGCATCCCCACCCATTTCCTTTTCAGATAGTCCAGCACTCTCCTTTGCTCACTTTTATGAGGAAAAATATAAAACCAAATGCATAACGGACAAAATGAAAAGCGTACACAATTCTTTACCAACAACAACGCCTGTACTATTCATTACGTTCATTTCAGAGAGTGTGAAGAGATTGTAGTTGTGCATATTGTTCAATGTGCATTGAGGAGCAGGTTTTGTTCAAACTGCTTGCATAAACACCAATGTACACACACAAAAAGGGGCCTTTAGAAACTGTAATTTATTTCAAGCCAATGAGGGCATTCTGGATCTAAACCAAAGCAATAATTATAATTCACGCTTGAAGAAACATTATAAAACAGTTCAGTTCTGCATGATTATGATATGACTTTTATCTTTCGGACAAACAACATTACATTATGACGCCATTAGCGATGGCCCGATTATTACCAACATGAGTAGTCTCATACACTGGAAGCTCTTCACAGTACCTACCATTTACCATCATCGCCAAATGATCAAGCTCGAAAAGATCTGAACTTGCACAGCTTTCTGCATCATCGTCTTCTTCATCTGCTTTTCCCTTCATGGGAAAATCCCTTAAAAGTAAATTATTCGTATTCTGATTTTGAAGACACTCTTTCAAGAGCTCTCTGGCAGCTTCTTCTGCTCCCCTACCCTTCTCCATCGCCCGAAACTTAGGCTCTGCCTCTTTTTTCTCAGTCAGCGCCCGTCCAGTTTTCCACGCTGTTGGCACGGATACCATCATTGGACGATCTTCACTAACGAACACGCTTTCTGGACAGAAATGGACTGCTCTCCTATCCCTAGTGCCCAACTTTTCTCTTAAGGAAGGTGATTTTTTGCTCAAACAAGACCTTGAGAATGAAGAAGCCGAAGAACATGTTGAAGCCTGTGCTGACTTGAATTTTCTTTCGGCGTCTACTTCTTCGTAGCCACTTGCGGAGGACTTAGCTCTGGTTTTCTTTGTATTCCCTGTTGTAAACAGAGAGTTGAGAAAATTTGTTAACTTACCACCTGGAGAAATGGGCTGCTTCACCTTCTTTAGATTATTGTAAATCTTCAAGGCCTTCGATTTTGACTTGATTAAATTTTCTTCCGGATTTTTAAAACAACGAGCGCTCGAAGTCTGGTGATAATAATCATCAAAATAATGCGCTTCTCCGTGTTCATAAAACAGAGTACTCTGTCTTCTCTCTGATTTCTCTGAATTCTCGGATTTGCTCGGCAAGGTTGTCCTCACCGGCTTAGGCCTCGGCGGTGCGAAACACGAAGTTTGCGACCTCATTCCGTACATGCACTCTGTATCAGAGGATGAGAAACCTCCATAACTAGAATCCGAGGAAGTAGAAGTTGAACTGAAGAACAGAGCATCTTGGTCATGATCATGATCGTGGTGTCGTGATTTTCTGTCCCCTTCTGTCGGTTTCTGTCTTCCGCGAGTACCAAAAACATTACAATTGCCACGAGGGGCAGTGCTATGATTCTTTACCATTGTTCCTCCGTAAAAATTCATTTCAGTTTCGGTCTTCCTCTCGGCTTCGTCGATGGAACGGTATATTTTATCGAGAAGAGTGGAAGAGAAAGATGGGCTTTGGAATCTATGTTCTTCTTCTCTGAATGTCTTCATCCCCAACCCGTACATGTCTGGTATGTAAATAAATTCAACAGGAGAAAATGATTGATAGGCACAGGTGAAAAGAAAATTAGGAAAGACTGGGAAAAAAAATGATTATTGTGATATAGCTTTTTCTGGGTTGAGGGAGAATCAAAAACTGCAATGGAATGTGGCTACAATGATGAAAAAGGAAGCGGACAGAGGTATGATTGAAGAGGACAATCTGGATGAATGAACTACTCTCTGGTTGTTGTTGGATGTGGTAGAAGCAAAGACGAAGTGAGAGTAGAGGAGCGAGAAAGCAATGGAGAAAGATGAGCGTAATGAGAGCTGAGCGGTACGGTTTGACGAGATGGGATGTAGGGTTTTATAATGGGAAAAAATTCTAACTTACTTTCGGAGAAAAATAATTTTTTTAATGGAAGAGGAAGGGCACTTGTTTAATCATATAGCATAAAAATAATTAATTATTAATAAATTTAAATACACATTATAATTTTATATTTAATATAATTTTTTATAATAATTAGTTTTTTAAGTGAATTATTTTTAAATATATTTAATGAGAAAAAATTATGATTAAATAATAAGTTATATTTTACAAATTATTTTTTAAATATAAATTTTTATTAAAGAAATTTACATCAATTATATTTAAAAATAATAATTATTATTATTAAAAAATTATGTTATTAGTGAAATAAAAAATTATAATTATTACATATTACAATTAATTATTTTTATTATTATATCAAATCAGTACTAACCAAATTAAAAGAAAGGTACGTGTATAATTCATACGAGCGGAGCATTTTGATGCTAAGTTTATTACTTTATGGTGAAATAAAAGTCTACTTATTTTTGGAGCATATTAGAATTTCACAAAAGGCTAGTATTGGAATCCCATGTTATGGGCATGCTGTCATTTGAAAAAAAAAAAAAAAAACTGAGCAAACAAAGAATTTTAGTTTAATAAAAAGGAAACGGACAAAAAATTGTCACGTGGCAAGTTTATATCCCAATGCCGTTTGTTATCTGCTGATGTGGCATTCCTTTTATTCGTTAATTGTCCTTTGGTCAAATAAATCAGTTTTATAATTGATAAATTATAAGTTAATTTTTCAATATATTTGATGTACTAAAAATTATTAAGATTTTATTTGATAAAATTTTTAAGATAATTTTTAATTTATAAATTAATAATTTTTAAAAAAATTAAATTTTTTCCCTTTTTTAATTGAATAATAATTTATATTCTAGTTATGTAAATAAATATTTAATATATTTTTATTAATTTAATATAAATAAATAAAAAATAAGTAATTAAATAAATTTATGATACTATTAAATATGATTAATTAAAATTTATATTATTATAATATTATTTTAATAATAAATAAAAATATATAATATCATAAATATAATTAATTAAATTTTAAATAATTATATTTTTATTTTAAATATTTTAATTATATTAATATAACTTAATCTCAAAATAAATATAAATTGATTTAATTAATATATTTATTTATATTAACATATTATTTTACATTATATATTTTACATAATCGCCCTAATTTAGTGGCTAATTTTATTAAAAATATTTAATATATTTAATTAATTTATCAATTATTGGCCAATGTGCCAAACGGAGTCTTGGTCTTACAAATTGGAATATACAACCATTGAATATACAAATTATATGATATGATATTGTTAATCGGAGAAGGAGGAAATAAGAATATTCTTCTCTTCTGAGAACAATAGAAATTAATTGATAAAAACTTAAGGGCAATTCAATTAGAGTTGTTGAACAAATGAGCTGAATTGGTCCACGTGAACTGATTGTTAAATAAGCTGAGTCAAATTTATCCATTTTTTACGGATTTTTAATATAAAGGTTTCAATCTGGTCTTTGTACATTTGAACTAACTCGTAAGCATTTTATTATTTTTTAATTTTTTTTAAAATTTACTTTTAAATAATAAAAAAATTAAAAATCATTTAAAGGTATTATATATTCATTTATAAATTAGTTATAATATATTTTAAATTTATACATAACTTTAAAAAATTATATAATATAAAAAATATGTTATAAAATAAAAATATCATATGTAAATTTTCATAATACAACTTTATCTAATTAAAAATAAAAAATAAGAGTATAATTTTTTATGAATTAAAAATATTAACTTATATAAAATTCAGAAATAAAAAAAAAATTTGCGAGCTGTCCGACTACTCACGACTTAACACATATGAACTACAAGTTTTCATAAATTAGATTGATTACAGCCTACGATTCTTAAAATCTTCAAATTTTGAATTCAAATTCTTTAAAATTTCTAAGCTAAGAGATCAGCTCATTTCAATGACTTTAGATTCAATGTGGCTAGAATGTTGACTTTAACTCCATTTTCTATGCCTATGGCATCAAAGGTTGCCAATAGATTAAGATAAATGCATTTGTAAGCATGTGATGGGAAAATAAAAGAAGATAATATAATATTAGGTTAAAAATTACAATTGAGCTGGCAAGGCGAAGGCCACATTAAAGTGAAATTGAAAAAGGACAGGATTTGAAATACAAAAAGTCAAGAATATACAGGTATACTTAAATAAAAAATAATAATTTATTTTTACCGGTTATTCTTATGTTGTTGTAGGTGAGATTCAGCGGTGGCTTTAAATCATGCCCTTCGTTGTATGTATATTGTATAATAACAATATTAAAGGGGAAGGTAATTGGTATAAATTGTGGGTTCCAATGATTTGATAGAGGACGAATTATTCCCTGGATGTCTTATCAGTACTGCAACAGCCAAACATGGCATCTATTTAACTGTCGGGAGATTATCTATGCGCAACGAGCCACCTTATTAATTGAAAACTCTAGACATCCTATTTTTCCAATCGAAGTTTTGTTACAGCAAATGCATGGAGCTTAACAATGTTTTTGCCTCGGCATTGCAAAGAACTTCTGACTTGCCTGATGGACCCCTAGTTTCAATGTACATTACTAGTAAAAATTAGAATAATGCTGCAGAAATCTTCACTTTATAAAAGATTTATTAAATTATTTATTAAAATAAGTAAATTAAAATTAAAATACAAATATTAATATATTAAATTTAATTTAACAGTATAAATATTTAATTTCTTAAAAGTAAAATAATATTATTCTGAAAATTAATAAATAACTTAATAATGAATTTAGTTAAGTTTAAAAATGAGTAAGGAGAAAGTCCCTTTACGGTAGTGCTGTGAAGAACTTCAATTTCTAAAAATTTAAATATTTTTATTATTAAATTATCTCTGTTTGAAATTTAAAATAAATAAATAAAAATTGAAAATATAAGTATTAATATATCAAAAATAATCTAATAATACAAATATTTAGTCTTTTAAAAAAGTAAAACTCTCTGTATAATTAGCCGTTCAATAAACACACAACTTGCGGCCCCTTCTTTTTATTTTTGCTAATGGTATAATGTTAGTCCATCTTTACCCTTTTATTTAATTTCTGAAAAATTAAATAATTTTTCAGAAAGCTCTTGTCTCCAGGCATCTGAAAAATTATTGAATCGGAATCAGAAAGGCTTTAATTTCATCATGGGAAATTGGAGCTTTGAGGAGCCTGTAAATTGGGGCTTTTAACCACGATGGATTTTAAATTTTTAATCCAAGGACCCTCTAATTAACAGAGTAATGAAGCGCTAACCGCTAAAACTCATAACGGCTCTCTCATCTTTGGCCAGCCTTTGATGAAAAGTGAATGATCCTGCAGCTTCAACCAACCATTCAATCATGCCATGCGTTTCCACTTTCCCTGACAAACCCATATTTTGAATTGGTTACAAATAATTAGTCATAATTGAAAACTGTTACATTATGTTGCAGTGAGAAAACAACGCATCTGAACATGCCAAAACATATTCAACGAAAGCATACAAGCTAGCTAGTCAAGAGAAATATATATATATATGCTCATAAAAATACATTTCCATTTGTCAGAACTTTCTAGTAAGAAATGGAGAATTATAACAGCAAATGATGAAAATGGATCCCAATTCTCTCTATTTTTCTCTATTAATTTTTTGTCAATTTCAAACAAATAAAGATACAATCTTTATTTGATGACTTATTAATTTTTTAATTGAAACTCACAATTTAAAATAAAAAAATTTATAATTATCTCTTTTCAAAATTCATCGATGTATTTCCTAGAAAATGCAATCTCATGGAAATTAACGTGCGGGCCGGGAATAATGTTTGGGTTCTGCTTGAAAAAAAATTAAAGAGTTGAATATTTAAGGAAATGCACAATGGTTCACGAGAGATTGATATCAAAAGCAAACAACATCTTTTGATGAATGAAGCATACTTTGAGTTAAAGGTTGCCTCGGACTGACTTGTATTCGGATCCCAACTAGAACCCACTGATGCATGCCAAGTACTTGTAAATATTTAATGTCCACTACGATACATGCATGCAACGACATTCATCACCCTTTCTGCACCCTATCTTGCACCTATGGAATTAAGGGTGTCAGTGAGAGCTCTTCTATTCGGTCTCTCATATAAAGATCTAAATAATAAAGGGGAAACCATGATCATACAACTAAATAATAACTATATATTAATTGAGTTTCTTTGAAAAATTATTATTTACTATTTTATAGTATATTTAAATTCAGATCATGCGCTTAAATACACATATTTCCGTACATTTAATCATTTTGAGGTGAGATGAAAATGGCAGATGTCCGAAGGAAGTAATAGTATCCCTAAGGAGGAAAGGCCACAAGTTACTGTGTTACACCCCCACCAGGGTTACCAAGTTGCAGTGCAAGCCAAAACAGCTACATGCTACATTAGCTCAATCCAGTATAGTACTACACATATTAGACAACCTAACTAGTTACCAGTACAACACACAACATGCCGATATTGAGCACACGCTGTCCTTGATCATGCAAATATATACTTTCTCAATATGTTTTGGTTGTTGAATTGTTTGTTTAAAAAAAATCAATATAAATCTTAAAATAAAATTAATTCAACTTGTTAAAAACTTGGATTAGCTCAACAATTACTCCGTGCAAAAGCAAACCTACGGTTGGCTTCTGTTTCTTCAAGTTCCCATGCGCACTGCTTCTCCTATAAAACAAGCAAAGCACGCTATCTATTTAAATCCAATCCGGTGGTTAAGATTGAGAACACATGCTATGCTCGAATAATGTCTTTTGGCTGAGGGAGGGCTAACAATGGAAAGGGTAGTGTCGTGTGGACATCGAATACTGTGAAAGAGATCGGTGGTGGTGAGGATCCCGATGAGAATGTGGTTTTGTTTTCATATGCATGGGGTCTAGAAAGAAGAAGATTGCGATCAAAGAAAGGAATACTCATCTTTTTCTAATTATATGAAAAGAAAAGAAAGAAAGACATAAAGAGAAGATATAGATCAGATCAGTTAATGGCACTCTGACATGCCATACAGCATCTTCTTCTTTGGCTTGCTTCACTTTCCCTTTCTCTTTTTACTATATCACCTTGTTTGTTTCTCATCTTAGGTAAGTAGGTGTTTCTGACAAGCCATACTCTTATCTCTTTCTCTGTCTCTCTCTTTAATTTCCTTAACTGAGGTCTCTTTGTCGGAGGGAAGTGTTTGTAGCACTCCACGTGCATTTCCATTGCTTCGCACGAGTTGGCTGCTTTTGGGGCCCCACTGATCTCCCCGAGTGTCCCAGCTCCTTCATCGTTTGATGTTTAATCTGATTTGGAAACAAAGAATAGCACACTGCTAAAGAATTCATGCGAGCGAGACCAAGTTTTGATTTGCTCTAGGATTATTGTGATACTGACTAATATCTGTTTCTTATTCAAATGGTCACATCGGGCGTAAAAGAAATGCTTTATTTCGAATATGTCACTGCCTGCCTCACAGGCTTACTTCAAAATGGAGAATGAAAGGCAACCATATGGAAAAGAAAACCGATCCTCTCGCCATCACCATCTCAGGGCTATTCTTCTTTCTTTATTCTCTTTTTTGCGTCTCTCCTCAGAGTGTTTCTTTATCATGACACGGGCGGCAAAAGCCAAAAGGTCATTTTCTTCTCCAATATAATTTGTCTCGTATGTGACAGTGCAGCAGCAGCACTGTTACCTGTTACAATAAGTTAGTTTTGTCTGCAGGCACGCATGTTAACACTTCGCTTTTGATATATCTTTATATTTGATGTTGATTTAAAAAGCTGTTTGTTTCATCAACGGCTCTCAGTCCTAAGATTTAAAAAATAGATCGTCACGCAATATTGCATTTGCAAACTAAAGAGCATTTGCGATTTTTCACAATTTTGAACTGATATATTTGTATTTTCCCAGGTTGATTGCATCACAACAATACGCCAACTGCAATTGCAATTTAAATCACTGCCTCTCACCATGGCCAGGCCTAAATTTATTTCGGTCAAATTTGCAGCGCTTACAAAAATAATAATAGCAATTACAATATTAATGTGTGCTTGACTTTAGATTTTGTAATTTTGATAGGAAATAGAGTTGGAAATTCATGTTTTTTCAATTTCATATGATCATTGGATCCAGATGGCGTTATCACTTCGATATTTGGGTTAAAAAATCCAAAAGTATTGGCATAGATAGAGTAGGTTGTTGGAAGGAGTAAGGTTAAAGAGCAAGGCCAACGAGAGGGCAGCCCCAATTGGTTCAATTCGGATTCCACAATTAAAAGATTTTAGGCTCAGAGTCCCGCTATTTTTATTTGGTAGATGAGATATAAGTTCCGTTGAAATTTTTAAATACATTTAACAAGGGTTTCAAAATTCTCCTGATCGGGAAGGAAGCTACACTGACTCCTAAATTTTTTTCTGATTAAAAAAGGTTAAAGAACAAGGAATATATCCATGAAAAGGTGGGTTCTTTGTATCTTGAGTTAAAAAACAAGATATGGATACATCTACTTAGTAAATAAAAAATATGACATGTGGTAAAGTTTAACCTTTTCAATTGATGTTTTTTCCTATTTCCATAAGTTTTTAAAATTTTCAAAGAATCTGAAATTACATATTGACCCCAGCGATATTCATTCAAGAGGATCAAAAATGATTTTAAATCATTTTTAAACTGTATGGGAAGAAAGTCATCTCCCTCTTAATTACATACAATATTCATATGGTATGTTTTAGCATTCATTTTTACTTATCTAAGATTTAAGATATACTTTATAAAGTACATAAAAGATAGTAACATAATTACCGATGGAGGGCAATTTTTTTTTGGCATACTTAAAGGAATTTGAATATTTGAACATATATTCTTATAAAATTTCATTTTCCTTTTATACAAAAATTAAATTTATTTACAAAAGTTGAAGATTAAAAAAAGTTGTAATGCAAATTGTATTATTGTTGAAGTTATAAATTTTTATCTATTTATTACATGCAATAAAATTCTCAGAAAATTATATTTTTTATTAAAAATTTTAGATGATTTTTATATGTTACTTCTTTTATAACAACAACAAAATTTGAAATATATTCTAATACATATCTACTCATTAGGCACGTAGGCTAAAATACTTGCAAGTCTCTTAATTATATTTCATGCTTAAAAAATTACCTTATGTTTTAAATGATAAAACTGAACATTTAAATTATACAATCAATTATTAGTATAAATTAATTTTACATTATTATCTAATCATATTTTATTATATTAATTAAAAACTATTAAAAAAATTTCATTATTGTTAAAAATTTGTAATTATTATTATTTTTTATAACATAGCATTTTCTCATTTATTGATAATGTAACATATTCTGCACCAATAATGAATCAAATTTAAACTCTTATATATATTGTGCAGAAAACCTACTTCCATTATCTCTCTTTCTAAATTCTCAATGCCAAATGCAATTTTTATTATTTTTTTTTAGTGTGCATGATTGTATAAAAATTAATATTTTAATATCAATTTTATATCCAAAAGTAATTTTAAATTAAAAATTGGAAGTATAATTTTAAAACCACTTGCGGACAGGTGAAGAATCCTTGAAAAAGAAAAGGTCATTTATGATTAAAGGACATTTAAAAAATTTCTAACAATTTCTAATTGAATTTTGGTTGAAAAGATATTTAACCTTTATTACTATTATGGATAACTCTTATATTATTTATAAATTTTGTGTTAAGTGAAAACTTTCTTAATTTCATGGATTACCTTCTTATTACATTGATTTTAATATGTTTAATTAGATCGATATCTCATATATTGAAGAAGCTTGATTTTGACTCAAATGATTAAATTTGATGACTTTTGGATGAAGGTTTAAAAAAGTTTGATCTTGGCTCTGAATAAGTTTTTGTTTAATGCTTGACTTTGATGAATAACTTAAATAAGTTTTTATTGAACACTTGATTTTAATGGAGGGTTTAAATAAATTTAATCTCGACTTGAAGGTTAGTTGAATCTTTACAAAGAATTCGTGTTTGGAATAATTCAAGGGGTTTGAATGTTGGTGTTGAAATCTTTAACTCAAAGTCGATATTAATGTTCTTGATAGAAGTTGGAGACTTTAAATGGCTTGATTTTTGTTGGCAAAGCTTTAAAAGAGCTTTATATTTCTTCCTCTATTGACTTATTGATATCATTAATGACATTAATAATCTCTTTATTTATACTAATTCTAAAGAGATCATCCATCAAACTTAAGCAACATAAGACTTAACATATTTATTATGATCTTTTAAGTTTAAAACTTTTATTTTATTCAATATGGGATTTTGCAAGAAAAAGGAAAATAAAAATAATTAATTATAAGACTTCTCCTTGAGCTTAATATTAAAATAATCATCCAAATATTAGGAATAACAATAAAAAAGGAATTGTAATTAAAAAATTAATGTTATTATATTTTTTAATAATAAAAATATTTTAAAAATAAAGTAATAATCATATTTTATTTTATTATCAACATTCTCATCTTATGAGAATCTGAGATACTCACATCTCCCTATAAGAATATTTTGAAGGAAAGTTGAGTCAAAAATATTTTTGAGAATATAACATTCTCAAGCATTTTTTTTTTAATTTTGAACTAAATATAAAAATATAATATCCCCCTAAAACATTCTTGAGAATGTTAAAAACATTATATAAATCAAATTGAATGAACTAATTTCCTCCATCAATCAATGCTAATGTGTAACATTACAACATCCATCCAATGGTCTTGATTTCTTACTTCATTGTCAAACATCTCACCATTATGCTTCACAATTGTCTCCATTGCCCGCTACCACTATGTCGATGGTATCCACTATCAATACAACAAACTATATGCTAGCTCTTGGGAACTTAAGTGCTATTTTGGATTGTCATAGTAGGCCAACTTTCATTGTCATCTTGTTTACCTAGCACATTATGTTAATTAGATAAATATTACAATTTCTCCAAATAGAAACCATTGCTAAAATCTTAAACTTAGTTATGAGTGTTAAACAAACTCAAGTTCGTAGATATTTTTGGGTTTATAAGGATATTTAGCAGACTTAAACTCTCTAAAATTAAATTTTTTTTTAACTGGTGATATGGACTAATCCATTACGAATTGAGTAGAATTCACTATGAACTTTTAATCAAAATCTATGAACATATCTAGATTTATATAAACTTTTGATAAAGTTAAACTCCTCAAAGCTAAATTCATTTTTTTCATGTATAATACGCACTTGTCCATCAAAGATCAAAATCTATCACAAAGAATCTATATTTGACCCAATGTGTCAATTTGACATCCCTAAATATAGTGTCTACTTTCATAATTTTCACGTTTTTACACATAATTCAATCTAAATCAATGATCAATGATTGCAAATCTGTATGGTCAAGAAGTTGCCATGTCAACCATTGCACCAAAAAAATGGGTTTCCAACCCTTGTACCGTAGACAATGCCACATTCTACATTCCATATTACAAAATGATTCCAGCAAGGCAAAGCTGTGTCACATTACTCACATGAAATAATGAAAGATACAAATTTATTCATTGACATTGAAACTAAAGTTCTCCAGTCCACATCATATGCAAAAGTAACATACATAACTTCCTCAGTAAACCTTTTTTGAAGTATTACCTCAATCTTTTAAATGCTCTGCATCTGCTACAATCACTGAGAGTTCAGCCTATGGAGATGTACCAATTGATAAAGAGCACCTCGCGGTTGCTTCTTCATGGGTATGTTTGTCCTGAGTATTCAAATCACAAAAATTGAGGCTGACTAAAGAAACGGGGAATTGCCACCATAAGTCAAAATGAGAACTTCTGAAGGGGGGGGGGGGGAGTCAGGGTTAGGTCACCTCCTAATGTCTTTCATCTAAACAATCAATCTCTGCTGTGATTATTGCCTCGTCGTGCTCTGTTGTACAACAACTTCTCCAAACTGCCAGATAGAAAATTCCTTTAAGTACTTATCTCGAAATGAACTTCTTAAAATTCTCAGTGAGATATATTATGTGTTTCCATTCGTTTGTTAACCAAACTCAAAATTGGCATCATCAATACTGAAATATTTTTTGTTATACTGTATTACTGACATACTCGGTACTATTGTCTATTATTTTTTGACATGTTGCAAAATTAGTATCTTTATTTTAGAATACACTCAATTATAATATTAAAATAGCTGATTTGTCAAAATATAATAGGTAGTAACACTCAAATGTTAGTCCTATGACTAGAAATATTTCCCATCAACACATTTGATAGCAAGACACATAGGATATCTAAATATAAAGTGTCTGGTGTCTGCTTACCAGTCGCACAAGTGTAGAATGGTCCCAAGCTAAGTAAGTAGAACCAGTATCCCGAGCAGGTGAGTAGGTTGCCACATTTAACTGTCAGCAATGAAATTCCGCAGGGGCTTGAAACATTGATTCGGGGGGGGGGGGAGGAATTAAGGTTTCAAGGTGCAGTTAACCTCTGACCACAACCCAACTCTAATACAGTCAATTGTATTGATCATACTTCCTGAATAATGAATATCAAAAGTAATTTCGACTTTGACGAGTCAAGGGACCATATTTCCAAGTTAGGAGTTTGTAGCCTTTGTATTCATTTCTTGGCAATGAAAGCCCATCTCAACGCTACTTTTTGTAAATTATCAGCCATTCTTTCATCAAAATGGGGAATAAAAGTAGTGGGTAATTCTTAGATCTTGATATGCTCTAAGCTTAGCATGTAAATACTGTATACACCCACATCGTTGCAATACCTGATTATCAGTTGCCTGGCACATGAACAAAGCAAGACACGGATCAGGAAAGAGTAAGTTCGATTATTGTTGCATGCTCCACGATATAGCATTTAAAAGTTTAATTTCAAACTGACAGATGAGGGACCAGGCACTGACACATGTATCGACTAAAAAATGGGCTTGCACATCATTTAGGAATCAGTAGCACAGTGGAATCTTCGAGCGACAATCGCATATGATATGTTCCAGATCCATAATTTGGCCAATAAGCTGAACAGATAACTACCTTGCCCTCAGCAATAACTCCCAATGTAATGGCCCAGTTGTCATGTTAAATGCTGCGGGATAGCGTAGCAAGAGAGCACCTGAAGATAAAAGGGCTGATACTGTGAATTTACCCTAATATATGAACAAGAAAAACGATGCGCCCAGAACAGTGCCTTGTAAATAGAGAACAGATCAATGCAGCTGAAAAAATAGTCCGAAAATCAGCTCACACCCTGATGGCCTCCGCAAATAAGAGGAGAAATCTAAATTTAAAGCAATGAAGGAAGTAATTTCAGCTTCTTTCACAATATATGGAACAGAGATCAGAAATGCACAGCTAGGATTATTGGAGAATGTCAAGTGTAATGCAAAACCTAATCTTTGGAATCCTAATTCTATCATACTCGATAAAACACAATGGGGTTAAGGGGGCACTGCCAATTAACAGATATTAGACAAAGCTATGCTTAAGCACCATCCCTTAACTTTATTTTCCTGGCCCCACCCTGCCATGTTCTCAAGAAAGACATCAATTGAAGATATGGTATAAGGCCTTCTGAAATTCAGACCCTCAGACAAATTAATTGCCAAATGCCAGTGGAAAAAGACTAATTGATCACCAAAGTAAATTAACATGAAAAAACAAATAAATCAATAAACCTCTTGCTGTATATATCATTGCCAGTTCTTGAAATCTGATGTCATAACAGATGCCAATGCCGATGCGCCCAACTTCAGCAGAAACAAACTGATTATTAAAATGCTTACTTACTCTGCCTAAATAGGCTCTGCCCTACAAATGCACCTTCCTTTTGTACGCTATGACAAAGCAAAAAACATAGTAAGCATTATTGGTTGAGATAGAATTGAGGAATACGTGTGTGCATGTGAATGGGAGCATACATTAGACCTGTGTCATCAACTGTAGGAGTCTCCTCAGCTGTAAAAATATTTGACTCAGGAAGGGAAATCTTGCCAAGGATGTCTATATCAAAAAGGTGAATGGTAACTTGCAAGTCAGAAAATACACATCAAAGATGCAAAATACATTATTTCAAAAATGAATTACCCATCATCTATATCCTTGTTGATCATGATATTTAGTATCCAAGAAAGTCTGTGATTTGAATAATACCTATTTTTTGCAAGTATACATACGGCAAATAAAGGGTTAAGGCAGAAAAAACCAGACCCAAGAATAAGAAATCTTCCAAGACTTGTTTGTATCTACGGAAAGTGTTTTTCATAAAAATATAATTATTCAATATTAACATAATAAAAAGATATTTTATTTATTTAATATTAAATATAAAAAATTTGCAAAAAATAACTTTCTTTTTCACAAAGAAAAATTTACTTCCCCGGTTCCATTATTATAGTTATAAGTATTATATTTTTTTAATCACAAATATAAATGACACATCACTTATTCATTAATATATATATATATATATATATATATATATATATATATATATATATATATATATATATATATATATATATATATATATATTCTCTTATAGAAAATAATATTGGAGCCTAAATTAATCCATCACTCATTGAATTTATGAAGCTTCAGTATAACAATCTAATGGGTAAAGTTCTAACTAAATTACAAGTACAGAGTTCTTGCCAAACAAACGAAATAAGATCCACAGGAAATATAAAGGCTATTTGGTTGGGAAAATAATAGATTTCAATCTATATTATTATTTTAAAATGAACATAAAATAATTAATTAAAAAATTAAAAAAAGAGTACATTATAAATTTCATCATTTTGAATTAGCTATTCATTTTGAATTTGGATCCTTTCCATTTTATTCTGTTTAATTTCAGAAAAATAAAAACATAATTTTTATTATGGGATTCACTATTTTTTTAATTGAAACTCACAATTTCAAAATAAATTGTATTTATTTCTCTCCAAAATTCACTCAAGGCTTCCATTTTTATTTAACATTAACTCCAAACATTGATAGAGTGCAAATTATAACATCAATTTTGTTTTACAAAATTTAATTATTATTAAAAATTATGATAAAAATAAAATTAATTTACACACATAATTATCAAATTAGGAATGCTATATTTATTTAAAACAAAATCTGAAATTGGATTCAAAATATAAATAAAAGATTGTTATTAAATATAGGATGATAGAACAAATTTATAATACTCAATTCAGGAAATATAAAAAATTTCAAATTTTATTTCTAATATATGTAACATTTTTCATATTGAATAATCAATTAAAACTCAACATGCCCTATGGCAAAGATGCATGCATGGCTTACTTTTTAAATTTAAAACTAAAGGCACTTTGTCCTTTTTTTTTTTTAATTAAAGGGACTCACTCAAATCACTCCACATCATCTAATGAGTAATTTGTGTTATGTTTTAAAAAATAATTTTTAATCAATAATACTATTTGTTTCAAAAATAGGATTTGAAATTAGATTTCAAATGACAATAAAAAACTGTCATTAAATACATGATAGTTGGATATATTTAAAATTTAATTTAATAGATATAAAATATTTAAAACTTAATTTCAAATCTTATTTTTAGTATTTATATTATTTTTCTTTTTTTAATTTGATATAGAGCATTAGTCGGAAAAAGGATCCGTATTGCTATTTGTTGAAATATAAAGAGTAAAAAAAAACAAATTTTAAATATATTTACAAGTTAATTACATTTATAAAAAATATAAATATGTGTGATTTATTATTCAATCTTCTCATATCTTTTAATAAATTTAAATTCTAAAATTTGATGAATAAATATATATATATAATAATAATAATAATAATAATAATACTGTCTAATTTATTTCATTTTATAAGAAATTATAAAAGATTCAAAATATCTTCATTTTACACACAAAATAGGTCCGCCCCTAATTTTATCGAAAAATCATTGGGGGTATCAATGGACTTTTCCCTCCCCAACGGCCATTAACTGTCACTCGCGCCTTTTACTTTGTTATTCATTCAATCCTTAAGAATTCAGAGATACATTTCCACTTTCTCGCCATGAACCAGGAAACCCTGTCTGAAATTCCTAAATCACAGCCTGGCGCCGCCGCATGTGTTACCGAAGCAACACCAACATAAATGCAGAACATTTAAATTTCTCCACCAATGGCGGATTCCAACGATTTCCCTCCATACCATGATGCCGACGCTTTCCTACTTGACAAAGGCATGGCCAATATTCTTAATATTTTAAATTTTAGTTTTTCTGATATCGACAAAGAACTCCTGCCAATGTCATACTCTCCCGAGTTATCCCAAGAAATTAAGCATCAAGTTTTCGATGTTGATAACGACAAAGTGGTGTATTCTGAACCAATGGCTCAAGATCAAGATGTGGGCATTCATATTACTGCCGTTAGTGGAGGAGAGAACTTTGAAGATTGTCCATCCCAAGACCAAGGAGGGAACTTTGAAGCGGGGCCATCACAAGTAAACTTGGAAAGTCCACCCCCTGCAGAGAATAATATGGAATCAACAAATTTTACTGCACATCCACCCAGGCCTCCGAGAGCAAAGCCATTTAATTGCACTCACTGTGTAGTGCTTAGGAAGATAATCCATACTAAGGGTAAGAAGAATTTGTAACGTAAGGTTAAACCATATTGTTGCTCTTTTTTAGTTTTCTTCTTTTCTCATCAAGTTGATCCTTTTGGATGCTTGGAAGGTGCTGACTCAACAACATTTGAGATTCATGGAAGGCCAGGATTTATCAGTCATGGAATTTGGCATCAGAACAATGTTGTGGGTTTTCTTCCAAGTAATCCGGAATATCAACTGATCGAGTAGGTTTTCGCCCTCGGCCAGATTTGAATTCTGATACTTTTTATATATTTGCTAATTTGGGTTCTATATATGTGCAGTTTCAAGAAGAAAAGCGTAGATCAAATAAAGTCAACCCTAATGCAATACTGCATGGAGCGAAATCAAGCAGGTTACGTTTTGGTGGCAGATCCACTCTCTTCCTATTATGAAGCCCTCTCCATTGGACTTGACTGGGCCAATGATTTGCCTGATAAATTCTGCCGCTCGGGTTGGTGATTTTAACATCCTTAAATCCTGGTTCTTTACATATAACGTTTTATTTTTCAATTCTGGCTGAGGTTTAACCGTCATTTTTGTTTTCATAAGCAGTGCCTGATGTGGAACCAGCAAATCAAAAAGCTCCTCTAAGAACACAGGTATTGTTTGATTTTCTCTTCATTCTTGATTCATGTGTTGATCTCGATACAAATGACGTCATGTTGTTGGGAAATATTTAGAAAATAAAGAAAAATAAATAGATCAAAAAATTTGGATGAAGAAAATTATTAGATAAGGCACTTCAGGAAATTATTTTTAAGATGGTAATTTTTTTACTTAATTGCATATGGTTTCACGGAAATTCTATCATTATAATGTAATGCAAAACCAAGAATAGAAAATTATAATATCCTTATTCTTATAATTAAAATTAACCCAATAGGAATATAAGAGGAAGACATATTTTGGTTATATAAATTTGGAATATGACTCAATAATGTTAGAGAAAATCATGATTGCTATTTATAGAAGGTAAATACATTTTCATGAAAAATCATGTATAATTGATTTTGAAGGAACACAAATTTTGATTTGAAAAATTATAATTTTACATTTCAAAAGAAATATTTTTACTAACGCCCTTTTTAAAATAATTTTTTATTATTATTAGATAATATAAAAAAAAAACCATTTGCAGAGGGAAAAAGTAGGAAGGTTGAGACTGAAGGATCTTAGTGATTACTTCCATCTACCTATTGACGAGGCAGCGAAGCTAGTGGGAATATGCCCATCTGTTGTCAAGAAAATATGCAGGAGAGATGGATTAAACCGTTGGCCTCGCAGAAAGGTCTGCAATAATCTCTTGGCTCCCTTATTGTTTGGTAATCTAGCAAGCTAGCTAACTTTGTGTATGCAGGTGCAAAGCATCGTGAAGCAAATATCTGCATTGAGAAAGAGTATGGAATCAGCAGATGAAGCATTTATGAAACACGCTCAAGCAGATATTGATGCTCTTCTTAAGGAGATTGTCAAGTGTTGCGGTGGAATTGCCCCGACATCATTGAATATAGAATGATCCACCTTTTATATTGATATGTACATAGGATTGGTCTGTTTTACTTTTTAATACGGAATTGTACAAGATCTAGATTCAACTATTTGCCTCGAGGCTTCGATTTGTTTCTTACATATCTTTTAGTTTCTTTCTGAAGTTCTTCATTGGACACTTTGAAAGTGGTGATATAAACTGATAATTATGGCCAAAACTTGCATGTTTGAATTTTGGCAGCATGAACCCGTGAATAGGACAAGTTAAACTTTTTTAAAGGGAAAGATGCAGTAAAAAAATGAGTAAATATATAGATAGAGATTTACGGATCATTAGATTTTAATGACAAAGAGGAAGGAATTCATAAACTAAAAAGTATCATTATGAGGGTGAAGTACACAAGGGCTATGTGCATGAGGCTTCAACAACATGACTCACAATAAAGAAAATCACTGCAAATGAGATAAACATGAAACTGGAGATCTCAATTGTAAATTTGACGGGAGTAAAGAGGGGATGCAGAGGTAAAGGAACTCTCCTTCTATTTCCATTCTGCTTTTATTTATGTTTGCTCAAGATAGTGTTTATTTATAATAAAAATTATTTTATACAACTTAGCGAGTTACCACTTGATTAATACTTGGATATACATAATAACATGTATTTGATATAGAATTGTGTTCAATTCCTAATAACTTCTAATGACTATTTAGGAGTAATTAACTAGTAATCATTTTCTCTCGTGGTTGCTTCTTTAATCGACTGTAGTATTATACCAAAATTCCAATTCATTATATATCTAAATAGTAATTTTTTGTTGAACTCATTCACCACTAATTTTGATTCAATTTAAGGTCTATATTTTTCACATATTTATTTTGCTTAAATTTTGCAAAATTAGTTATAACAATGGTGAATCATTAAGTAGTCATTTGGTTTAACTAGAGAAAGGAAAAGGAATCAATAAAAATAGAATGAAATTTCATAGTTACTCATTTTATTTAGTTTAAACAAGAAAGTGAATCTAGTGTTTTTAAATTTTACTAACAATTATTACATTTGAAAAATAATTATTATAATTATTATTTTATTATTTTTATTTTATTTACTAAAAATATAATTTTTATAATTATTTAATATTAATTATTAATATCTTATTAATATTATTTCAACTATCTCTTTTATTATTTTGATTATTAATAAGATCTTAATGACAATTAATATTATTTCAATAATATTAATGATTATATATTTATTATTATTTTACTATAATATTAATCATTTTTATGTTATTAAATATTTTATATTACTAATATTATTTTCATAATAATTTAACATTAATTATTAATATTTTATTATTATTATTTCAATAATTTCTCTTATTATTTATTATTTTTTGTAACTATGATAGTTGTTATTTTATTATGAATATGTATTGTTATTTTATTATTTTGATTAATTATTAATATTTTATGATATTTATTGTAATAATTATTATATAATTATTTATTTTCACTTAATTAATTTTATTATTTTTTATTATTCCTATTATTAACTATTATTTAATAATTATTTATATTTATACTTATATTATTATTTTATAATAATAAATTATTATTATATTAAAGATAATAAATTTAAAATTCAATATAAGGAATCGAATTCCCTAAGAAATTTGAAAAAATTATTATTATCTCATTTGGAGTAATCCCATTAAAAAAAATAAAAAAAGAATAAATTTTTTTAACCAAACAAAAATAAAGAGAATAAAATTCCATCATTCCCTTTCCTAATTACCCGTAACCAAACCTCCTAAACTAAATCTTGAGAGGTATAACTAATATCATATTTATTTTGGGAATTTATTATATATTATATAGGTACATGAACCCCTGATTTTTACATTACATATATTTTAAAAAAATAAATATTACATTATATTTTTTAAAAGTATAATTAATTGATATAAAACAAATTTTAAAAGAAAATCTATTGCAGCTCATATATTTCAAGTATCATTTTGACGATATACTCTACATTTTAATATATATCTTCTGTAGTGTGCCTTGCTGCATGTATATTAGTTTAGAAGAAAAATGATACAAGTTTAAAGAATTAAAAATATGCATATTCATTAACATAATTTAAACTTTTCATTTTGCAAATAGAGTAAAATAAAATAGGTTAAATTATTTGACTAATTTGTATAATTTTAAGCAATTTTTAATTAAGTTTTTAGTTTTTAAATATCTTTCATTATTTATTAATTTTTTTCAATAACCAACTCAGATAATATATATATATATATTAACAATTTTTGCATTGTAAGGAAAGAAACTCTAATTTTTTTCTAAAATAAAATAAGTTTCTACAATATCATAATTTTCTCTGCATACCATAAAAAATACAAATGTAAATAATATGTGATCATATTGTCAGCCATTGTTAAATTACATTAACGAAATATTATTCATATATGTTAATTACTGACAAAATTTATCGAGAAAAATGATAAAAAAAATATTTAATTAAAAAAAAAAGCATCAGTACGGACTACGAGCCGCGGAGAGCAGGATAGGGCAGGCCCTGAGCTTACATGAAATCGGAGAATTGCTTCAGTTTGATCGTTAATGGCTTTACCTTTCAGAAATGTAGTCGCCAGGCCTTCTTCCACACCTCCAAAGCCAAACGTCTCACTTGTATCATCCATTACCTCGCTCCTTCAATCTCTGAATCCCCAAAACGCAGATGCCTCAAAACTCAGCTCAGAACCTCTCAAGCCATTTTCTTCAGACCTCAATCCAAACTTAGTTATCCAAGTGATTAAGAATCAGAGCAACCCCTACGATGCCCTCTTCTTCTTCAACTGGGCATCTAAACCTGAACCCAACCCCAATAATTATTCTCATTCCCACTTGTGTTATGTAGCCATTACTGATGTCTTACTTTCTCATTCACTTTTCTCCACAGCCTACACCCTCCTTCAAAAATATCACAAAGTCTGTGACTTCATGTTTGGTAGATTTATCAAAGCTTTTGGCGATCGTGGCGACATTAGAGGCTCTATTCATTGGTTTCACAAAGCGAAATCCTTCGAAAGAGGCCGTTGTTTGTTCTCTTATAATGCAATTTTGGGTGTTTTAGTTAGAGCTAATCGAATCAATTTGGCGACGGCTTTCTATGAACAGATTGTAAAGGAAGGTTTGGTGAAACCCGATGTGTTCACTTACACAACTATGATTCGGGGGTTTTGCAAGATGGGTATGATTGAGAATGCCCGGAAGGTGTTCGATGAAATGGCTTGTGATCCAAACTTGGTAACCTACAACACGATGATTAATGGGTTTTGTAAGAAAGGTGATATCGACAATGCTAAGAGGATTTTTAATAGAATGATGGAAAGTAAGAACTATTTACCGGATGTGGTGACTTTTACAACTTTGATTGATGGATATTGCAAGAAAGGTGAAATTCATGAGGCAATGAACTCTATGAAAGAGATGGTGAAACAAGGCTGTCAGCCAAATGTGTTTACGTACAATGCATTGATAGAAGGGCTTTGTTTGAACGGAAATGTAGATGAAGCGAAGAGGATGATGACTAGGATGCGGTTAAATGGTTTAAAAGATGATGTCACTACCCACACGAGCATATTGAAGGGGTTTTGCATAGCAGGAAGGTCTGATGAAGCTATCAAGCATATGAAGGAAATGGTTAGTCTAGGGATGAAACCAGATGTGAAATCATACGATATTATTGTTAATGAGTATTGCAAAATTAAGAAACCTAATGAAGCAATTTCACTTCTAAGGGAAATGAGGACAAGAAGCATTAAGCTGAATGTCTCAAGTTTCAATGCAGTGTCCAGAGTTCTTGTAGACATGGGAAAGCTTGAAGAAGCTATTTTTCTCTTAAAGCAGATGACTCAAATGGGCTGCTCACCAAATTTCTTATCATATAACTTAGTGATATGTGGTCTTTGTAAGGTGAAGGGCAGAATGCAAGAGGTAGAGGAGCTTGTTGGGGACATGCTTCAGAATGGGCACAGCCTGGATACGACCATGTACAGCTGCTTAATTAGAGGATACTGTGACGATGGGAATGAAGAGATGGCATTGCAGACGTTTTTCAATTTAATTGGTAAAAACCTTGTAGTTGACTTAGAGACCTTCATCATTTTTGTCAAGGAACTATGTGCAAAGGGAAATGTCAGAGAGGTGGAGACAGTATTTGATGAGCTGTGCAGGAGGTCCCCTGTACCGGATGTAAAAATTTATAAAAGGGTGTTGACTGAGAATTCAGTGTTTAAGGAAAACAACAGAACGAAATTAATTTGATATAATCAGTCTTTCACGCCGATAGAGCACAAGTTCTCTTTGTAATCCTGGCCTCTAATCTTGGCAACTATAGCAAAAGAGAATTAGACGCATGTAATGGGATCTACAATTACATCGGTTTTTAGATTGTTTCTTTTGTCATCTCTCTTCTTGGAATAAAAAATTTTAATACTATAGGCCTAATGAATGCACAGGGAGAATGAAAAAGGCAGCACTGAATTTGCATTTGTCGCTGCATGGATTGTGTAGTGTTTTTTTTTTTTTTTTTTTGGGAGGGGGGGTAACAGAACTGCACCATCAGTAGTACTAAAGAGAAGATTGTCAAACACTTCACAGGTGTAGATTGGAGTAGGTCTCTGAACACTGAATATATGTGCACGCACGGTTTGGGTGGTGAAATACTGTGACCATTTGGACACTTGTATGCTGTTGCAATGGAGGGCTTGCTTTCAAAGACAGATGAGAATTACCTATCCCGCGAGCCTGGAAACTTGGTTTCTGCACTGCAACGCCAATATATTTCTGTTTCTCTCGGTGGACATTCTTACAGTGCAAATTGCAGTTGACAATTGTGCTTCCGGGTGCAACATGCTCAATAGCATTGATTTCAGCTGGCCTAGGTTCCGGCCACTGAAGATACGTTTCGGTTGTGTCATAAGATTACTTATTTTGATTCTACAATTCGGATGAAAAAAATAATAAAAAATTCATTATAAAGAAACAGTTCTACGTCCTTTCCACTTCTTTTCAAATTTGCATAGTTCCGGACGGAAGACCTGAGCTATATCTGAAAGTAAATTTCTGAACAGGAATCACGGAGACGGAGACACTTTCAATCATAATTTTATAGGTTTTATTTGGAGCCTACTTATAATTTTTTATTAAGTAAGGGAGTTTATACAATTTATACTAATATTATTTTGAAAATCTATATTTAGATTGCTACAATTTGATAATTTTGATAAAATTTGCGATGTTGGTTAGCACTTAAAAAGACAGTTGTGCATAGAGGCAATGCTTTGACATGTATCGCAAAATTTAAAATTGAGTCTAATCCGGATGGTTCACGGACCTTGCCATTTTATGAAACTCAGTTAATACATTCAATTTTTTCCGAATCGAGTCCGCTTAAACCAACACTATATTCACGAAGGTCAAATGCTTCATCATCTTTCCCTCCATTTACACAGAAGCACTCTCTTTCTGGGGCTCTGCCTCCAAATTTGAGCTTCTGCTAGTGCCCGTCATGGACGGAGGTTCTCCGTACAATCCACGAACAGTCGAGGAGGTTTTCAGAGATTTTAAAGGTCGGAGAGCTGGCATGATTAAGGCCCTCACCTCCGGTATCTACTTCTTCTTAGTTTATAGTCTATCTCTTCTTTTAAATTCTGGATTTGGATGTCAATTGTAGCGTGTCTTGTGGTATGCTTTTGCAGATGTTGAAGAGTTCTATCAGCAGTGTGATCCGGGTATGATTTTGTCCCTCTTGTTTCTTATTTTGTTTTGGATAAATGAACGGTTAATAGTAAAGCTCATCTAAGTAAGGCGGTGACCTTTTTTTTTTTTCCTTTTTTGGGAAAATTAATGAATTCGTGGTATGTTTGCTTTGAAGTTATAGTGGAGATATAATTGGTTTTGGATGGTATTCATGAGCGAAATTTTCTATTAGAATTCTGTTATGGCCAGATGGAGATACTTTTGAACTCTGCCTGTTGTGACTTACGTAAATGCTTTTTCCTTTTTCTGTATTTTGCATAGGTTATTTGGTAGCTTGTATTGTTTTTATATTATAGTTCTTGCGTGGTCTGCATTGAAGTAGCTCTATGTTTTTATGCCATGAGCCAAATATTTACATTTTATCTTGGTAACTGGGTTACATTTGATATCTGTGTTTACATTTATATAGCATGTACTGGACCTAAGAGACTTTCTGGATTCTCAGATGCTTGTATTCTGGTAATTTCAGCTCAGTTGCAAAAGATTGACGAGGCCTTACTAAAAGAAAACCTTTTAGATTACTTGAAGTGGTGATGACTATTTAATGACTTGAGAAAATGAATAAACTGTGAAGATTTAAAGCAGATCAATATATTTTGACCTGAATGAGTTCATCGGTTAAAAATATCCAGATATGAAACATATCCCATTGGGAAGATTTTCACTCTTGGTAATGAATTTAGTCTTTGAATCTGTCTTTGCTTTCGAAAAACTTCGGACATTTTCTGTAGGATTGTCTTTTCCTTCGTGTTTACAGTGTCACAGACTAAATCCTTGTAATATTTTGTTCCCCTTTGTGTCCTTGTGATAAGTGATATGTATCGTGACCCCAATTTGTGTTTGTGTCATAACTACTCATATAAGCCAAATTGCTGATTTTAGTTTCTAACTTTATGACATGTACAGTTCTTCTACTAATGGAATTTTTTGGGTTAAGAGAAATGAGAGGATTTATGCAAGTTTTGTGATATAGAGAAGGAAAACCTTTGCCTGTATGGATTTCCTAGTGAACAGTGGGAAGTCAACCTGCCTGCCGAGGAAGTGCCTCCAGAGCTTCCAGAGCCCGCATTGGGTATTAACTTTGCCAGAGATGGGATGCAAGAAAAGGATTGGCTGTCCTTGGTTGCTGTCCACAGTGATGCTTGGTTAATTTCTGTTGCCTTTTATTTTAGTGCTAGATTTGGATTTGATACGGCTGATAGGTATGTATTTCCTGTTACATGGTCTTGCTTTGTATAATAGCTTTTTCCTTAAATTATACATTCTGAAGTAGCCTTGGCTTGAGATCAACTGTTTGAAAGCTTAGATCACGTTATATTCTGTGCTTTTCCCCTTTCCATCTCTGTATTAATTTCTAATCTTTTAAAATGTGGATGGTTTGGGTGTATCTTTTTTAATGAAATGAACTTCTCTTCTCTTCCTACGGGTTAGGCACTTAACACGAGTAAGCAAACATCAGTTTATTTATAAGAAATAAGTTATTGTTATTTTTGGAAAGAAAAAGTAGTGTCACTTAAGAAGAATAGGAACTTTTGTGTGCTTTTTCTGTAATTGCCTCTTGTAGTATTGTTGATGACCTTGATAGTTTAGCTGGTTAAAAGTAATGTATATCTTATTTTATTTGATAAAAGTTAATCATTGATCGAGGCATCATACTTACTGATAATCTGATTGATGACTTCTCTACAAAGATTTTGACTGGCAGTGTATTTTAAATTTTCGTTTTTCAGTTCCATTTCTGTTAGATTCCAACCAAATCTGTAATTTTGTACTAGAACTGTTTAATTCTGCAGGTTGGGAACATAGTTATCATGCTTTTGTTAAAAGATACACTTAAGTCCATACCATATAATAAAATACACAAGTATACCTTAGCTTAACATCTATTTTGCAATTCCAGTGTTTCAATTTATTGGTAATTGGGAATAATATGCTACTTTGTTGTTAATGACTCAACAACCATTCCTTTGAATAGGATGAAATTTTTTGGAACTTTGCTTGTAACTGTAAGAGAATGATTAGATTTTCCACACTTCTTTCCGTCAAACTATAGACTAACAGAGAAATTAAGATTTTCTCTTCCTCGTTTAAATTAATGTTCTTTTTGTTTTAGGTTCTTACTTGTGTTGTGAACTAGTGATATTGAGTATAGGATAGGTCGTTAGATCCTATACTTTTATCATATTCTATGTACTGGCACTGAATTCATGCTTTGGGCTCTCTAAATCATGATACTGTTCAGCTTTGATGGCCGTACAGCTTTTGGAAGCTGGAAGCTGGTACTTGGGATGCTTTTGTCTTTTAATCATGTCCACTTCTCATTCTTCATGCAGGAAGAGGCGGTTTAATATGATAAATGATCTTCCCACAATATTTGAGGTTGTTACTGGGATGTCCAAGAAACAAGGAAAGGAAAAGTCATCAGTTTCCAATCATAGCAGTAATAAATCCAAATCAAACTCCAAGGTATGGAAGGAAATTTTCACAAATAATTTCTTTTGCAAATATCAAACTAACCATCAGAATGTTTGGCTTGCTGATGGCATAGCTTTTATCAATTATCATTGAGCTCATTACCTATTCTTCTGAAAGCTTAAGGATATTTTCTGGTTTAATATGAAATTCTTTGGTTTGTTAAGATGTTGACATTGTAAGTAAGCGGTCTGTCTTCAGAAGAAAGGGAGATGGACTGTTCCCGAGATTGCTATCTCTTGTTCAGTCGTGGATTATGCTTTTTTAACATTCCAGCGCTTGACATGGAAGTCAAATGAGTAGTTATGCTGGGACATCTAAAGTATTTTAAAATTTGGAATAAGATTGGATGCTTGATTTGTGTTAATTGTCGTTGTCCCTTTTGCTTGGCAAATGCAGCGAGGATCTGAATCTAAAGTAAAGTATTCAGAGGCAATGCTAACCAAGGACGGGGATGAGGAGGGTGGTTTGGAAGAGGAAGAGGACGAGGAGCATGGGGAGACATTGTGTGGGGCATGTGGCGAGAACTATGCAGCCGATGAGTTCTGGATTTGCTGTGACCTATGCGAGAAGTGGTTCCATGGGAAGTGTGTGAAGATTACGCCTGCAAGGGCCGAGCATATCAAGCAGTATAAATGTCCGTCTTGCAGCGACAAGAGAGTTCGGCCTTGACGGTGGCAATTATATGACTCTTGATTTGCGAAGTAGGTCAGGGTTATTATTATTAGTCTTATCAAATTCAGCAAGTCTGTTTTTATTATGTAAGGTATCTAGGTAGTATTGGATTCCATGCAAAATTAGGATATGAGTTTTAGGAGCTTACTTATTTTCCTTGTGTCTGGATTTGGTTATGTAATTGTCTGACGGATGTACCCTGTGTCCATATCTTAAACGAAGTTCGTATTTTCCCAACGATGTATGATTTTATTTAGTGCTGGAATCTGTCAAGGACAAAATTAGAACCTGAGAATGGAAGATCTGAATTCTGAACCTAATTTGTGAACGCATGTGCAGGTTATGGGTGAGGGCAAGCAGACCGAACCGAAAAGCACTCTCGTTTTGTACAATACTACTTTCACTCCTCCTTTGTTTTGTTATCTTGGAAGAGAAGCCAATATGTCACTGCATAGACTTGACATGCAAGGATGATTGTTAATTAGAGGGTACCAACAGCACTGTGATTCACCGCAAAAACGAATTTAGAATTAAGTAACTTCCCAACTCGTAATTTTTTAGGCAATTTTTACGGCACCCTAGGGGTTTTGTCACTCTGAGTGACATGTCATAATATTAGTCATCCATTGGAGATTATCTAATCGGAGCCATCACTTAAAAAATTTCTACAATTTGGTAAGGGAAATTTATGAAAGCAAACAACAAACAACGATAATTGCAGATGAAACCCTTTCGTATGGTAAGTTTGCAGCAGGAATATCACACAATCGCTCTGACTAGTCAAAGTTTTGCTCTACAGACATCTATCATCTCTTGCGCGTAGTTTTACCAAGCTATATATCATCCCTAATCAATTTCAGTAGCTCATGTTTGCATAGAGTTTCACTTGAAACGCAGTGAATTGCTGCAACATGCGCACTGGACAAGCTAAAGGGGTCGTCACCAGAAAATGATACATCACCTTCATCAGCAGGTGACTGAAGGTGTACGGCTCGTGGCGCTCGTGGCCTGATTGCAACTCACAGGTTATTGGATATAGCGGTGCCTTGTACAAATCATACTCATCCAAGGAAGAAGCGGACACGGCATATGCTACATAGGTTGTCGAGGGTCGTTGCATTCCGGTGGGAGGATGTGCCTATTTCTCGTCCAAGGTTGGGCCATGTCTGTAATTTTACCCAGGTAAATTCGATCATTAGAAACAATTTTTTTACTGCATCATTCACACGTGGCTGAATAGTTTTTTGCCACATATCCAGGGTTCCAAAACCCATAGCATGCCAAAGACACTGTAGGATGCACCAATTTTTTATAGCCGGTGGACTTACACTATTTTTTAAGCCACACTCTATCCCGTATGTATTTATATAATTCTTTTTTACCATACTCATCTCTTTACTCAATTATGCATTATGTCTTTGTACTTTTTTTTTTTTGGCGCTCTTCATAAAAATTGAGGAATGGAATAGTGCTGAGAGTTTTGAACTCAACCGCTACAAATTACCCACCTAAATACAAAATTATGCGATTTTGGTTGGATTAGATATCGTAATGGGTAGAAGTGGATGAAATTTAAAAGAAAATTTTAGTTATATGGGCAGATGTAGGTTAAAATTTACTATACAATACTAATTATAATTTACCCGAAATATTCAAAGGATGATGTTATTTTAGATAATGGTTATAAAAAAAAAAATTGTTGACTTCTTCCTCATCATCACTCATTAAACAGATACCTCAAATATTGAAAATATAATTTAACTTTTTTCCTCCACCCTAGTCATAAAAAGCAACCCAATCTTAGTAATCTATGTATAAGCAATTTATTTATTTAAAGATTCTATACATTTGGAGAACATACTAAATTCATTTATTCATTTCATCCAAACAACTCAAAATAAAAATTAGCAATGTTAGTCTCTAAAATAGATTGAATTTCTTTCTATATCTTACTTCAATTTCAATTTTAACTTTACTAATTTCTTTAACAAAGTACAATAGTGATTTATATATAACCAATTTCATCTAATAGGAGAATGCTTATTAGTTTTTTTTGCATTAGTTTTACAAGTGAAAATAATATTTCACGTAGATTTAAATTACTTCATGATAATGTTACATACAAAAAGTAAGTGGTAAATCAATTGACAAAATGATTGGTGTGTAAAGCATTTTTATTTAAAATACTTTAGATTCACCCACACCCAATGATAACTATTGGTAACTGTAAAGTTCGGGTCCAAGTAGGTAACATAATTTTTGTAAATGGTTGCAGATCCAATTTTATTACATGTAATTTTGAGCAAGTGGTTGGTTTAGAAGTTTTTAATTGCTTATACCCACAATGGAGTTTTGGGGGGGGGGGGGGGATAGAGAGAGAGGAAGTGAGAGGGAGAGCACCAAAGTTGGAGAGGATTGTTTGGCCCCCTGTTTTACGCTGTTCTATGGTCCATAGATAAATCATAGGCAGAGTAGGGCACGTAACATTGTTCATCAGATGAGCCTCTGGTTTTGCTTCCTTTTCCATCAGAAAACAAACTAGTGGGCGAAAGCACATTGTTCCGCGCTAGCGCACGTTGCTTCTGTTCCATAATTAGGCCCAGTTTTTTTTGTTGAAGATAATATTTCAAGGAAAATTTCTCCCTTTTTTATAAAAATGAAGTATTATGTATCATTATACTTTATTATTAAAAAAAATTAATTCATAAGGTTATAATAAGAACAGAAAATAACTTCTGTTTTTGAAAGAAAATTATCTTCTATCAAATTAATTATATTTATTATTGAATATATTATTTATTTTTTATTATTTTAATAATCTATAATTATATTTTTGTAAAAACCATTTTTCGCCACAATAAGGAAGCTTCTTACCGGTTCTCAGATTCTGCCTCCACCGCGCCCCTTTTATTGTTTCTTGCTTCTTCTACTCCTATCCTTGCTGAACTTTGGCATATGCAAAACACCTTGCTTGGGGACAGTATATTCCAAAGGAATCAAACACCTTCAACTTGTCACTGGGTCCGGGTTTGAATCTCTTCATTCTAGGGAAAAAAAAAAAAATCTGTAATTACTGGGTCGGTTACTACTTCTTTCAAAAAAAAATTGAGAAGCAAGCTTCTGTTATAAAATTTATAGTGATGTGAAAATTTTTTAAAAAATATATTATTTCAGATTTTAAAATTTAAGATAATATAACAATTTTAAAAATATTTAATTATAATTATTTATTTTTATAATATATAATTAAATAATTTTAATTTAATAAATTTTAAAATTATCGCATTATTCTAAATTTTAAAATGTTAAAAATTACCGTATTTGAGATATTAATTAACTCATTTATGTTTTATTTTTATTATCGATATATGTTCTAGGTTTTTTTCCTCCTTTTTTAATAAGCTACCTCCTTCGGCAAAAGTATAATGAGAGATTGACCTTTTTTTTTCTTTGTTTATATACCAAAGAGAAATTAACTTCTTGTCCTTTTCCGAAAATATATACCTTGCTATTAGGGATGGTAATTTATGTTGGCACATCGAACCCGTGTTGTATTAAAAGTTAGTTATAATGCGATTAATTTCAATATAAATTTGATTTAAATAATAATTATATTATGTTAAATTAATTTACTTATTAAATTTGTTGAAATAGATAAATTTGTTTAATTTATTTTATAATTTTTAATAAAAATTTTATTGTATAAATTATTTTGTCAAATATAATTATTGATTATTTTTTTACTGATTGTATAAATCATTAAATAAATACCTTATTGAATTTTTATTTTTATTTTATTATATTTAATTTTTTTATTATATTTAAATATTTATAATTTAATTATTAATTATTATTTAAACAATATTTTTAAAATTTTAATATAAACTTTTAATCAAATTAATATATCAATCTAATTAATTTTATATGGATTTTAATTTAATTTAATTTATTTATTTACTATTTATATTAAATGTATTAATTTATTTATAATTCAAATTCATATAAACTTAATCTAAATCCACATGCATTGATTTATGTTACGATGTCATGTAAAAAAATTATTATATCAAAGAGATATCAAAATCAAAATTGTAATAAAAAATTTCAGCAAAAAATAAAGGTTATGAAAAAGAGTGACATCTGGTTTTTTATTCCCGATCACATCAATTTATAAAGGACCGTTGGCTGTTTAGGTTAAGGATCTGTCTATTGGAATCTGCGAAGTGTTAGTGTATATGCTCTAAAACCAATCATATTGGTGATTGTAATTTTGAATCATGTTATTTTAATGATAATTTTAATTATTATATTTATATATATTATTTACGTAATATATTTAATTATGATAATAATCTTAGAATAATTGTATTCTTAAATGTCCCTAATCATATATCATTATGAATTAGGTTACTTTGATATGTTAAGAGTAACATGTGTGAAGACTTATATGGGATATTAAATTTACACATGAGTGCAAGTTAGAAAACTTATATACTGGACCGACCTATCTTAAAAATACTACATGGATCGTTATATAAGTGTCATGAGTAGTTCTTAGTGATCATTATTAACATGGTCCTTTGACCTGAGATCACCAAGGTTCCCTATATGTGAGTTTCATATTTTGATACTATTTTATATCACTCATGATTGAGTGAATATAAGAGTAGATATTGGATATGTCACATATCATGCGGAGGGTTTGTATGATCAAGATGAGATTTTTCCCTTCTATATAACAGAAGTAACATCTGTGAGCCACTTAATTAAGTAAAGCTGAGAAAATACATTGCCATACTCAGATGAATTGACATGGGATGTCGATTACATTTGTTTCAGTCAGCTTACTTAGAAATCAAGAAACTTCAAGATTGGGCTATACGGGAATGACACGGTTCATGTCTCATGCTCAATCTAGATGTATAGGACAAAAGGACATAGGTGATAATCACATGTAAAGGTTTAGGCAAATCACCGACTTTTTCATTACTTAGGTAACAATGATATGTTACTAGACACCGATCATTGTTTATGATCATTAATATGATTAATGATCATTGCCAACGTAATGAGAGCCTGTAGGGTCGCACACTTAGAGCCTAATGAATTTGGAATTAATGAACCAAATTATTTGGGCCTAATATTTAGGAATTCATGTTATAATTATAAAACCCAATAGTAAACCTATAATTGTACATGGAATAAAGTTCAAATAGGTTAGGATTTTCTATGCATCTATTTAAATAGGCTTATTGGGTAATAATAGTTAATTCATTATTATTCACGCATCCCAAGCATAAAAAAACTCTAACACCTCTCCTTAACTAAAACTCTTGAAGAGGCGTAGCTAGCACTACGAAGAAAAAGAGAACAATTCCAACTGGTGTTTGTGTGGACGTTCATCGATGATTCGCGGATTCGTGTGGATACCTCAGAATCTTCGGCCAAAAAGGAAGTTGAAGAAGTGATCAACGACCAAGTTCTAGAGTCAACACTAAGGTATTCAACAAATCCTTGTTCTGATTTAACATTTTTGCATGAATTCGATTGATGGGATTGGTTTATTCCGCTATACTTATATGACTCCCGATCCTAATAGCGAAGGTCATCAACTCTTGGAACATTTTTATCTATAAATTGTAATGTATTAATGTCCCCACGTCCTCTAAATTGAAGCCTACAAGAGACAGTCGAAAAGAGGGGGGGAAAAGTTTAAATTTAGTTAAAATAAAAATAATAACAATTTTTTTAAATATTAATATAAAAAAATTTAAAATTTATATTTATGTTTTTTATTTTCCTTTTAATCTAATACATGAAAAATTAATTCTTTCTTTCTTTCCTTCGTATTTCTCATCCCAGCGATGGGTGATTGTCTCAAGTTTTTTCTTGCGAAGCTATTGACTTTTTTTATAAATATTTATCATAATTTTAAATGTCAGAAATTTTTTACATAAAATTTTATCATTTTTTATAAAAACTAATAAGTATTTATGAATTTTATGTCAAATTAATATACAAAAAATTATAACTGCATTATTCCAAAATTGTATTAAAAATTTTTTAACAATTTTCTTTTTTTTATATAAAAATTATAAAAAATCTGAACATGGTTTGTATTGTTACAAATTTTTGTCAAGAATGTATTTATCCATTAGTTCTTTTCCTTCTGAAAAACAGCGAGACAATGAAGATTGTAAACCTAATTTTTGGGGTAAACCACATCACATAATGCCAAAAGTCATATTTCAGAATTTCTAGATGATATATGTATATCGAAGGGGATATATTACGCGTCTCTCAATTTAAAAGAAAATGAAGATAAAAATAAATATATAAATTCTTTTTTATTGAAACTATAAATTTTAGTAAATTACTGTATTTTAAGATAATGTGTTTTTCTCTCTCCAAAATAGAAAGAAAATTAACAACTTAAGAAATTGAAGAAATCGATATCCATATTTGGAGAACACTTTTCACTTTGAGATTGTCATTACCGCAGGACGGGTGAAAACATCCATTATTATAATTATTATCATGTATATTTTCAGGAACCCTATCTTCTCTATCTACAGTCTTAATCTAGAAGACAAGACTCAAAAACGCATACATAAAATTCTCTGAGGGGAAAAAAAAATAAAAGATATTTTCCTTGGGTCAAATTGAATACAAGAGAAGTTGAATATACAATCTCATCATATTGGTAAGATGAGGCAGATTCATTAAGAAAAATTCTCAGAGGATACAGTGAAAACAATTATCCCATAATCATCTTTTACTGCATAGGGTATATCATGCATTTAATTTCTCTGGGCTCTTAGCAGACATTTGTTTCAAACACTCATAGGTTGTAATCATGGTTGTTGCAGACATGGACATTGAAGCCCACCTTGGAAACAATCCTCTGTAACAAGCAAAGAGGCCACCTTCCTTAACTAAACTCTTCACTGTCTGCCTAACCGTCAAAGGCTTCCTTCTTCCATTTTCCTCTGCATCCAAAACCTGCAACCTCGTCTTGATTGTGTCAATTGGCATCGTTATAATGGCTGAAACTCCACTAGCCATAATAGCACTCAGCCCTTGAACTCCTACCGTTGCCTTAGAATCTGGCCTAAAACCAACCCCGTTGGCCAAATCACTTTCATCCCTCTTACCCATATGGCAACCAAAAGCACCCCAAATGAGCCTATGAACCATAGAGTAAGAAGTCCACCAAACAGCATTCGATGGTGCATAAGTCAACATTGAAATCCCAAATCCCCTATACAATCCTCTCAGTCCATCTGCACATAGTATTTTCCTGAATGCATCAAAACCGTTCCTGTAATTCCCAGAATTCACATTGGGAAGTATATTTTTGCTGCTATCGCAGCCTTGAATCATAAGCCTTTGGCTCACAACATCAATTGGGGTCCAAACTAGTTGGGCAGCCATAGCAGAACTCACTCCTGCAGCAGCATTAGATATGGCTGTGGCAGATGTATCTGAAAATCCCAATCTGACAGTTGCTGTGCCGACTTTACTCTTAGTAACTTCGAGGGTTCCCATGTAAATTGCTCTAGCAGGTATTGTTCCCATCAAAGAAGTACCAAAACCTCTGTAGAATCCTCTGAACCCTTCGCAGCGCGTAATGGCAAGAGACATATTGATGCAAGAATTCTGTGTTGGGCAAACTTGTTGGCGGGTCTTCAACACAACAACAGGATAGAGCGCGGCTGATACACCGGAAAACAAAGCGGCGCCGAGGAAGAAAAATCTGGACTTGTCGAGCATGTGCCATTCTATCTCTGCTGGAATATGAATTTCAGATGCCGGATCATGCTCGGCTGCACTTAAACTCATCCGCGCCACTTTTAACTTCTAAAAAAATCACCTTCAGTAATTCTGTAATAGCCTTCACAGAGGCTCCACTAACTTCTACTCATCAAATAAAATCAACTAAATTGGAAGGGTGTATCTATTATTTTGGTTGATAGTTTTCAGAAAGAAACCGACTTAATGAAGAAAATCGAAATTTGGAGCAACGGACAAGGAGATTCGGGAAAGGCAAAGATTGAAGATTACGATATGGGTAGAAATAGTTGAAAGAGTGTTATTCGGAAATCTAGAACGAGTGTTGAGACTGAAGAATGGGTGTTCCTTTTTTCTATGGGAGCGGCCGCGGATCACCATAAAAGGGGCAAACATTTGTTGATGGAATGACCCGATTCAGTGTGAGCTATAGTTCTTACCATAGAATCATGTGCTGTGGCTGTGATCATCTTTGTCGCTAGCTCTTCATCTCTTAATCAAGCAACTGATTGAGAGGGAGTGCAAGGTGCTAAGGAGAGCAAGAGCAAATTAAATCTGACAGGCGAAAGGGCAATCAAAAATTCCAGAAAAAGAGAACATAGCGTCCCGGAAAGCGAAGCAGAGTGGTAAGAGCAAGAGAAGGGATTGATGATGGTGGAAGGACGGGGACAAGGCCGTGGATTTTAGTGAAATGGCAACGTGTTCGTCGCTATATCGGCCCCTCTTCGGGATTTTTGCTATTTTGGTTGGACTTGCTCAGAGAGGCAATACCATGGTCGCACAACAAATTTATCGTACTGGGCCGACATTGATCGCTGCGGTTTAGTCCATAACTATTGACCATTGATTTTGGAGTTTCTCTTATGTTACAGAGAAACTATGTGAATTTATAAGATAGTTATAATTTTTTTATTTAAAAAATTTTTATATAAAATTTATTATTTTTATAGAATTATATAAGTACTTAAAATATAGAGTATAGCTTTTCTACAAAATCTTTGAAAATGAGCAATCATATTTACGGTAAGTGTTAAATTTTGTTGATTTGTTAATGTGAATATAATCTCAAATATAGAGCTTTTAAAAAAAATTAAAAATTAAAAATTAAAAAAAGAGGCAGAAAGGTAAAAGGTGAAACCCAAGGAAGCTAAGGCAGTGAAAGTTTCCGTGGAGGAAGCTGATTTTACTTCTTCGGAGTGCCAAAAAAATAAATAAATAAAGCAAGGATGAAGGTTGTTCTCACGGGAGCAGGTTAAACCCATACATTATGATGACGATATTTCGGGGGATACTGTTGAATGCTCAGAGAAAGGAAGTAGGTTCTACAGGGACACTCTCATTGGATGAAAAGGATTTGATCAAGAGGAAGGTAAGAGGGAATGCAGTCAATTGTAGGATAACTTAAATACTTACTAAATGAAAGAGAATGCAATTAGTGACGAAGACTTGAGTGGATTCATTATTATCCCAGGAGGGGAGGAGAGGGGAGGGAGGGAGACCCCACCCAACTTTCGTCATCTCAGAGAAGGAAGAGGATATAATATGTAAGCCATGGATGAAGACTCTCGTTGTCCAGCTCTTGCCAGAAAAATCGGCTACCGAGCATTGGAATCAAAGGTTTGCCAACTGTGGGCGAGTGATGGAATTCTAGACATAATTGACCTTACCAACGGTTACTTTGTCAAATTCAGCGCTTTCTTTAATTATGGACTTGTAACAATAGGGGTATGTGGTTCTTACACCACCGTTATATGACGATTCGGTTTTTGGATCCAAATTTTGATCCAGAATAAGAAAATAAGGAAAAAGTTGCGATGTGGATCCGTTATTGGATCTCATATAATATAAAAGAGCGGAGTTCGATCTCTCCCTTTCACATCCCCTCAAACTCTCTCATCCCTTCTCTTTATTATCCTAAACCCTGCCTCTTGTAACAAAAAAAACTACAATAAATCAAGCAAGAGGCCTCTTCAATAGTAGGCACCGAATGTATATTAATATTTTTAAAGCAGAATTAAAAATAAAATATAATTAAAATTTAATTTTAAAAGTAAAATTTAATATTTTAGAAAAAATAAATATATATTTTAATACCTAAAATAATTTATAAAGGCAACACAACTTATTTAATGATAAGCAATAATTTTAATATTGCTTATGATCCATAATTTGACAGTACTAATTTAGTATTTTCTATTTTATAATAGGCAACAATCTTACTTAACAATAATTATTTAAGTATTTTTAAGTCCTGGTTATTCTTTTTTAGGCAATGATTTTTTTAGTATTGCTTATTAAGTGTTGCCTAAGTCAAAAACAAAATACTACACTCAAAAAATGTTACCTATTTAGGTTTAAGGCAACAATTTTTAACCGATGCTAATTTTAGTATTGTCGTAAGTGAAAAATGTTATAGTGGCATGTAAGCATAAATATGCGTTGAAATGCATTTAATTAAAAAGCTGCTAGCAAAATACAAAAATTAAGCAAAAAACCTATTGTATCCAATATGAACATATTCACACAAGATGCTTCCAGTATAGGAAGCATAGTCATGTAGCTGATGGTTGCTTAAACAAAAAAATGGAAGAAAGGGTCATCATTAAAGAAGATATGACCAAAGAGATGGAAGTGAGCAAAAGTATGATGACTTGGGCAAATCTCCAATATGAAGGGTGAATGATTGGCCAAAAAACAAGGCTTAATAGGAGGAAAAATGATGTAGGTCAAATAATTTGTTTTCAAATTAAAGGCCTAATGCAAGTTTCTAATTTGATATATTAAATGATAAGGAGCAAATTAATAAGGTTAATGTGTAAGAGTTTTTGGAAACTTGTAGATAAGAATAAAAATAAAGAGATATCCTCATTAAATGGTTCAGTTAAGACACCTTATTTCTACATGAGCTGAATGGCTAAAGAATATTCAAGAAAAACCTAATCATAAAGTTATGACTCATATGTTTGCCTTTACCAGTACAATAAAATCTTAACCAATATCTTAGTCCTAAATTAATAAGGATAATACCTTTCAATAGGCATACATATAAGAAATGTTATAAATTAATTTGGAAAATAATAACATGTCTTCTACTGATTAGTTAGATATTCATAAACAACATGAAATCCTAAAGGAATGCAAACCCTTAAATAATGATGATGTGAATAATGTTATAGAAAGTGAAGAAATTGCCTTTATGCAAATTCAGAAAGCTTATACTCTTCAAAATGAAATGGAATTGGCTTAAGTCTCTTACCTATAACCAATCTTATATTCTTATGATAAAAAATTTCATGGTTAAGAATTGTAAAGGTGTTAGAAAGAAACATTTTGAAAGCATAGTGGGATGTGTTAATTGACTCTAATAACCTGGAGATACTAAGGTTTCTTGAAACTAGAGTTAACTTTCAAAAAAGTTAGGTTTCAATAGGTGGAAAGTAATAAATGGAAATGGTTTTTTAGAAGGGATTTGGATGGTATAGAAGACCAAAAAGTTTGTGTTACCATTAAAAAAATTAATTTTTAGTTAGTTTATATTGAAATTCATCTTGTGTTTAAGCTAAATGGATGTTTATAATAATGTATGCAAGCCTAACTAATGATCTGAAAGTAGTTTTATGGGAAAATCTAAAAGCCTTAAGTAATTATGTATCAAGTTTATGGCTAATGATGGGAGACTTCAATGATATTAGAGAACCAAATGAGGAAAAGGGAAAAGCCTCTTTCGATTAGATTAGAGCTAAACTTTTTAATGAGAAAATCAATAATTACAATATTTGAAGTTAGAAATGCAAGGTGGATGTTTCATTTGGAAAGTCCTTAACAAGATGGATGTTCTCAACTATTCGAAAAATTTGATAGAATCCTTGTTTAGTGGATTGGTGATTAAGATTTCCTAAGGCTTATATCAAATTATCACTAAGAGTTTTCTCATATTATCATTTTATTCTTATTAAGCTAAAAGGAATAAATAAAAGAACTTTTGAATTTGAAGTAGCAGACTTACCCATGAAAATTATTAGGATTTCTTGACAATGTATTAAGTCACCTTAAGTAAATCCTATAAAAAGATTTAAAAGCATTCACTCTAACTGTTAAAAATTGGAATAAAAATGTTTTTAGCCATATAAAAAAAAGAAATAAATAAATTCTAGCAAGAATTGTTGGCATTTAAAGAGCTCTTAATTCTAAGGAGAACTTTTTTTTAAGAATTTATAAGCACAACTTCATGATGATTTAATTGGAACTTTGAAACAAAAAGAAATATTATTTTTCTAAAAAACTAAAACCAAGTGGATTTTATAAGGAGATAGGAATACAAAGTACTATCATACAAAAACTATAAATCACAGAATTTGAAACATAAATATAATGTTATGTAATGAAAAAGGTAGATTAGGTGAACAATAAACAAAAGTTATCATAATTAATATGCAATTTCTATAAAGTCCTATTTACAAATGAAATAGAAAATTGTCCCTTCATAATAACTTATGTCAATTACCTTCATTTATTTGAAGAATAAAATTTGTACCTACAATCCATAATATTGAATAAAGAAATTAAAAAAGTAATATTTAGTATGGGAAGGACTAAAGCTCTAGGAGAAGTTAGGTATCCTGCCATTTTCTACTAAAAAAAATTAGCATATTATTAGTAACAATATATACAAATTTGTTAAAGAAGTGTTTGATGGAAGAAATCTCTCTAAAGATGTTAACAGAAAATCAATTTTTCTAATTCTAGAATTTGACAAAACTATAACTTATCAATCGACTTAGATTAATATCCTTATGTAATGTGTTATTCAAATGCATTACTAAAATAATTGTCAACAAATTGAAAAGTATGATGCCTCAATTAATTTTAGCTTTTCAAGCTAACTTTGTGTCAAGTAATTGCTTTTAAGATAATATTATAATTACACAAGAAATAATTCACTCAATGAGGGAGAAGAAAAGTAAAAGAGGTTTCTTTGCTATTAAGGTTTATTTGGAAAAAAATATAACTGGGCAAGTTAGATATTTATTCAACAAGTACTTTTTAAAATTAAAATGAATTCCGATATTATTAAGCTTATAATGCACTATATTACATCTACATGTTTTCTTTTCTTTTAGAATAGGAGTACTATAGAAAATTTTTACCATTTAAAGGGCTTAAAGCAATATGACCCTCTTTCCCCTTACATTTTTCTTACTCTGTATGGATAAACTATCTCACATTATTTATATTGTCGTTAATGATAATTGATAAACCCTTTTAAAGACTAGAAGGTAAAGTCCAAAATCTCTCATTTAATATTTGCAAATAATCTCATCATTTTTAATGAAACTTCATTACAACAGATTAATACTATGATAAATTATCTCAATTATTTTTATATGGTTTCTAGGTAAAACTAGTATTTTTTTTCCTTTAAAACATGTCAAATAGGAATTAAAAAATCAAATAGCATCCAAAAATGGTTTCTTTAAGACATTAGATCTAGGTAAATATTTAAAGGTTCCCTTTGATCATAAAAAAGTAACAAAACAAACTTATAACCATTTAATTGTAAAACTTTAAGATAAGCTTGCAGAACGGAAAGCTAAGTGCATGTCTATGACAGGAAAGGTTATCTTAGCTAAATTTATTTTAAAAGCAATTTTAACTCATACTATACAAGTTTTAGTTATTCCTTCAATAACTTTTGCAAAAGTAGAGAGGCTTTAAAAAGCCTTTTATTTGGGGATATCATGATCAAAAGAAAAGAGTTCATTTAATTTCTTAGGATGTCTTTTATGAACTAGAAGAATAAAAAGACTTAGATCTTTGACATCTTTGAGATTTTAATTCTGCTTGCCTTATAAATTTAGTTTTAAAATTTGCCAATAGTTTTATTAATCTATAAATTAAAATAATGGAAGGAAAGTGTGAAAGAAATAATGTGTTTCACCTCAATTCATAAAGGTCCATAATACTGATTCTTTCTTATGGAAAACTATAAGCAAAATTTGAACTTTCTTTCAAAAAAAAATATTTTGGAAATATTAGGTGATAGTTAGACAACATCTTTTAGAGATTATTGTTAACTTAAAGACTTCAAAATCCAAGATATTAATAGAATAGTGATAAGTGTTATCTCTTGAAATGACTTATACAATCTATTTGAAATTAGTCAATGGCTTTTTATGAATATCCTCTTTAAAATCCCAATTGTTCCCCCTCTATGTAATGATTTAGGTTTGACCTTTTAGCTTAGAAGTGTTTAAAAAATTGAAATTTCAATGGTTGATGCTTACAAACTACTCAAACCTCATCACTTTCATCCTTCATATGCAATTTAAAAGAAAATATCTAAATGGAAAGGAACAAAGCTTATAAGGTTATTTAGGAAAAAATGTTACCACAATGGTTTATTCATTAACATGGAAAAATTCAACAGAAATTTAAGGAGTTCAGTATACTTTATTTGTAGGATGGCTACTAAAGATATTCTCTATGTATTATGAGATTTTTAAGAAGCAAAAAAATTGTGGTTTAAGATAGTAAATAACAATATTAAGCAATAGTTTTTCACAATGGATTGTATTTAGTGGTTTACTTAGAACCTATCTTAAAAAACAAATATAGGCTTTAATTATGTAGGTATCATGACCCAAACCCAATTATGATCGATATGGATTCTAATATCTAGTATCCATCAAGCTCAACACTAATTTCTCTATTTCTATTAAACAAAAATCTCCTTATTTTTGCATAAACTCAAATTACACTTTAAATTTTACAAAAAAAGGATAAAATTTCTCCTATTTTTATATACTTTCTAAAGGCTATACACCTTGTATCATGAAACCTAGATATTCTCAAATATGATAGCATCATTAATATACACAATACTACACAACCTCACACGTATACATAAATAAATAATTTAACACGTCAAGCATTGAATTAACCTAATCTTAATTACTATACTGATCCTAATCCTAAGAGAACTCTAACTATCAAATCTTTCAAATTAGGCGGTCTTTGATTCTCCACAAATGCAATGTGGTTCAAAGATATTTATCTTAACTTGAACATTGAAAATAAAATAAAATAAGTTTTAAGAATTCAATGAGTATATATCTACCATTACTCAATCATATAAGTTAATTTTATATTAATTAAATCTCAAGATAAAAGGCTATTGCAACCTAAGTTCTCAAATTCTATATCCATTTTTTGACTCCCGATCTTGCCTTTTACCCTACTCATATTTCTATCTTTATTCTCTTAAGTCAACCTTATACCCTACCTACTTTTTACTAGAAATTTCTCATCTAATTTTTATATTATTGCCCTATTATATTTCTTATTTCAAATCTCATTCATGACATAATTGATATCATAATATGCACAACAGAGCTCAACTTTACAAATTATAGTTTCAATACAATCTTAAAATGAATTAACTATTCATTATCATAATGTAAATCAAAGCACATAATATAATATACCAACAACAAGACCACTGTACCTTCTCATGTGGCCACAACACTCATTCACATTCCAATATAGATCACATTACAATTTTCAATATAAAGGTAACAATGTAGTTCCATGCACGATATAATTATCATTTACCATCACATTTTAGTCATAATCAATCAATAATTAGTAGTATCGTTGTCATGCCTCACAAGCCTATTCAAACAACATTCTCTCAAGCAGATAATTTCTAACTTATCACAAGTATTATTTCCAAGTTATTCATACATGACCATAAGATTAATTCCATAACACATTATAATTTGCAGTTATACTATTAAGGATTTACAGATAAATAGGTACATAATTAGTATCATTTATAATAAGAGGATTATAAATTATGATATTTAAACAAATTATTATTAAGACATTAGTTTAGAGTGGGATATATACTCATCTAATAATGTCTAGCCACTTTAGATATTTTAAAACATCCATGATTATCTTTCACTATCTTCCTCTTTCATTATTTAAGATGATAAATTATAAACATAAAAGCATTACTTGTCTTATTTCTAAATATTCTAATTCTAAATCCAAATCATAATATAATAAATTATTCTAGATCATCAACTTCTTATGTTTCTCTAATATTAATTTTAAAACTAAAATTTATCTTCATATAGTAATTTGTTTAGAATTAAGCTTATACAAATAAAATATTAAAATGCAAGGCTCTCAACAAACTTTATTCATATCACTCTACCATTTCAAAATATAACTCTCTTATATCTTTAAGAAATTATTGTAAAGAAATTAAAGATTTTTATAAATGAAGACTTTTTTAGTCAAGTGTATAATAATCAAAATATTAAAGTTTTATAATATAAGAAGGCTCAAATTATATTATATTATAAAACTAGATATTTAGTTCTTAATAATTTTAACTCCATTTTAAAGAAATTAAATAATACATTTTAAGTATTTACTTGAATCAAACTTTAAGCACTAAAAATATTATATTACTCTAAGGATACTAGTATATCATTCTACAGCATCCAATCCTTGTCTTATTAATTCTATATTAAGTAAAAAGAATGTAATAATAAAATAGAATTATCTTCTTTTCTAAATCTAACATAAGATAATTAAATTACTAGAATTTTATGCTATAAAAATATTTTATTCATGCCATTTTACAAAGTTATACATTCAGGTTATAATATTTTTAACTTTACCTTAACAAAATCACCAAATTACATTTCTCATATTCAACTCTAAACCATTTTTTATCACATTAGTACCATTTGTATACTAGCTGTAATAACTAAATCACATTATATATATATATATATATATATATATATATATATATATATATATATATATCTCATAAATTTTATATTTTATAGTATCTTAATCTTAATTTAGCCACAATACAAGGTAATTAATTCATCATCACAATCATTCTCATTCACAATACCATAACTTCAAACATATTTATATTTAGATACAAGCATATCTAATTGTCAAATGGTAGTTCCACACTTTTCATGTATGGTTACGAGTTAAGCATAATCACAATCATAATTATAATCTTAATTAAAGCATACATTTATCATAACTAAGCAACAATTGATATGATACCTTCATCGTATCATTTATAAAATGTCAATCAATAGTAATTAATAAGAAATAAATAGTGCTTTGGAAGTATCATTACACATCATAATCTTTGTCATAATAGAAAGTAACTAAGATCATAAATTTTTCATACTCATTCATATTGAGGTATACATTTATGCACATTCAATTTCTTAGTTTTACAAAATATTATCCTAGTATATAGAACAAATAAAGTGTATGAAAATTAAGTAGAAAAGTTCTTAAAATAGATATATACTCGCTAGGAATGTCCATTTGCTCCAAGGATCTCCAAATATTCCACTTTCATCTCTTTTTCCTTTTTCCTACTTCATAATTCATAAAGATAATTTATAAATATTAATATTACTCATTTCATGATCACCATTTTATACACTTGTCACATAAATATCATAAACTACTTATCTTTTACGTTTAAAGATCAAACACCCTATGCTGGACCCTTATAAATTATGAAAACATAAAATAGGTTCGGCATGGTTAACTATAAGGTCACCATAGTTATAACCTTTGAAAGATATTTTATGGATGATTCAAAAATATAAATAGATTGTTTGTAAAACTTATTTAATATGAAAGTAGATTCAATTGGCTTTTCATAGACCACTCACTCACCTAAATTGGTTAAGATTTAAAAGTGTTATGCCTTTTAGAATATAGACATAAAAAATCCAATTTTTAAAATCTTAAGTTTTTTATCTTTGTCCACTATTTTAATAATACCTTAAAATATATATAAGATTTTGATTTGAAATTAATTTCATTTAAAAGTAAACTCAATTACCTTTAAAATAATAGATAACTTTTTAAAAACAAATATAAGACAAAAAAGTTATATATCCTCAAAATTAGCATAAAAAGTTTGGGTCTATAAATCGATTAACCAATCAATTCACCTGCCTAATTTTATTTCTAGACCTTCAAAATTGATTGATCATTTAATTTTGAAATCCAATTTCATCTCTAGACCTTCAAAATTGATTAACCCCTCAATTCACATATAAAAATCTCAATTTTCTACAAAAATTTACTATGGATCTGATCCTAAATGTCCTCTAAATACATATTTACATATTAAACCCTGATACAATCATTTATATACCTATCTATCATATCATAGCATTTTTTCTCATCATTTATTACTTCCAATACATCAAAACAAATAAGATTCAAGCAAAATTATAAAATAACTAATATTTTATTAATATCATCATATAATCATAAAGTCCACAAATTAGTTAAATTATCTACTCATCTCGTATGGAAGAGGATGTTAGAAAATTAGTTTAAAGATCTTTCAACCCTAATCGCATCAAAATTCATGAATTATAGAGTTAAGATTTAGAATTCCTAAGAAAACTAAATAGCCTCGAATCTTTTTATCAACTAAGAAGAAATAGGAATGATTTTTAATGAAAGCAATGTTCTTATCTTGATTAGATGAAGAAATTAAAAAGAATTAAGATTCTTTTTGCTTGATTGATGGAAGGATAGGAGAAAGTGTAAAGAGAATTAGGAAAATTGAAAATGAAGAGAAATGAGAAAGATTAGGGATTTAGGGACTAAAATATAGATTGGAGCTCTAGGGACATTTTCGAAAAAATACTCTAAATTTTCTTTCATACTTATATACTCACTTATATCAATTCAAAAATTTATACTTTATAATTCTAATACATTTTCCTCATTAATTTTTCACCAAATTCATATTCATATAATCTTGATTTTATGAACTTTATTTTATTCTACATTTAACACATAAAATTTTAAACTTAACCAAATTTACCAATTGCTTTAAGTATTTCTTTCTCACAAAATAATTTCTAATTGACTATAATTTAAGAAGGGTATAATATAAGGTTGATAGTTGTAATAAATTGGATTCTCTCTTGGGGTACCACTATTTGGTCTTTGTAGCAATGGAAAAATAAACAAATATTTAACCAATCATTTGATCGGCCTTTAAACCCTAAAGTTATAATAGGAAAAGTAGTAATAGACTTCTTTATTGCTATTAAAACAAAAGAATACTTTTCAATACAACACAAAGAAAACTTGTTTCACTTTAAGTGGTTACCTCCATTACTAAGTTGGATTAAAGGCAATTTAGGTGAAGTTTCCAAAGGTAATTGAAGTAATGCTAGCTACAATGGAATTCAACATAATAAGGCTAGGAATTGAATTTCGAGCTTTATGCATAACATAAGTATCTACAATGCATTTATGGTTGAAATTTGAGGTGCTTATAATGATTTGAACCTAACCTAGGAAAAGGGTTTAAGCAAATAGTTCTTGAATATGACTGTCAAAAGTTTAAATAGTGCCTTATCAAATGACTAGTATAGCAATTTCAATATTCAGAACCTTCATTTTGAATGTAAGCTAATAGAATAAGACTAACAAATGATTTTTCGTCACATATATAAGGAAAGTAGGGATGGAAATCAAGCCAAATCAGGCCTTAATATAAATAGTTTAAAATTGTTTAAAATTTGCTAGCTTAGACTTAACTTGTGACTTATTTATAAACTAAAATTTCAGCCTTACCTGATTTATTTATAAATTTAAAAAGCTTGACTTGACTTATTGGCCTATTTATACCTAGCTATTAAAATCTAAATAAGTCATTAATAAACTTATAAATATTGGTATATATGCCATAAACATATCTTTTAGTAAAAATATTGATAATAATAATTATGTTAAATAAATAAGGTATTAAATAAAATTTTATTTCTACGTTTATAGAATTTAAAATTTTAATATAAAAATTATAATCATATCTATTTAAAATTAAAAAAAATTAAATGATATGATAATATAAATTCATTACTCACAAATTATAAAATTTTGAAAAGATTAATGGATGAATTGAAAAAAGAAAATAAGGCACGATACTAAAATAGTAGTAAATATAAAGTTCTAGTTAATTAATTTAAGAGTATTAGTTTAAAATAAAATATTAGTTAAATAAGTCAACTTACTAAGCCAATAAGTTAAACCTAAAATTAAATAGGTTTGGCCAATAAATTGTTTAGGTCTAATTTATTTAATTAAATAAAGAAATCAAACGAGACATTTAACAAATCAAACCATAGACCATACATAAATGGCCTAATTTATTTTCACCCAAATGAAAGTAACAAATATGGGGATTGGCTTACCTCACATAAAATTATCCATAAACTTAGATTTCTACACTCTTTAGTCCATGCCTTCGTAGCTTTGTTATTTAATCTTTGGTGATACTATTGGTCTCTAGCCTTAGAATTCTTAGCATGTAATTTGTTTTTATTGTTTTTGGACATTATTTGCCCCTTCTGATTACCAATATATATATAAGTGTTATATGAAAATTTTACATGAAGTTGTATTAGCAAGCTTCTTGATTTTTAATGTCTATTTTAATGCTTATTATGTTTGCGATGAAAATACAACAATATGATATGATTGAAACAAACATTTAAGGTTAGATTATGTTATTAATTATATGCAAAATAATGTTTTCGCAGTTGTGTTCAAGTGCCGCTTATTAATAGTTAAATAGAAGAGTTTAAAAAATGGAATCAATATCTTAAACTTATAATTAATTATATGCAAAATAATGACTTTGCACTTGAGTTCGAGTGATACTTACTAATAGTTAAGAAGGAGAGTTTAAGAAATGCAATTAAATTTTTAAATATTTATTCTCATCGTTCTTTTGACGTGATCCTTTTTGTTGCAGCTCACGATTAAAGGGGAAAAATATGCTCTACTACAATACTTATCTTTAATCATACCTCATTGGCTTTCTACTTTTATAGATCATGGTGTCATGGTCAGAGCAATTAATTCAGTCTTATTTTCATTGTATAAACTGAGCATGGCTCATCAGATGATCAAAACGTGTTTGACTCCAACATAATTTGAAGGTCTATCTGGTCTCAAGGTGAACCATTTATTATTTTTCTTAGGCTTAACTATAGTGTACCTTATAAGGCTGAATGAACACAAAATAGGCTTTAAGGGAGCACTTCCTAGACTTCATTAATGATTCGCCTAAGTGATAATTACAAGGATCAGTCTCCACAATTGGTAACCAAAAAATAAATAAATAAATAACTTCAAAAATAGTCGCAAATAAATTTTACCACTTGTATGAAAATAGTTTTAATTAATACACAAAAATATAAAACTCGTTCATATTAAGAAAAATAATTTTTTATTATTAAATAGTACAAAATTCATACCCTAATAGCAATTATTAGTACATTAGATCCAACTAAAGAATGCTTAATAGGCCTAAGGCCCTGGGTTTAGTTTAGCGGACAAGTCATTGAATTTTTGTGGATTGAATTTGTTGAAAATAACCTCACAACAAAATAGGTTTAAAGCTAATGTATATCGAATCTACACAAATTGTAAATTGACTGGTGGGCCAATTGCCTTTTTAAGATAAAAATTTATAAAATTTCAGAATTTTTAATACAAATCAAATTTAAATGAACTTGATTGGTGCAGACTTTGACTCGTTTCTCGCCTCTGATCTAACTGACTTGAATTTTTTTCAATGTCAAGGGTGAAATCAAAGTAAAATTCATGTATCACTTAAATCAAATCTTCCGGCAAACTGAATTATACGGCATACATATTGGTAGTTCAATAAATAAATACTTAATATATATATATATATATATATATATATATATATATATATATAATCAAAAATTGTTAAATGAAAAGGTGTAAGGGGCGGTCTGTTGCCACGTAAGATCCAGCTCCATCTCATTCATCATCGCAACACAGCCACCTAGCACACGTAGAAGACAGACTTCACCGACTGCCATTTCTTTCCATCATTTCCATTTCATGAATCCTCCCGAGCTCACAGAACTAAGGAAGATCTTCCTAAGAATCCACACGTAATCCCTTTCATTTCCTATTTAAACCATCACGTACACAACCTTCTCCTCTCAAAAAAAATAAATAAAGAAAGAAAAAAGGAAGATGGATATTAGGGGGTTTAGCTTTGATCCTCGTCTTCTGGACTTCTTCCTCGATCACATAGATTTCTACGATGAAAGCGACGCCAAGTCTCACCATGCGCCGTCGCGGGCCTACGTTCGAGACTCCAAGGCCATGGCCAACACGCATGCAGACATCCTGGATTACCCCAACGCCTACAGGTTCGAGGTGGACATGCCGGGGCTGAGATCGGACCAGGTGAAGGTGCACGTGGAGGACAACACGCTGGTGGTGTGCGGCGAGAGGAAGAGAGACAAGGAAAAGGACCAGAAAGAAGGTGTTAAGTATATTCGAATGGAGAGGAGGCAGGGAAAGTTCCTCAAGAAGTTCGAGTTGCCCGACAATGCCGATTCCGACAAAATCTGTGCCAATTACCAGGATGGCGTGCTCACCGTGTGCGTGGAGAAGAAGCCGGCCCCGCAGCCAAAGCAGCCTAAGACCATTGAGGTTCGAGTTGGCTCCTCCGAATCCGAAGGAGGACTTGAACGCCTCAGTCATAAGGCCTAGTCAAGTCACGGCGGTGACGAGTCTCTCCGGTTGTGTGCTTTATGAAGCTTGGTTTTTTTGGCTTTCGATGAGTCCATGTTATGTGATTGTATGTTACTATGCCTGTGTTGTGTATGTCCAACGCGGTTACAGGTCCATAAATAAAGGATGTTTAAGTTGTTTATTTAACTGTTAGACCGCCCGATACATATTATTTTATTATATGTTGCATATTTAATTTGTTAACTCCCTTGCATACCAAACCAAAATGATTAATTGTTCCATTCATCAGTGATAAGTACCGAAGATCCAGAGTTATTATTTTTCATTCTTTTTTGAATGTCCATGTATCCTAGAAGTTTAATTCGGATTTAAAATTTTAAAAAATGGTTCAATGCTCTAATTATATCATATATTCTTAATTTTAAAATTAATTTATATCATTAAAAATTAAAATTTTAATAAGTCTTATTTACAAAAATAATAAATGAATAAGAGTTTCTTTTAAATTTAATTTAATTCACTACTAGTCTAAATTAATAATTAAATTAAAAAAAATTATTATTATTGAAAATTTTTAATACAATAGATTAAATTTAAATTCTTAATTCAATATTTAGTGTTAGATTCAACTTGTTTTCCGATCGTTATTAGAGGGTGAATCTTCACAGTTGTGTGGAAATGATTATTGTATCGTGTTTAAACGCAAACTAAGTAACCATTACAATAATTAAGAACATGATGAATGTGATCATTTTATTTGAAGTAAAAGTTTTCGATTAATTAACATGGATTTGGATATAATTTTCACTCCCATCGGCGAGATTTCACTTTGTTTTTAAAGCTTGTATCAACATCTCTTATATTTGAAAAATAAAGCAAGATCGCATTATTCAGACGTCTATTTTAGTTTTTTTGGACGTGTTTGACAATCAATTTTATCAATAATTTTTTACTATTTGATTAAAATTAATTAATTAACTTGACAATTAACTAATTTTGATATTTGACAATTAATTGATTGATTTGATATTTGACAATTAACTAACTAATTGATTCTTAAAAATTTGGGAGAGCTAGTATTTTGAGTTGGCTGATTGGAAAAAAAAATTCAAATTGTTCTTGATAAAATTTTATATTTTTCATTTTGTACTTTCTAAAAAATTTCTAAAAAGTTTAATAACTATAAAAATTATATTTATTTAATTTTAAAAAATATATAATATATAATAAATTATAATAATATATTATTTATAATAATATTTAACATACTAACTAATATATAAAATTTAAAATATTAAAATAAAAAATATTTAAATAACTTATAAAATATAATCATATACTTATTCTTTATTTTATATTCAAATAACTAATTATAAACAGTTAATTTTATTAAATATTCTTATTCAAAAAGTTAATGTAATTAATTAATTATTATAACCATCAATTAATTGATAAATAAATGAGGTAATTACAATTAATTGTGGTTATGTCATAATGGAGAAAGAGAGTGACTGATATTAGCTATTATATTACGACAGACTAGGATAGTCTGACAATGATATTTTTGTATTTACCAAAAACAAATATATTTATTGTTATGTAATATTGCAATAATTTCATTATTATAATTATCAAAAACAATAATTATGGGACTATGACTAGCGTGCTTCCATTGAGTTTTGACAAACAAAATGTTTGATAGGGACAGGTAACCACTCCTAATTTGACAATTAAATGTTTCGATTTGATTAAGTGATTATCAAAATATAATAAGTAATTATTTTATTAAACGACCAATAGTAAAATGTAAAATTAAAAATACTTCCCGTTATTATATACAGCTTATCCCTTACTTTGAGGGAATAGAAAATGAGAGTAGAGAAAAAAATATTTAATTTTAATTGAAGAAAAAATAAGAAGAAGATAAAATTTTGAAATTTTTATATATAAAAATAATACAAATTCAATTCAATTTTTTCATTTTTTTCCCTTTCCAAACATTTTTTCTTTTTCTAATTTTAAACCTTTTTTCTCCCATTCTTTCTTTTCCTTTCAACCAAACATGTGGGTCAAGAGAGGAAGGTTCACACAAGTTATTAATAATTATTCAGCAAAAAAAAAAAAAAGTAATAAATAGTTGCCTCCTAATGTGTTTACTAGTTCCAGAAGTTCCAAAATATCTAACCCCAAGTCTTCTGGAACTCTGTAGAAGTGTTTCAACTGAATTCCTTGAACTTCCTTTACACTCTCAGTGTCTCTCCGGAAACTTCCATTCTCACTTTCGGATGAAGTCTCTACCCCTTATAAATTCTCGTGGTCTGCAGGTCAAATTGTAAACAATCACCAGAAAGCCAGCCATCAGACTCAAACAGTGAGCCCAATTTTCCCGAGAAAATCTGTCAAAGAAAGCAGAGGAATACGATGGACTTGAGGGTAATGGGATTGGATGCGCCATTGCTCAACACCATCCAGCAGATGATAAGCCTGACAGACGACTCGGCGGAGAAATCTTTCAATGCCCCAACGCGTACTTATGTCCGCGATGCCAAGGCCATGGCTGCCACTCCTGCAGACATCAAAGAGTATCCCAATTCATACGTTTTCATCATCGACATGCCTGGCCTCAAGTCTGGGGACGTGAAGGTCCAGTTGGAGGATGACAATTTGCTTATCATCAGCGGGGAAAGAAAGAGGGAAGAAGAGAAAGAAGAAGCCAAGTATTTGAAAATGGAGAGAAGGGTGGGAAAGTTTATGAGAAAATTTAAGCTGCCCGAGAACGCTAATAGAGATGCAATTTCTGCTACGAGCCAAGATGGTGTTCTCACTGTTACGGTGCAGAAATTGCCTCCACCACAGCCCAAAAAGCCCAAGACCATCGAGGTTAAGGTTGCTTAATTAGGTAGCTCATCCCTTTGTTATAGCTATATATCTTCAGTGCTGAGTCTTGTACTGGGTTTTGGCCTTTTGGGGTATGAATTTTAGTGATTAAATATGTGGATTGCTTGTTGATCATGTATGAATCGTTGTTGATGCTGGTAAATAAAAATAAGTTTTATTTTAATTTAATGATTACAAGCAAATTGTGGTTCCTTTTGCTGACAAATTTTCACTATTAGTGTCTGTGTCTTCACAACCAGAATTGATGATTGAAGGAGTAAATGTTTGTATTAAATTAAATCTATCTAAACTGGTCGAGGAAGCTATGGATCCATATGTCTTAGCTTTTGAGTCGTTGTCTTACGAGCCATGAGCAGAATTCTCGGTCTTCCTTTTCATGTTGCATTTTGTTGATGTACGAGGAAGATGAACTCTTGGTCCTGGATTATGGGTCTAATGAGCCTGGCCCATAAAAGCTGTTGGGCTTAGTCATTTGAATCCAATTATCAACTCAGGGTGGGGCAGGGACAGCTGAGCGAGGGCTCTGGGCTGCTAATTCGTGCACTACGTAAATAATTAAGAAATAAGAATACAGATATTTCCTGCAATTTATTTTTTTTTGTCAATAAATTATATTATTTTATTATTTTATACCTAGGCAATCGAATGTTTCGGAATAATAGTACCAGAAACTCAATAATACAACAAATTCGAAAAAAATTGTCAAAAAATAAAAAAATAAAATGTGTGGTTACTCATTAATTAAATTAGAAGAAATTAAAAGAAATAAAATTTCTAGGAAATTATATTTCTAGATATTTTTATTTTTTATTTTTTATTATAAAAATAAATTTATTTTTATTAAATCTAATTAATAATAATGAAAATTTATTTATATTATAATAATAATAATTTATATAAATAATTTAAAAATAAAATCTTGACACTTTTAAAAAAATTGTATATTTTCTCTTTAAGATTTATATTAAAGTGGGTGGGAGACAAGATAAAGTGGACAAATATCGTTGCATTTGCAGCTAATCGCGCAGTCGGATGACATCAGCAAGTGTTGTCATTTTCTATCCAATATTGCGATGTGCTGATGTAATAGCTTTGACCCAAAATATCGCAGTCATAACTGCAGTTTAAACCCAACAATTTCTGCAACTTGAAAGATACTTAATTTTGTGTTTCTGGAAAAATATAAACAAATAAATAAATAAAAACGGTAATTGTTATTGCCGGTATAGTTCAAACGTTGAATTCTGGAATATCTAAATTTTCTCTTTATTCTTTTTGGCATTTTTGCATCATACATACAGTATTCGTTATTATTAAAACTAACGTCATTAATTTTATTATAATAACTACTTCTCTCATTTCTTTTTAAATGGTATTTAAAGTTAATGTATTAATATATAAAAAATAAAGAATAATAAATAATTTTAATTTTAATTTTAATAAATAAATTATTATATATTAATATGTTCTTTATTAAAAATTAACTATTAATATTATAACAGTCAGTTTGTAATTAATTTTTATATATTATATTACACGTATCTTTTTTCCAATATTGAGGAGTAATAAGTGAATTTTTTATAGTTATCTCTTTTTTTGTGATTACAATGAGATAATTTTTTAAAAATTAAAGCATTAATGTATTTGTCTCTTCCTAATAATAAGAACTTGTCGAGAATTCGAATTAGCATGTTTTGTGCCCATTGTTATCTTGTTTTTAGCAATTTAGCAGATAAAAACACTGGGAAATATTTATTTGTAGCAGAGAAATAGAGTTGAATGGCATTCTTCAAAGATTTCCAATGTAAACGAGCTTTCGAAGAAGGAAGGGTTTAATGGTTTTTGTATGGCATGGGTTATCTGATTTGATTTGACATGACATATGCCTAATAAGAGCAGTAGGCAGTTAGCAGCCCTTTGTTGAGTATGCAGATTAATCAAAGTCAATTATTTAGAGCTCCGCGACAGACACTTGTAGTGTTAAACTACAACGACAGCCGACAGGAGGGCCCCTTTCGCAAACTCAATGGAACATACCTAGGAGCTTCCAAGAAGAATCCCATATTTGGTCACCCTTTTCTTAAGTCTACCACCAAACAACATCCAATTCTGGACTCATTTTATGGGCTGAGTTCGCTTGGTTGGCTCCGCAGTCTGCACAAGGTTAAACACCCAAAAAATTACCAGAAGAATGGATTATTAGATCAGTCACCGATAAAAGAGTTTTTAATTTTCACTATCAATCAACTTATTGAAAAAGCTCGCAAAGAAAATTACTTTATATAAAATTCAACTACTTGCATAACAACCATACAATCTTATATGCGCGATGTCACTTTCTTCTATTTGATCGGTAAATTCATCCATCGTAAATCTTTTTATTTCTGTTTTAAAGGCAGTCAGGATTTAGAAATTCAAATATTGATCGATGAAATTTGGTTCACATTGATACGGTTCAATTACTTATAAGATAAAAAAGTGAAGGCGAAGTTTCCGCTTTGCTCAAATAAAAGAGCATCCTTAAACAATATTGATTGGTTCATTGATACATCGCATATAAGTAACGAGTTTTTACTCCCTAAGAACAGAGACCTGACAGTAATATGAGGATTCACGTCTGAACTTGTATTCTTATCTCTGCTTTTAGTCAATGGAATAAAAATTCTCTCCTTACTCATTTCAGTCAGTCAAATGCATGCAAAAGACTTGTGGTTCGAGGAAGCCTGCAAGATCCCATTTGACTTGTATTTCTGTGAAGGTTTTCCCCTAACCACGGGACTAGTTTAATCAAACTAATATTCTAATATGAGAGAAGGGACAACCATTTAGAAACTCATAACTTGAAAGTCTTCCTTAAGTCATCGTTGGCATACCCCACTCTAAATGCACCGTCATATTGGATACATGGCCCTTCTATTTATTGGAATTACCATTGAAGCTTCCTATTATAGTCCATAGGAAGCTCACGATGAAATCTCCTCGCTCTGCTGTTTCTGTGGAGTTTATATTCTGTGCGCCATGATTCCTTTCCTTTCACACCAGTAGTGATGCTTGCTCGCACAATGACAGAAAGCAATTCTAGAGCTGCAGATAATTCGCCTGAAAGCGATTTCTCCAGCCAAGCTTTTGAACTCTCAGACTACCTTCAGTTTGAAAGCTTGCTCCAGGAGGATCATCTCCACTCTTTTGTTCAAAACCAGGCCTGCCAGTATCAAGCCAATGAAGTGTGCAACTATGGAGGAACTGGCAGCCTCTTTCAGGGGTCTTCTAGCAGTAAGTGATCATGTTATAACATCCTTGATCATGCTCTTGTTTGGGTTCCGGTGTTGTTTTTTCTTTTCATGCATGCTCATCATGATCATTGGCAATGATGATTTCAGGAGAACTTCACAGTGGACGTGAGAAGAAGGAGGTTAGAGAGAGGGTTGCATTCAAAACAAAGTCAGAAATTGAAGTATTGGATGATGGATACAAGTGGAGGAAGTATGGGAAGAAAATGGTGAAGAACAGCCCCAATCCAAGGTATGTTTGCCTCTCATATTAATCTTTACTGAGATTGATGAGTTATGGAGGGATATGAACACATATAAGAGTCTGTTAGGATAAACAGTTATGCGGAGCATATGCTGATGAGGGAAGGGAGGGATAATTGATACTTTGAGCTTCACTAGAACCACTCTAGTTAGTTCGCATGAAAATGGTAACATTAAGATAAGTAGAAAGAGCATGAATGCTTTATGCTACATGGAACTTGTCTTTCTAATTTCTTCCCTCATTAAAGCAGTGCAATTATATCATACTGACCATCTGTATTATATCTTGCAGAAACTATTACAGGTGTTCAGTGGACGGATGCCCAGTGAAGAAGAGAGTTGAAAGAGATAGGGATGATCCGAGATATGTAATAACGTCCTATGAAGGCATCCACACCCACCCGAGTTCTTACTAAGTCTAAAGCTACGTACTAAGAAGTTTTGTAAGCTCTGTCAGCCATAGGAACAACTAGTTCTTGATATTGCGTGTCGACCTTCAGGAGGAATTTGAGCACAATTAACTTTGTGCATACAGTTCTCACACACACACACACACACAAAAAAAAATGTATGTAGACTCTGCGTGTCCTTTCTTTATTGTATGAGGATTTGTGCAAGTCCATACATGCCACATGACTCTCTTTATTGTGTGAGGAATGTCCCAATATAAGTTTGCACACGGAACTTCCCTTCTAGCAGTGTGTATCAATAACTGCTTTTATAGAATTGTATGTCTCAATTTCACCATCTGATCTATCCTTGGCAAAGGTTTCTCATAGGGTCGATATAATAATTCCATATAACATAATAAATTGGTAAAGGACCATCGCCAACGGCTGTAAATGACGAGCAATCAATGTTAATCTGAGGAAGAGGGGCAACTTTGAGGAAGAATACAAGGAAAAGGTTAATGACTATATATATAATAGAAAGCAAAAGAAAAAAAAAAGTTAGCATGTGTACCTTTTATGTCTCAAAACATCTCGTAATAAATAAAGAGAGGTTATGGTACACCACTAAATAGTGATTTAAACTTTAAGGTTTAAAGTACATTACTAAATAGAGTATAATATATCATTGAATACTAATATACCGGTACACCACTAGATCTAACCATTAATTACGTTTAGTTTTTTCAAAAGTCAAAATTTGTATGCCTAGTAGTACACCGAAACACCACTGTGTACCATAAGATTTTCCTAATAAATATGGATACTTAATAAGGATGCGGACAATAAGACGAGGTCCAACTTACAGGTCACTGTTACTTAGATACGTACAAAAGCAAATGGTGAATAATTATATGTTTCTCACAAGACAAATGATAGTTGTTTTTTTATCCCGCTGTTTGCAAGAGAATATTTTGCTTCTGATGTAGCAGCCAGCAGGAATTTTGGCCGCTATATACGGAAGACAAGTAGTGGCAGTTCTAAACTACAAAACTGCTATGGTCATGATCAATTTATTCAAAATTAGATGTGGAAATATCACATCTTTGATAAAGTATGAGGAACTTACAATGAAATTGTATATTTTAATCAAAGAATTGAGATTCGAAATGAAATATAGGATATGAAAATATCATAATTGCTACGTCACTTTTTGTGCTTCCAACAAGGGTCTCAATCTCAACTATAGGACAGCTGTTTAATTCAATTTAAGAAAGCCACATTGTGTTAGCAAACGGATATTCAGGTTTGACCGCATGAGTAACAAGCAAAATGGAAAAGAACGTTATCTTCCAGGCGGAAACTAGGAAAAGGGACTGAATGGAAAAAATAAATGCACAGTTAATAAAAGAAATGCTATTGTTATTTTTTTAAAACCTTTCCTATTTTTGGGGCAATACAGCAAGGAAGCGATTGAATAATTGAACCGTAATTATCTGTATGGAATTCATCCTTACAACAGGAAATATCAGAAGCATAGAAGGCAAAGGAAAGACAAGGTCGGTCGCCCATTCATAAGTAATTTGGAGGTCACTGGATGAAAGCAGACTGTTGAAGTAAACACTAAATTCACCAGCAATCGTACATTGCATTTATCAGATCCATACAGCGTTACTAGCTGCGTTCAAGGCAAATCAATACAGAACCAAAAAAATTTTAAGCATATATTTTCAAAACGAAGCGAGGGAGGGAACAGAAGAAAGGGGAAAAGAAATATCCAAGAATAGAAAGTTATGATACACATCAGAAATTTGGGCAGCTGACTCGTAAAACTTCCTAGCTGATGTATTAATGACTATCTACAGAGAGAAGAGCTTCCAAAATTGGCCACAATAATAGCATACAAACATGACAAGATAGTTCAATTTCAGTTTGGAAAGATGATGTCAGGGTTCCGAATATTTGCTTTTTCAGCTATCAGATCTTTCCCATCAGTCCCCCTGGCATGAACATTGATAGAAATGCTCCACAGTATATACTTACTCTGCATATTTTTGGAGAACAGAGAGGATGATCTTACTAGTGCCTTTGATTTTAAGGATGAATATTTAGCAGTCATACCCATGCCATTGGCAAGCAACCATCGGAATCCAGACTGCTGCTGAGTTGCTGTACCCCAAAGTTGCTTCTTTCCAGGTTTTGTAATGACACCAGCAAGATGAATCCCAGTGATTTTAAATCTGATCTCAGAGATGCCCTTATCAGCATCATCTGTATTCTCCATCTGAACAGGCAGTGTTTCACTCTCCTTTCTTCCAATCATCAGACCAAGGTCTTGTTGCATTGCACGTTCATAAACTCTTTCCACTTGAGTTAGAACAAGCATTGGAACACCAACTGGTTCATAATTCCTGAGGGGATCTCTAAGTTGCATCACGAACGCCACTGTGAGATGGGTCCCCAACAAACCATGCTTCCCACCACGTGTTTTAGCCATGTCTATGAGATTTTTAAATCCTTCACCATCTAAATCCCTTATATCAGGATGATGAACTTTGAGGATACTAAATATTTGCTCTAAATTTTGATCTTCTTCAATAATCCCAGCATCTAATCTCAACCATTGATCCAACGTTATGGACAGGCCCATCAATCCATCAATGCCATTGCCAATATGTGCACTATCTTCTAGTAGTAACTTGGCAACTCGTAACTTGGAAAACCCAGCCGGATTGACTCTTTTATCTCCAGAGGCAGACGCGGTATGTTTCGGATGGATATATGATGGTGCCTCCTCACTTGACATACCAGATTGTATTCTCAATCCTTCTATTGCAAGGGATTCAATCTTATCAATGGTCACAGGGGCAACATCTTCCAAAGACACGCCACCCAAGCCCATCACTTCATCTGTCATATTTAACTTGAAGTTGCTATATCTCCAATCACTTCTAAGTTGTTCAAGCTCCTTCTGGGTACAACTTGAATCCCATCCAAAGAATAATTCCTGCCGCCACAAGCCCTGCCAGCAACAGAATTAACAATGAAAGCAGAATATTATCAACATGAAACAGAAGTTGAACGAAAGAGATAAAGGACAATCCACTTCGCAAAGAATGCTGCTAACATGCTTACTAACCTTCCAGGACCTGCCATGCTGGTCGTAGCATTCCATAATGTATGTTCTATTGATTTTCCAGTAATATCCTGCAAAGGCATTAATTTATTTATATGATCTTGCAGCTCCTCTACACCAGCAGAAGCTGCATGCAACAGTATCTCCATTACATCATTACCCATTTTTGCAGGCAGAACAACTGGACTAGATGCTTGAATGATTAAGCTGCCTCCATTCTTGGCATTTCCAAAGAGGGAAGGACTCATGGACCTCAAAAAGCCTCCATCCTTAGTTTGAACAAATGAACCGAGTCCTGGTCCAATTGAAGGTAACACAGGTAATTCTTCAGAGGCTAGCTCTATTGGACTTCCAAATCCACCAGAAAGAGTTCGTGGTGAGTTTTGAAAGTCCCTTTCATCTAAACCCCATTGCTGCATCAAATCCTCAGTTTCCAGATCTTCAAGAACTTTGGCCCTCCTTCTATCTATTAACGATTTACCTGCCCTCGCATGATCCTCTTCAGCATCTTGAATAATGATAGACAAATTAGAATCCAAAGCACAATCCAGAGAACTAAATCCATGTTGATGGCCAGACTCCGATTCATCTATATTGGCATCAAAATTGATAATGAAGTCACCTGAAGTTAGAACTTCTTTCTCAAATTGTCTTAAAAGCTGCTCTCTGGGAGACTGCGGATCACCTTCAATACTTGAGTCAAATGAACCACTCTCCAGGCTGAGCATATTTAAGAAGTCACTTGCCACAGATTCAGTGATATCATCCAAGCTATTTGACCTTTTTGCCATCTTATGTACTTCATAATTTAACTTAACACCCATATAGTTTTCCTGGTCAAGAAACTCTTTTGAAGGTTGCAAAGTATTTATTGCCAACAATTCTAATGTCTTAGGAGCCGAACTTAATTCTTCAATGCTTTGTTGATGGACACACGAGCTATGGCGTTTAAGTTTGCTGTCATCCACCATAATCCCATCCATGCAATCAACACTGATGTTATTTTTTGAATTGCATATTGCATTATTGTCTAAGGATATGTCATCATCCTTAATAATCTCATCTACATCAACGATTTCAACTGCAGACCCATTAACTGTTTGAACAGTTGTCTGATCAAGTTTCAAGAAATCCTCTTCCGATGGTTCTATCCCTTGCTCAACAATGTTAAAGTCAGTACTGCCAGACCCATGACCATTTGCTTCTTCAGTTGGCTCGAATTCTGTAGGAATCAGAGATTTTTGCAGTTCTACATGTTCTGAATCTTCCATGGTCCGATCAGGGAAGTTCTCCTGATCAAGTTTCTGATATAGAAAAGTAATAGATTTAGAAAGACCTAAGTCCAGATTTGGCAATTGGTCATGACATTTTTGCACATCATCCAAATGAGAAGGGAGGACCAATCTATCACACAAGTGACGTGGAACACTACATGATTGCCAAGGCATTAGGTCCATATTCCCAGGACTGGAACCATCTAAATTTCTTGCAGTGCTTAGCCTTCCTTGCTCCGAGTTAACAGGGTTGAGAACATTCATATCACCGCTCAATTTCGTCAAGTCGTCTTTAATCACTTGAAAACTGAAACTGACATTTAGGCTAGCTCCTTTAGCCTTTCCAGTCAATCTAAAACTCGTGGTCCATTTTCCTGAACTTTTGCCACCCCATAAATCTTCTAAACTAAGAGGTAAAAGCCTCGTGAGATCAACCTGATGCTTCCCTATGTCAAGTTCAGGTGCCCCAACAAGAGACGCATATATCAAGAAAAGCTTAGACTCATACTTAGCAGGGTGATTAAATCCACTTTGGCTCCCATAAACGGTACAAATGTGCATTAAAGTTTCATCAAATTCAGCAGCACCATGGAAAATCCGGGATGGGCGTGTCTGTAGCATAATGTTTTTTCTTTTCCAGAGCACACTTAAACTGATGCCATTGAAATTGGAAGGCAATCCTTCAATTGAATGGACATGAAGGTTAAAACAACAATTGAATTTTTGATACCCTATATGAGTCAGAGCTTTCAAGGGCTTCTTCCAGTTCCATGCTGACGATGACTTCTTCTCCTTGGGCAACAGATCGTCCCTTGGAAATCTTGGGTTTGAATTAACTTCTGGTTTTAAGGACCGGATTTTTCCAGTGGATTTAGATCGATTATCTAACGGAGGTAGCAAAGCCTTAGTTGGGGTATGGGGCAAGTAAAGAGCTTTACTAATTTCCTTGATCTCCCGCAACAGCTGACCATTATTGAAACTACCATCAGCTTCATCGTGTCCCCGCTCAGATTTGGACGCCATCTAATTCGCATTGAACAAAAAGCAAAATCGAACAGCTTGGATCAGCTCATCACAGTAGTAGCACCAATCAAGCAAGTAATCTACGGGTATTATTTTCAACAAATCAGAAAAATTATAAACATAGTCCCAAGAAAAAAAAAACAGAGGAATTGATCAAGCAATCAAAGGCTTCATCTTCTTGTTAAAGTCAAAATTCACCAGCTAGGAGTTTATAGGAACTGAAAACTCAAACTTGAGAACTACTTCATAAGTTACCAGTTTTTTTTCCCCTCAGATTTTGATTTCTGATAAACTAAGAGGACGACAAACTTCGAACTTACATAGGAAAATTGCAACTCACTCTCATCAGAAATTTACATAGGAAATGTGTCCATATTCGTCAATTCGCTCTTCTCCCATGATCCGCTGCTTCGGGTTCCCGGCAAACTTCGTCAGGACAAAATGGGACAAAGTAATTGTTTTGTCTTCCTGTTTTTTCTTCTCCTTTTTTTTTTTTTCAATCTTTGACTGATCGGACGGCAGAGTAGGTGAGCCGAAAAATAAGTCCTTGTAACATCGCTGTTCTCAAAGGTTGAAGCTTGGTTTCGTGAGATGAATCGGATGGCTCCTCCTCTATTCTTTTCTTTTTCTCACTCTTGGTATTTTCTGCCATTGAGAAGGACGCCAACTTTCGTTTTCAACCCGCACTTCCTCTTCCAAGTGGGCATGGCCGCGTTGTTTACAGCTTTACACACAGTGTTAATTTTAATAAATTTTATGTTAACCCTATAAAATTATTTTGAATATTAATTTATTTAAAAAAATAAATTTTAATTTAATAAATTTTATAAAATAGTTTATATTTTTATTTTTTATTTTTTAAATTCATTCTGTTAATTAAATAATAATTTATATCTTAATTATATGGTGCTTTCTATGTTACCCATGGGGGTTTAGGGTTTGGAACCCCCATGGGTATGTGACTAAATTGGAGTCATTGGATGAGTGAAGCTATTGACTTGGTCAACTCATCCAATAGCTCTAATTTAGCCACATACCCATGAATTTGAAATCCATTGGGGTAACATAGAATCCCCCTAGTTATATAAATAAGAATCTATTTAAATTTGATCCTCATATCTCAGCTGGTTATGCATAGTTATTGATGAAATGTCACATTGTCAAGCTAACAATTGATCAACGCAATGTAAATAGGATCAATCTCGAAACATTTCAAATTTGGTAAAGGATCTCGATATTTAAAAGTGTTTAATTTTAATAAATTGTTGATAGAATTTACCCTCTATTATTCATGGCTTTGATCTTTGAAGTGTTTATATACCTAAGTGTTAAGAAAACACATTGGATACTAGAAGGAATTTTAATACATTATATTAATTGATCGTTAATCGACAAAGTTAACAAAAAGAAGACTCAATCTCTTTCTTAAAACTTCAATTCACATTAAAAGGATTTTATAATATTTTTTGAAAATTGTTTTCTTTTCATTTGGACTTCACTTAGGCTTCGTTTCGCACAACAAATAAGCTAACTTATAACTTATTAACCTAATCGATAATTTATAAACTAACCTCTAGAAGTGTTTCTCATATCTCAACTGGTTATGCATGGTTATTGATGAAATGTCACATTGCCAAGCTAACAATTGATCAACGCAATGTAAATAGGATCAATCTCGAAACATTTCAAATTTGGTAAAGGATCTCGATATTTAAAAGTGTTTAATTTTAATAAATTGTTGATAGAATTTACCCTCTATTATTCATGGCTTTGATATTTGAAGTGTTTATATACCTAAGTGTTAAGAAAACACATTGGATACTAGAGGAATTTTAATACATTATATTAATTGATCGTTAATCGACAAAGTTAACAAAAAGAAGACTCAATCTTTTTCTTAAAACTTCAATTCACATTAAAAGGATTTTATAATATTTTTTGAAAATTGTTTTCTTTTCATTTGGACTTCACTTAAGTTCCGTTTCGCACAACAAATAAGTTAACTTATAACTTATTAACCTAATCAATAATTTATAAACTAACCTCTAGAAGTGTTTCTCATACTAACTTATAAGTTACTACATGTAACTTATAAGTTCTGATTTAATAAGTTATCTCAAGTAACTTATAACTCATAAGTTACCATTTTTTTAAAATTCTTTCTAAATCTATCCTTATTTTTTTATTAATTTATAATTCATATCTTTTGTAATATAAATTTAAATACAACAATAACAATAAAGCCTTATCCCACTAAGTAAGGTTGGTTACATGGATTGCACGACGTCATTGGACTCTATCAAAAATCAAGTTTTTTATGATATTATTCACCAAGAGATCCCTTTTTATAACTTCTTCTAATGTCCGTTTTGGCCTCCCTCTACACTTTTTCACAGGGTTAAAAATCACGTGATCAACTCTTTTCACTGGTGCCTCCAGTGACCTTCTTTACACATAACTAAACCACCTTAATCGATTTTTTATCATTTTCTCCTCAATAGGTGCCACATCAATATGTCCTCGTATGCAATCATTTCGTATCTTGTCCTTTTTTATATAACCATACATCCATCTTAACATTCTCATTTCTACTACTCCTATTTTTTGCTCTTATTGTTCCTTTAGAGCTCAACATTCATTACCATAAAGTATAACTGATCGTATAACAATTCGATAATATTTAAGTAATTTTTAAGTAACTATAATTTTTAATAAATAATAAAATAAAAATTATATAAGTAAATAAATATATAAATTTATAAAATATAATTAATTAAATTTTAAAAATTATACTTTTATTCTAAATTTTCTAATTACATTAATATAATTTAATTTTTAGATAAATATAAATTATTTTAATTATATATATTTCTATTAATATATTCTTTTATATCATTTTGTAATTTCAACAAGTTCAACTGCTAATTTTATAAAATATTTTAATTAGTTTATCAACTATCACCAATAAGTTACCGAACAACTTATTCATTATTAGTTAACTTATCAATTAGTTGCGCAAAACGAAACCTTACTAATAAATCTTACAGTGTAGTTGAATTTTTCTATGTGTATTCTTTTTTTTCTTTTATAAATTCTTGATATTTGATAGATTATATTATACTCCCGACTAATTTAAAGTCAAATTAAATTAAATTGACAGATAAAACTCTTTTAGGATAAACCTTAAACCCATTTGAGAAATAAAACTCTTCTAGCAATAATTTTTTTCTTGAATCCTTATTTAAAAAAATCAAGCTTCAAACCACTCAAATTAACCGTTATTAGTCCAACTAAGCCCCATTTGTGTATTCATTCTCTACTTCTAATTGCTGCTAATTTTGCGTGTTGGAATATTAACAAACCAAATGGGATACCGTAGCATCTTTAAAAGAGATGCCTGAAGCATAGTTACTAAAATCAAATTAAAAGAGTTTATCTCATTGGATTACTACGAGGTCAAGTCATCAATTCAACTGCTAAAAATTCAAAAATATATATTCATAAAACAATTAAAAAATATATTTAATAAACAAAATAATAATAAATTACCATTATGATTCCTCAAAACATGATAATAAGAAAAAAAAATTCAAGGTCACACAAAATTTTATAATCAAATAAATTAAATTTTTTTTAAAGACTACCAATTGAATATAATATAGCAATTTAACCGTTTTTTATTAAAAAAACAACTAGTTGAACCGATTTTTTATCAATCCACCTATAAAACTAATCTAATGATACAATCCAAATCAGACCAATCATTGATTCATTGGTCGTACTAGCTGGTTTAGTCCAGATTTAATAAATATGACCTGAAGCCACCAACAATGATAAGCCAGAATCGCATCCTGAACTATCAAACCGATTTCTCTCGAAGACAGCTTCATGATAACTACTTCGCATCAAAACCTCCCAACGAAATAAAATCCACGTCTTGTTATATAAAACAGCTTGCATTGTATTCACCAATAAGATCCACGTCATCAATATTGATAAATGGCTGCAATTCTGGACAGTGCTTGTGCATGATTGTCTGATTTAAAATATTTTCGGATACCGCGGCAAGCTTATAAGGATTCTTGTGTTGCCAACAAACAAAGAATGGAGAAGAACTAGATATGATGTGGCAAATACCTCTTATTCCATACAAATTCAAAATGAACCCTCCTACAAAAAAAATTTCATCCGTTCTTTGTCCTCTGCTAACTGCTATGCAGCACAACTTAAGGCCAAAATCATCAAAAGATAAAAGCCTATGGAATTGCATGGTTGTCAGCTCAAAGAGACTCCTAACAGACAGGCAATGAAGGTAAGTGAATGGTACCACACCAACCCCGCTTGTATAAATTCAACCAGCCTATAAAAATGGTTGCAAGTTACCCCTGCATGAAGAGCAACCAGAGTTAAATTTTAGGTTTGTTTGCTAGCAAAAGATCACAATTTTAAGTCTGTAAACTATTCGATTGACAAATATTTGGGGGTTTAGTTCTTCTTTCAGAGCTTGCTAAATTTCTCCAATAAAGGAAAACAGGTTCTTGTCACCAGCAATTCTGTTTTATCTAGATGCCTACGAGAATACAAAACCATGTCCAGCTATGATATATTCAATGGTTTTCTCCCTTCAGCTGGATTACAAACAACGGCATTTTAGGGAAATATTCCAAAAAATTCACAATCTCGAACAAATTACTGAGCATAGATGGTTTTGTCAGTTTGACAGTGCGAAAACTGCTCAAACATTAGTTGAAGTGAGATTAAAAAAGTCAGGCCTGAAAAACATACAAGGAGGTGTTTTAGTGACTCTTTCTCCAGAATTTAAGCCAAGAAGGTTCATCAGGAATCATATCAGAAGCAGATACCAACTCTGACATAAACATTATCCATCCACTTTAACTTGAAGATTTGACATTGACTTCTAATAATCTAATTCGTTACAGAAGTGAGACACCAACAGGCCTACTTGACAGAAGTAGTCCTGCAGCAGCTATATTATCAGACACTTCAGATCCTTCTGAAGAAGGTATTTTGGCCTTTTTATAAACTATAGCAATTTTGCATCCATACACTACTCATATTACCAATGTAATATAAATAGCAGTGGAAACATCAACTAACTGTAGATACAATTCACTGAATGAATGACTCTGTTAATGACCTTGCATAATTTCTAATTCAGAGTGAACATACTTAGATCACTGAGAAACACCAGGAGCAGCACTTTTCCCCAAATCCTCTTGAACAATGGGACTTGCAACGCCTTCAGCTCCTAAGAAGCGACTCAGATGCTTATCTTCCAAGTGCTCCTGCCAAATATTATTAATTGAAGAAATGCAACCAACAATTTAGAGTCACCCAAATATAATAATTTTCATGAACTAATTTTTCAGACTAATGAAGGAAAGAAGAAGCAAAGATGAAATAGAGGGGGTCAGGCACCGTACAGAAAGGCAAGCTCTGTACTTTTGCCACTCAGAAACACATTCTTCTTTGTCCCACTGACCCTTCATGAATTTTTCGGCATACCACCTTCAAACAAAGATCAACAGCAAAATAGCATATGACAATAAGAAAAATAACTTAGGGCTTTAGAAGGTTTTAAGGGGAATTAGTAGATAATCCCATCTTCTAGAGATCAGTAAAAAAGCGTTGGACAAAAATAAAATTAGATAGATGCCTGTTGAAGCAATTGTGGTATGCATCTCTGAAGTGGGCACAAGGGGATGTTGAAGTTGGAGAGCTCTTCTTTCCTCGCATGGTCAATCTATAACTACCCTTTCTCTTTGCTGCCAAGGAGAAACCACTACCCACGAACCCATGGCCCGCGGAAACCTCACTATTTGCACAGTCGCCGAGAAGCGGACGTGTATCGGGAATCAAGAGTTTGTTCGGGCGGATAGGATGGAACCAAAGGGCAAATAATTCAGATTAGTAAATATTGAGAATGAGAATTTTTATTGTCTAAGAAATAATCATTAAATATTAGAATATTTATTACAAAACAAAAGTAATAAAAATATCAAAAAATAAAAAATATTTTAAAATAATATATTTAATATGAATGTTTATAATTTATATAGAAATTTTATTCTCTATTATAATTCATTCATTATTATTTTCTATTTAAGATAAATTGTTAAATTTTTTTATACGTCATTATTATAAATTAGTAGCTTATAACCTATCCATCCTTTAAAACCTATCCAACCTATCCTCTATAAGTTATAAGAACTATTCTCTATAAAATTAAATCAAATATTTCCCTTCTTTTATAATTCTTCTAAGTGTATTTATTTATTTATTTAGTGTTGAATTTTTCCCATCACAAAAGAATGAGTTATTATTATTTTTTATTGAAATAATTAGAATGAGTTATTCAATAGGAATAAAACTTATTTTGTTATCTCTCAAAATTTATTTTGAAAAAGAAACCTAAATAATATAAGGAATACTTGTGAAAATCGTCATATATATAATATTTAAAATTAATTTTTTATTATTAATTTATATATTAATATATTAATTTTATATTATCATATGTTTATTGCATCATTAAAAACATATAAAAACTTTTTAACAATTAGTAAAAAAAATTTAGTTATTTTTAATGACATATTTTTTAATTCAATAATAATATAAAAGATTTTATACATAAATTAAATTTAGATTATATTTCAAACAAGTACTTAATAAGTCAGTTAATAAATGATAATTAATTATATTAACAATATTTTTGTTATAAAAGTAGCTAAAGATATAAGTGGTATAAAAAACATATTGATATAAATGAGTATAAGAATTAAATTAATTTATAATTATATTTTAAAAAAATTATATTGACACAACCAAGGTGCTCAAAATAAAACTATAATTACCTAAGGTTTAATTAATTATATTTTCTAAAATTATATATTTATTTGCGTAGTTCTTATTTATTTATTTTATAAAAAATATATAATTTATTTATTTTATTATATTACATATTTATTTAAATATTTATATTTATATTTATATTTTTAAATAAGCATATAATTATGTAAAATTGAATTAATTATTTTATATTTACATAATTAAGAGCATGTATTGTCAATTAATTAAAAGAAGAACAATAATTTTTGAAATTTTTTAAATAATAAGTTAGTTCAAAAAAATCTCCTTTGGACAAACAACTTAAATAAAAGCTTATCTTATAAAAACTTTTTGTAGAAACTATATTATTATAAATGCTATTTAAAAAATTTAATTTACATTTGAATAAACACTTTAGTAAGCACTTATAATCAATGTATATCTACTTTGATGTACAACTATTAAAACATTTATAATTATTATAAATATTACTATAAAGAACAATTATAAATAACTATTATTATAAATTTTAAATAAAAAATATCATCATATTTTGTTGGAGTTGTTTTCATAAAATAAATATTTTCAACAATGGGACATAAAAAGCAAAATGCCCCTAATGGACAAAGGTTTTTATAAGATACTCTAGATAATTGGATTTATGGACTTGCAAAACCTTTAAGATTTTGCTTATTTTTTAATACTAAAAATTAAGGCGTTCTTTATGGGCTCAAGACTATTTGGAATCTAGGATTTTGAAAGATTTATTTAGAGTGTAATTCCAAAAGTTGCGTATCTAATCCAGTTTATCAAAGTCTAAGTTTTGTTCAAAACATCCAACAACTTTTGAGGTAAGATTGAGATGTGAGAATAATGTATACATATAACGAAAGCAATGCATGAGCAAATTAGTGGGCAAACTTCAATATCAACTTGGACCTTGGAATTTATGAGTTCAATACAATCCCTTCCTAAATGTCACATATATTTTTTGGATGATGTTTTAAGAGTATCTATGATTTACTTTATTGTCTTTTCTTAGTTTCTTTTGCTCTTAGGTTTTTACCTTTTTGTATCACCAAAAAAAAAATTACTTTGCTTTAAATGACATAATTATTGTGTATAATTTATTGTAATAAAAGTTTTAAAAAGAAATAAAATGAAAGATAATCAACATTATGGCCAATGACCTTTTATATGACAAATAATCATCAAGCTTAAATTTGAAACTTGTGACATTATTACACAACTTATAACTAATTTATTACCAACATCTAATGGTAGAGGTTTTATAGTAGCCTAGTTTCATTCTCCATTATTTGCATTCCTAATATCAATGCTAATACAATGGGTAGAGATAAAGTGTTGTAAATGTATGGAATTTTGCCTTCAATTTAGTGCAAGAATTGAAAAACTAAAGAACATATAGTTGTGACTATTGTATCATAGAGGCAACATGTTGAGGCTACTACATTAATCAAGCAAAATCACCAAAGTTATATAATCTTTTGTAGGTGATACAAATTGTCTTAGAGAAAATGATAATGCACCTCAATTACTCCATATGCATAGCTTTTATTTTATCTCTAATTTTATGCATATTTTATGTAATCTTCATAAGAATCAATGAAATACCCATTGAAAAAAATTTCTTTACTCTTATATCTCATTTTTACAGTTTCATGACTTATAGTTCTTTCAATATTTTTAGCCATAGGAATAACATATTTTATGATATCATAATAGTCTTTAATGGTCAATAGTAATAGATAGATGCGTGTAGAAATAAGTAATGATTGACAACGATAAGTAATGGCAAAGTATGATCAACAATGATAGATGGTAGCAAGTGATAGTTAATAATAATCAATGATGATAAGTGGTAGTTATCGATCATAGATGGTAGCAAACAATACTTAATAATGATAAATGATGATGAGTGGTAGTAAGCAGTAAACAAATGGCTAATAACAATAAATAGTGGTCAATAACAATGGTGAGGGGTGGGTGGTAGTTAATGATTATAAGTGATAATAAGTAGTGATCAATAATAATGAGTAAGGGAGACAAGTAGTGGTAAATGAAAATTGAGGATGATAAGTAATGGTAAGTTGGATTAGATAATAATGGTAAGACTTTAATGGAAAAGTGGATAAAATAATATTTTTATATCATTAATTAAAACACTCGTTTATCTAAAGAATATAGCATACTTACTATCATGACCCAATCCTTATCGTAATTAGCATGGAACCCATTTAATCTATTTCCATTGGCCTAACCCATTCACACCTAATATTTATTCAAGCATGAATAAAAAATTAGAGATAATTGATATAAAAGTTGACATTAATAGATAAAAGAACTATATATATGAAACTAGTTTTACAAATAGGAGAAGTGAGACCTACTTATATTTCCTTACTAATTTAAGGATAAATTAGCTTAACTAATTTTAATGGGTAAAAGTCTTTATCCCACTACCTTTTTATGGTTTAAGGCATAATATACATTCCTTATCAACAAATAAAATATTTAGTTATTGCCTGTAACCATACAAAAGGGACAATTAGTAGCATCCATCTTTGTTGTGATGGTAGAAAAGACATTTTCATCTGAGGATTTACAATATTAAAACATGGAAGGGTTAGATCCTAACATAAAAGAATCATTTTACTGGTTAGGTTTACCTTTCCTTACTCATAACTTAGCTATAACATAATATCACAATTCAATCATTAGTAAACATATTATTATCTCATATACGCAATAGTAATAAGCTTAAAATCCACATACTTCCATAACAACTATGCAATATCATTATTACAATAGCATATTTAATAAAAAAGCAAGTAAATATATTTATAACTCTTTTCCATCCTTATCCATCATAAACTCATCCTCATCCCTCTAGGTTAGCCTTATCCTTCACATGTATATACTGAATTTAGGTCTCAAGTTGTAAATAATATCAAATCAACTCTAATCTTAACTTTCATATTAATAACATAATTCAACTCAATCATGCAAAATAAACCAATTCACAACATTACCATGCCTATTTACATGGCCTTATATCATTCATTCAATAACATTTAATGCATAAAAACTCATAATAATGTTGTGGGACAAACCATATGCTTTAACACTCTATGAATGATCATTAACAAATGTTATAATTAATTATGTAATCGATTATACAATCCCAAAAAGCAACTATTTTAAGGCATAATTGATTATATAAGTACAGAAAGTAAGAATCTCAAGTATAATCAATTATATCTATTTAGAAAATATATTTTAAGGCATGACTAATTACATTATCGATTATGACTTGGTTTTTTTTATTTTTGCAAAATCTCACATAATTTCACTATTCATTTGAAATCAAATCCCTAAAATTTCATCCTATTAGCTTAAACTACATACCATATATTGCAACCTTAACATAGTTTAGTCTAGATTCACTAAGGAATTCAATCTAAAACACACAAATCACATTTTTCTCAAGATTCTAAGTAAACAATAAAACCTACTTCAACTAATTCAAATCATCCAATTAATCAAGTTCTAGTTAAAATGTTTACTCACTTTATGTGGAAGAGATAAATGAAAGTTAAGATTATTGTTAGCTTGCTCCTAATCATCTAAAACAACAAACTTGAGGTTAGAGCTCAAATTCCTCTTTTAAGCTAAAATCCTTCAATTAATATAAATCCACAAGAGAATAAAGAAGAAGCCTAGCAAATATTAGAGACCAAAAACCCTTACATTGATTAAATTAAATAATGGATGAAGATTGATACCCTTTATTAATTAAGAAAATAAAGGTTAAGGGATTTTATAGCAAAAGGCATTTTTAGAAAACTAACACTCAATTATTTAACTTTAAATATGCTTAGCTTTTAAACATTTCTTTTATTCCCTTTTTTCTTATCTAATTCATACGAAATCTCATTTCAAATTTTCATTAAAATAATTAATCATTTTTCCTTATAATATTTTATCCATATTTCTTTTTAATAATTTATTATTCTCATAAAAAATTATATATTACAAAAAGGTGTAATAATATTTCTCTTATTTCAAAGAATTCATCCTTAAATTTTTAGAATTCTACTAATATAACAATTCTATAAGAATATATTAGTATTGTACTTAGAACTCATTAAATAAATATGAATATTAGTATCATACTTAGAACTCATTAAATAAATATGAATACTTTTATCACATATTTAATTTTATTTCCCATTTAGCTTCCTCTATTCCATAATATTCCTAATGAACTTTAATAAATGGTACGTCCTTAGACCTCAATTTTTTGATTTAACAATCTATAATATTAACAAGCTATTCCTTATAGGACAACTTGGAATTTAGTTGCAATGGTTTTTCATTGATTATAGAATATGCATTTTACAAAAAAATTTCTAAGAATAAAAACATGAAATACTAGATAGATGACTCACAAACTCTTTAGTAACTTTAAACGATATGCCATAGCTTCTACTCACTTAATGATCCCAAAAGGCTCAATAAAATGAAGCACCAATTTGCCCTTGTTTTTAAATCTATTAACCTATTTCATTGGTAACACCTTGAAGAATATCACACTCTTTTTTTGAAACTTTAATTCCTTCTCTTTCTTATCCTATATGATTTAAACCAATCTTAAGCTATCTTCAATCAATTTCCAATAATTTAACTTTTTCAAAGGCATTCATTACTAAGTTAGGTCCAAGAATTTCGCTTTTCCCTATTCAGTCATTCTATTAGTGATTTGCACATTTAACCATAAAGAGTTTCATATGGAGCCATTTTGATGTCGGATTGGTAGTTACTATTATAAGTAAACTCAATTAGTGACATGTACTTCTCTTAATTTCCTTCAAGCACTAAGGCATAAGCTTTAAGCATATCTTCCAAAACTAGATTGTTTAGACCTATTGCCTATCAGTTTGGGAATAAAAAGTTATACTAAATCACAATTGAGTTCTTAATGCTTGTTGAAATAATTGTTAGAAGTAAGGTGTAAATTATATGCTTTGATCCGATATAATGGTGATCGAAACTCCATGCAAAGGTATTATCTTATTAAAGTACACTTGAGCATATTATGATGCATAACAAGTTATTTTAATAGGTAAAAAGTTTGTCACATTAGTCAAGCAATTGATAATAACTTAGATAAAGTCATACCTTTTTTAGACTTTTCACAATCCTATTAAGAAATCCATCATCACACTATCCTATTTTTATTTTGAAATTAGAAGTTGTTGATACATTTTCGTTAATTGTTGATGCTTCGCTTTCACCTTTTAGCATGTAAGACATTTCACTACATAATTAAATATATCTCTCTTCATTCCTTTCTACAGGCATATCACAAATCATGATATATCTTAGCTATTCTAAGGTGTATAGTGTATGAAAAACTATAAGCTTGATGTAATAACTCATTCCACTCACTTGAAGGAACCCAAATTTGCCTTTGATAGCAAATCATTTCTCTTTCATCAACAATTAAACTTAATTATGGATCCCCTATTACATCTTTCATCAATGTTATATAGTTTAAGCCTATTTTTTGTGCTTCTTTGATCCTTTCCATAAAGATAGATTGAACTACCACTAAAACTAATAATGTTTATCAGCCTTTAAAAGATGTCTTGATTTTTCTTATTTGTAGAATTTCTATTCAACATATTTACTATCATATTAGCCTTACTAAGGTTATAACGAATTAAGCAATTGTAGTCCCTGACCAATTTATTCTATCTCCTTTACCTCAAGTTTAACCTTTTATTCAAAAATATATTTTAAACTTTTGTGATTTATGTAAATTACACAAGCTTTATCATATAAGTAGTGCCTTCAAAACTTTAGTGCAAAAATTATGATTGTTATCTTTAAATCATGTGTTAAATAGTTTTACTCCTGTTTCTTTAAATATGTAAATGCTATCACTTTACCATACTACATTAGGACACATCTAAGATTGACTTTGAAAGTGCCATAATACACCACATATCCACTCATACTCGGATACAAATGCCAAAATTGAGGTTAATGTCAAACAAGCCTTTAGTTTTTGGAAACTATTCTCATATACATTCGACCACACAAACTGACTGTTATATTTAAACCATATATTAAATAGTTTTACTCATGTTTCTTTAAATGTGTAAATGTTATCACTTTACCATGCTACATTAGGACACAAGCAAGATTGACTTTGAAAGTGCCATAGTACACCACATATCCACTCATACTTAGATACAAATGCCAAAATTGAGGTTAATGTCAAACAAGCCTTTAGTTTTTAAAAACTATTCTCATATACATTCGACCACACAAACTTAACTCTTTTCTATGTTAACTTTGCCATAGGCATAACAATCTTGGAGAAATCTTTAACGAATATCCTATAATACTTTATCGAACTAAGGAAGCTTCAAATCACCATAATGAATAAATATCTTGACTAATTCTTTATAGCTTTTATATTTCAGGGGTCTACCCAAACTTCTTTTTATAACACCATATGCCTTAAGAATTTCACCTTAGTCATCCAAAATTCACACTTGAAAAATTTAGTGTACACTTGGTATTCTTGCAAGGTGTACAACATAATCTTAAGATGCTAAACATGCTCATATTCATTTTTTGAATACACCAAGATATAATTGATGAACATGATTATGAACTTGTCATGAATGATTTAAACACATAATTTATTAGATCCATGAAAGTAACTAAGGCATTAATTAGTCCAAAAAACCTAACTAGAAAATTATAATGGTCATGATATATCTAGAGGTGTACATAGGTCAAATCGAGCGTATTTCAAGCCCAGCCTATTTGACCAAATTACATGAAATTTATATCCCAAGCCTGGCATAACCTATTTACTTTTAAAAAAAAATTGGCCCAACCTTGCTTGATTTTTTTAATGCATGGCCTAATGGTCTAATTCACTAGCCCAAATAAAATATTTTTTTATTTTTACATAAAAATATTTTTTAAAATAAAAAATATTTAATAATATTCAAATTAATTTTTCATAATAAAAATAATTAGATATGATTATTTTTAATATATAATTATATTATTAAAAATAAATTTATATAATTAGATCCGACCGGGCCAACATGTTTCTTTTTATCAAACCCAGCTCGATTATTAATCAAGCCATAAAAAAGAAAGCCTAACGAGCTTATTGAGCTAAAAAAAAGCTTAAATCCTATATTTTTTCGGGCCAAACACAACTCTAAACATATTCGAAAGGCAATCTTTGGAAAGGTTTCCATGAAAAACTTCAATTGATAATAACTTGAATGCAAATCAATTTTTGAGAAGTATATTACTCTGGTAACTAGTCAAACAAATCATTTATACAAGGAAGTAAATACTTTTTCTTAATCAAGACTTTGTTCAATTAATGATAATTAATGCACAACCACAAGGATCTATCATTCTTCTTAATAAATAATATCAGAGCTCCCAAAGGTAAGGAAATCAACTAAATGAAGCCTTTGCCCACTTAGTCATGTAATTGTTTCTTCAATTTTTTCAATTCTGCTAGAGCTATTAAATAAGGAAGTATTGAGATTGGTTTAATACTAGGCATCAAGTCAATATAAAGTTCTATTTTTTTATCAAGTGGTAATTTTAGAAATTCTTTTAAGAACACATTTAGGAATTCTTGTATTACTAGAACATTACTAAGGTCTAAAACTAGCTGATTCAATTCTTGAATTACATCTAGAGAAATTATACATACTTTTTTTATAAGTCTTTGTAGCTTAATACTTGATATCATATTAATGATTTCTAATAACTTCTTTCCCTAAAATCTAATTGGTGAATACTTTTCTATGAAAAAGATAACAAATTTATCAAAATGGTTCATGCACACATGATGCTTAGCAACCAATCAATTCCCAAAATTATATCATAATTAGTCATGTCTAACAAGATTAGGTCAATAGGCAATACATGTTCATGAAAACATATAAGATAAGTTTTAAAGGTATTATTCAAATAAACAGCAAATTTATATGTAGCACCAAGGTCAAACATAACTCTAATAAAAGTGTTACCACTTTCCAGAATACTTGCTACAACCGCATTTAAGGCCTATGCCTTCTAGTTTATTAATATATAAACTCTAGCTTAGCTTCCACTAGCCTCTTTATCTTAGTTGCTTATAACTATACTTCTTGTAGGTACCGGTTAATTCCTTATAAGATTCATAGATGGAAATATTGGAACATTTTGCTAAAAGATTGAATATCTAGCACCTTGGCTAGAGAGATTCTTTGAACACTTCTTAACCTTATGCTTTTCAAATTCAAATTTGAAACATACCTTATTAAATTGATTATATAGGTTGAAAGCAACATTAAGTGCACCATAGCACCCTCAATTTCATATTGCTGCAATTCAACAAATGGTTTAATTGATAACTTAAAAAAAGATTCAATTGGCTTCTTTAACTTTTTGTGTTCCTTCAAAGGAAGGCTTACTTTAAGCACTAGATAATGATATTGGCCTCAAAGGAGGATCATCTTTCTCTAACATAACTCCTCGAAAGGGCATTCCTCTAGAAGATTGCACTTAACTTAGTCCATTTGATTGGCTTTTCTTTTTATTATCTATAAACGTCTCACGCTTATATTTTTCCTTAGTTCTAAACTTAAGTCTTAATGTTTGGTTAAGTATTTGTTGATAAGTTATGGCTTTATCTATATAGGACTACTCAAAATAATTATCACATAAGCCTTGAATGAATCTCATAACCTTAGCTTTTTTAGTAAGGATTAGATGAGTTGCATACCTAGATAATCAATTAAATGGTATATTAGATTTTGTAATGGAAAGGTTCCTTTGTTTTAGGTATTCAAACTTCCTAATTTTAGCTTAACGTACATTAGGATGCAGAAAACTATTAATAAAGCTTTCTTAGAAAGCTATTTAAGTTAAGGGCTCGATATGAGGATTTCTTTTTTCCACATTGCTTATAAATTAATAGCAAGTAACATCATTTAGCTAAGCCATAATTAGATCAATATAACCATACCAAGTTCTCGCAACTATGTCAAACAGTAAAATCCAATCACAATAATGTTCCATTATCATATCACGTCATATAACTATTTATAATAAATATATATGTTTTCACATTTTAACTTCTAGGATAAACTTATGTCCTCTATAAACTATCTACTTAGAATTTTCTATCCGACTTTCACATTATTGGCCTCGTTGTATTTCTAATTTTATTTCCATTCATGACATAATTCACAAGGTGATAAATTCAATAAAGCTTAGAGCTACAAATCACAATTTAATTATCAATTTTATTATAAATAGTTGCTCATTAACATTGGGTGAACATTAACATATAATGATATCTATATAGCACCATTGCTATACCTTCTTACATGACCACAATACTCATTTATATTTTAATACAATTCATACTATAATTTTTAGTATATAAGTGACAAAGAGAGCTTAATCATAAGAATTTGACAATCAGTAGTAACATTACTATGCTCTCTAAATATGGTTAAGCTATATTCACCCAATATATATATATATTCAAAGACTAATGTTCTATTAATCATATATACCATACAATAGTATAATGGTGCCTTTATGAGCATACACATGAATAAATATATGGATATGTAATTTTTACCGTTAGTAAGAAAATATAATTCAACATGTTTAAACAACCTTTCATTAGAATATTAATTTATGGTGAGATATACACCCATCTAGTAATATTGATCCACCTTTAAAAGTTTCAAAGCATTTATATCTATCTTTTTACATTTTCCTTTGAATAGTCCAATTCATAAGAATTGTTCATAAATATTCAAATTTATTCCTTTTCTTCCCAAATCATTTTTCTAAGATCTATTCCTACAATTTTAGTTTTCTATATTATAATCTTGTTAGCTCTTTTTTAAATCAATCGCATGAAATTGAAAATGTACTATCATAAGGCGATTTGAAAATAAGCTCACACGTGTAAAAATATTGAAGTTCCAACTCTGGAAAGCGTACTTAATGCTATTGATACATCTTATGCTATTACGTCCTTTATTTCAAATTTATTAGTGAAAATAAGTTAAAAATTACCATTTTTCTAGTCCAAAATATAAAATAATCAATATGTTAGATCTGGATGATATAAATATATTCTAAATATACTCGTTCAACATTGTTGAGTATAAAATCCTCATTTTATTAATACTATACTGAATATCCATATTGAGGTGATAAAGCAAGGGCTTTTTTGAATCAAATTCAAATGTTTAAAATATTGTAATGTAATACTTCAAGAATACTTTAGTCATATTATTTTAGCATTCTATATTATAAAATTCTTATTTTTCAAATCTATCATTATGTATTTGAATTTACTCATAACATGAGTTTTTCTAAAATATCTAACCACTATTAAAATATTGTAATACAATACTTTATAATAGTTCTGCTCATGTTATTTAAACATTTGGTAGTATAGTATAGTATAGTATAGTATAGTGTAGTGTGTGTGTGTATATATATATATATATATATATATATATACACACACACACATTTTCAAAAGCATCATTATATACTCATAATACCCATAAATGGTTTTCTTTCTAAATTATACATGATACTTTTAAAACATTTAGAAATAATACTTTTTATACACTTATTAATTTCATTTTAACATTCTATATCATAAAATTTATATTTTTATAAACAGTATCGTATATTCAAAATGCTCTAAAAATGGGTTTTCTAATTTAAACTTTAAACACCTAATACTAGTAAAGTTGATGATATAAAAAGATTCAAATCATGCTATTTTAATACTTTGTAGCATTAAAATTTTATTTCTTAGAGGGAACATAATTTTTCTATAAAAAAATATAAAAATGAATTTTCTTGGATTAGACATCAAATCAATATAAATATTAAAACGTTATAATATGAACATATTCACCTACCTTTGAAGTATTTAGCTAGAGCTCACCGATAGTAATATTATATCGGAACTTTGGCAAAGGCTAAAAAGAACAATAGTTCATGATTGCTAATAAAGAGCTCGGATAGAAACCTCTACTAGTTTCCTAGTTTTCCATAGCTAAAAGAAGGTACGAAGAGGTTTAGGGTGAACTCCGGTTAACTTACGATAGGTAACAATGATAGATCCAATAACTGTAACACCTAACCTATCTCGAGCTCAATTAGTGGTTTTCATGCTTTGTTAAGTTGATAAGCTTTAGTTTTCTTTATAGAGATTTAATGCCATGTTAGTGCTCTAAAGTTGGTAAAGGAAGATGTAGGCACAAATGACTGCTATCTGATAGAAAAAGCACACGGAGAAGAAAGTGAGAGAAAAAAGTGAATACTGGTGGTGAGAGAAAGAAAGAGTGATAGGAATATATATAAAGAATAGTAGCCAAGACAAATAAAAAGAGAGAAAGAACACCAACTTAAGGAAAAAAAAAAGGGAGGAGAGAGAAAAAATGGACAAGAAGTTAAGGGAAATGATTCCATGTTCCTCATTTACTATAAGCTCAAATCTCACTTCAAATCTCATCTTTCCATTCAATTAAGATTCCATCTTAGCCATTCATTTTAAAATTAAAAAAAATTTAACTATTGATTTATTAAAAACTCATTTTCATAAAGCTAATTTTATTTAGAATCTCCATTCAATTATTTTCAAGCTTCTCCCAATATATGTGCATTTATTATCTTGGAAGTCCTGAAATAATTATTTCAAATTTTTATAATTTCAAAAAATAAATTATTTTATAAATCCATACGCCAATGATTACTAAAATATTTTCAACTTATAGGGTATTTCTTATAAAAATTATGTTAAACTAATCTTCAATTAATAATGGCCATATATAAAAATAAATAAATAAATTTTAAATATTATCATAAATATTATTTTCAATATTTTAGAACCTTTAATATAGAAAATAAAATTAAAATTAAATATTAATTGAATATATAAATAATTATTTACAATCATCAAAATTTATAAAACTTTAAATTTTAATTTGAAATATTGTAGTAAACATATTATTATCATGTATACATACCAATAGCAAGCTTTCAAACTACATAATTCCATATTAACTATGCAATATCATTATTAAAGGATTCTGTTTATAACTCCTATCTTTTTTCATCCCTCACAAGCTCATTTTTATTTTTCCAAGTTAACTTTATCCCCCCAAGCATATACTAGATCCAAGTTTCAAGTTACAAATAATATCAATCTGCTTTTAATCTCAATTTTTATATCAATAATATAATTTAACTTAATCATGCAAAATAAATGAATTCATAATATTACTATGCCTCTTTACATGGACTTACATATTTCTTTTAATAATATTTAATGCATATAACTCATAATAGTATCATGGGATAAATCACATGCTTTAACATTCTAAGGATGATCATTAGCAAAAATATAAAGGTTAGAAAAGTTCCTATATCGGATTACATAGTCTTAAGAGCAACTTTTATGAGGAATAATTGATTATATATCCAATTATACCCTTCTAAAAAGTAAGGCTTTCAAGCCTATTCAGTTTTGCAATCTATTATAAAGCTCTAAAGAATAAATCCTTTAGGGTATAATCAATTATAACCTAATTTTCTATAGAATATGATGCAATTTCATTGTTCATTTAAAACCAAATCTTGGAAATTTCATCCTATTAGATACAATGCTTAAACTACACACCATATATTGCAATTTTAACATAATTTAGACCAGATTCATCAAGGATTTCAATCCAAAAAACACAAATCAATATATTTTTTTAAGATTCCAAGTAAATAATAAAATTTACTTTAGCTGATTCAAATAATCTAATCAATTAAGTTTTAGTTAGAATGTTCATGTGCCTTATATAAAGGAGATGAATGGAAAATGAGATTATGATTGTCTTATTCCTAATCATTTAAAATTAACAAATTTAAGGTTAAGGTTTAATTTCCCTTTTTGAGCTAAAATCCTCTAATCAATCAAAATCCAAAAGAGAATAAAAAAGAAGCTTAATAACGATTAGAGTCCAAAAGGACTTACCTTAATTAGATTAAAAAATGGATGAAGATTAATGCCTTCTGTTAATTAAAAAAATTAGGAGAAAAAGAAGAGGAATGAGAAAATGTGAGAGTTGAGGGTCTTTTGGTGAGAAAAATAAGGACTGAAGGATGGAAAATTAGGGAATAAATAGGAATGTGGCAAGGGGTATTTTTGAAAAAGTAACATAAATCTCCTTTACACTCAATTATTCAATCTTAAATACACTTAGCCTTTAAACACATTATTTTATCCTTTTTTTCTTATTTATCTCATATAAAATTCTTATTTTAATTTTTCATTAAAATAATTAATCATTTTTCTCTCAAGATTTTATCCATATTTCTTTATAATGATTTATTATTGTTTCATAAAATATTTTAAATTATAAGAGATGTGACACCTACCCCCTATAAAAATTTTTTTAAGTTTCTTATGTTTTATTAAAGCTCATTTATGTTTACAATTATTATAAAAAATATTCTATAATTAAGCTTGTTTTAGCTTATATAAGAGTTTATTTTAAGTTACATGGGAAAACTTAATAAAATTAAATTAAATTAGCTTATAGAGATCATTTAATAAGGTAATGTAATAAACTCATCTAAATATTTGTTAAAATCTATATAAGTGCTTGTTTACTAGATAAGCTCTCAATAGATTTAGTCAGGTTAAGTTAAGATATCTCTCAGACTAGTTTATAATTTATTAATTAAGTTAATAAGTTATAAATTGATTTATTTATTGTATGAAATACAACCTTAAATTCATAATGACAATTGATTTATAAAATGAATTGTATTGAATAAATTTCTATAGTGAAGTGAAAATTAAAATCTTAAAATTATTATCATTTCATCTCTAATTAAAATAATGTGTATGATAGAAAAATATAATCAATAACAAAAGATTTTTTATAGGAAAAAAAGCTTATTTATTGTTAATTTCATTATAGTAATCTATAGATGAAAAATTTTAGGGTTTGCCATTCTATAAATGAGGGTGAAAGAATTTGTTGGATGTAGAAGAATAAGACGGTTATTGGTTTCCAAAAAACAATGTATCTAAATTTTGGAGTAAAAAGAATTTTATTTTATTTCATTATTATTAGTATTATTCTATAGAAGTTAAACTTGACCGCTATAAATATTAATAACTAAAAACTGGCTTGGCAAAAGAACTATATCCTGTGAAAAAATAGGTATAAAACTTTTATGTACATTCAAATTTGAAAAAAATTATGGACAATGATGTACCAATGTACTATCCAACTTATCTATTAATATACCATCGTGTGATGTGCAAAATTTAATCCTAAAAAAAGTAAATTTAATATATAATTAAATTTAATGATATATTGATATATCAAAATATTTATATTGAAATTTAGATCCTTTTTCATCTATAATAAAGCTAAAAAATTTATACTTATTCTTTTTTAATATGATAGGAAAATATCTAAACAAAAATTATGTGGAATTCTTTATAGGTAAAGTAACATGACAACAAAAGCATCAATCTACAGTAAAGAATGTTGTAATAGAAACATGGATAACTAGTGGGAGAAAGTTAAAGAATAAAAAAAATTAAATTTATTCTTTTTTAATATGATAGGAAAATATCGAAAAAAATTACATAGAATTCTTTATAAGTAGAGTGACCTGACAACAAAAGCATCAATCTATAGTGAAGAACAAATTCTAGAATAAAAAAATGGATACCTAGAGGGAGAAAGTTAAAAAAATGTTTGTCGCAAAAGAGCTTGCTAATTTTTGTAATGTTATAATATTACGATGCAGACTTTAAGAAATTAAGGATTAAAATTAACATATGTCACAAGTTAAGCTTTTATCTATTTTGGCAAAAGTATTTTTCATAAAAATATAATTATAAAATATTAAAAATAAAAAATATTTATATATTCGATGTTAAGAACAAGTGAATTTAATAAAAGATAACTTTTTTAAAGAGAAAATATTCTACATCTATTATGACGCTAAATATTATTTATAAGCCAAAGTAATTTACCTTTAAAAAGGAAGTGAAGTTAGTGTTCCAAAAACTTTCACAAATTTTAAATTATATAAGATCTAACAATTCAAACATTTAGTGTAAAGTAATTCATTCAACTATATATAGATAAATAATCAATAAACACATGCATGTATTGATATATCTTTCAATCATTCAAGTATCAACATAAGTAATAAGTATAATATATTTAACAAACTTCATTAACAAAAACAAAAAACATATGATATAATTAAATGTAAATAGAGTAAGGATAAAGAGATCAAACATAAGAATTTATAGTGATTCATCCTTGAAGTTTCACTTCATGATGTATGTCCATTCTTTGGTATTTGTTAGCTTATATTTCAATCCACTAACCCTTGAGATTTTAACTAGCTCTTGAGATGCTTATTTACAGTTTTTTTTTCCTTTAAGCAAATCCTCTCTTTATAAAGGTTATCTCACCTTCTATAAAAAATTTTAAATGATACCTTACTCTCTTTACAAATCCAAAGAGATTCCTCATCCTTATCATTCAAATGAAAGATTAGATGATAAACAATTCAAACAAATTCTCTTATAAAATGGATGAAACAAATGAAGCATTTAAAATAAAAAAATTTCATAATGAAAAGTTGAATTTATGATCTTGATAAGAGAAATAATAAATGATGTTAAAAGATGAAATATACACTTTTTATATGTTATGATGATTTTTAACTTATGTAAGAAGTTCATAAGGCATTGTACTCAATCATGCTCCTAAACAAAATTAATCAATACATGAATCAATTTAAATGAAATTATTAACTTATGTCTATCATAAATTGATTTTAGATGATAAGAATGCAGGTTTAACTTTAAAAGTTTATAACTCTTTCATTTTTAATTTTTTTTAGTAAATAATCTATTATTAGAAAGATATTTAATTATACTTTCAAATGACAATAGTTTTATGTTGATATCTTATATAATTTTTGAGATATAATTAAAATTATGAGTAAAAAGACTAGATTGTTAGAAAAAAAACTAATTTTAAAATTCAAATTATAAAAGTCATAAATATTTTATATCTTAATTATTTTAAATAAATGATCTATCCAAAGGAAACTCATTGAGTCTATTTTCATATGATAAAAGTTTTCACAATTAAATCATTTGTAATTAATGAGATATGATCAAAACAGTGATTAAAAAATAAAATTAAAAAGACTAAAATTTATATCTTATTTATTTTTTTAAGTATCTCGTAGACTATTCTATAAAAATACTGTTATGTTGTGACTTATCTTTCTAAAACATTTCAAGTATGATAAGATTCTAAAATATATTTGAGTTTTATAATTAAAAAATTCCATTTTATAAAAAAAATTAAATTTAAAAAGAAAAGTTATACTGAATGAAATATTTAAACTTTGTTAATTCTTCTAAATTTCTAAAACTTTAATCTTTTAATTCTTTAATACTTGAATCACAACTTCTCTCTTGTCTTTATTCCTTATATCTTCTTGAGTTGAATATAACACAATATTTAATTACTTTACGTCAATGCTAACTTTTATTTCTTTTTTTGGGCAACCTATAAAATACACATATATTTTGCAAATCTTTATAATTAGTCCAATTTCATATTTAAAAGTATTGATATGCATGATTTATACATTAAAAATATAGCAAGTTATCATAAATAGATGCATAACAATTATATCATATATATTAATGGATTATAATATAGTATACTTGTTAAAGTTTATATAATAATTTAGCACAAAGATATATAATATTATTATAACATTCATTTGTTACCATCAAAATTTATTATATAATAATTTGAAATTAATATTTTTTTAAGTACAAGATATAAAAATATCATGTTATTCTTTTATTTATATACAAATAAATAAAATTCTCTTTTAAAAAAATATCTTAAGGCAAACAAACGGAACCTAATGCTTAAAAGATTTGCATTAAAAATTAAAAATACTTCCATTTCTTAGGTTGTCTGCTAAGTAAAGCATCAAACGATGCAGGAAGAATCTGACTTTTTTTTTTTTTTTTTAAATTAACAAGTAAGAATTGATACGCAAGACAGATAAGATAAGCATTCCCTCCAAAATAAGATGCGCATTTATTCTGCTGCCGTGCATCCATCAAATTGGCAGTGTATTTTTTTTTAATATTAATATAGTACAATATGAAATTTATATTAATATTTGTAAATATGTATAGTTTAAATATAGTTTAAAATTAATGTATAGAGATTAAAAAATAATAAACAAATTTAATTTCAGAAAAAACTGAATTATAAACTGTAAATTATTCATATATTATTTATCAATAATTAATTAATAAATAAATTTATTGAAGGCATATACTATAGAACAACACCTAACAATACATCAGTGGCATTAAATTATTGAATTTTATTTATATAGTACTGCACAGGTCAATATATATGAATCACTAAATCTACTAGTGCACAATAAAAATGGTGCACTAAAATTTGGCCCTTTATGGATTATTTATTTAAAAATAGATATAATATTTGAAAGGATAATGTTATGAGAATTTGCATTTTCAATTTTAATTTACTTATTTTAATATTTAGAAAATGATAATTTAATAATAAAATATTTAACCTTCTAATAGAGGGAGCCTCCCATAAGTCATAGCATTACTCTATTTTAAAAAAGACAATAAATATAAGGTGATACTATAAGGAATTTCAAAGTTGATTGTTTTTATTATTCCTAATATCAAAATAAATAAATTAGAATTAAAAATATAAATCTTAATATATTAAAAATAATTCAATAATTAAAACATTTGACCTATTAAAAAGAAGGCGGAGCTCCTATACCATTACCCGTAAATATATTGTTAGTTTCATAAAATAATAAATAAATAGAAATCAAATTTTTCTCTAAAATGATAATTAAAAAAGAATAAATGAGGTAAATAGTAGATAAATGTATACATGTACATAATCAATTATTTTAGAAAATTTATAAAGGTTAAGAGATATCACATTAGAAATTGCTAAATGAAATTAATTTACCTAGGTTATGTAATATTAAATCATTAGTTGACATTTTCATTATTAATTAAATTTAAAATTAATAATACGTTAATAAGCATATTAGATGATAAGAATACAAAAATTGACATATTAAAATTGTCTATGCGTAAGTTATGCAATGTAACGTATGGATCATCACCAACGGAATTACAAAAAAAAAGGGGATTATATCAGTAGCACTGAAAATATAAATACAAGAATGTTCTATTTGAAAAGAAGGGCATCCTTAAATAGCCGAGGACAACTAAACTTGACTAACGACGTCGCATAAATGAGGGCAGGAAATTCCTATAAATTTCCCCCTTCCCTCGGGCTCGATTCTGGAGCACAAATTTCATAACTCTGCTCTTGCTTTCTGGAGTGTTGCTTTTGTGTGACTACAAAAATGGATCAATTCAAAGGGCAGCCTCGTCTTCCCAAATTCGCTATTCCCAAGCGCTATGATATAAGGCTCAAACCCGACCTCGTATCGTGTCGTTTTGTCGGTTCGATCTCCATTGATGTTGATGTCATCGCCGCTACCAGTTGCATCGTCCTCAATGCTGCTGAACTCTCCGTTAGTGGCGACACAATATCTTTCACAAACCGTGATTCTTCTAAGGTGTGAATTTATCTTTGAACTAAAGACGCGTGCTTTTTAAAAATGAATTTTACCTGTGAATGAACAAGGTTGAATGACTGATGCGGCCATTTTAACGCAGAACCAAAATTTTTAGGACCCTATTTTTCTGTAGGAAAGTTGTTAAAAGCTTAGTTTTTGTTCCGATTTACGAGGTTCACAGTACGCACGGTCTATAGTTGAGTGTCGGTCAACTCTAGCGAAGAAAAATTCAGATGGAAGTGTGTGACGCTGTAAATCATTGTATTTGTCAGAGCATTCACTTTGACGTGATTGGGTTTCAGAAGTTTTCTCTTTTTATACTAAATTGTCATCAGATTGGCAGAACTAAAAGTGAACGATTAGATCCATGATTACCTTTGGTTTTTGCTCCCTATAAATGTGGATGGACAACAAGTCCAACATGGTGCATTTGGTGTTTTAATCCAAACTTGTTAAAAAGGGAAGTTCTTTTACCCAATTTCTGAGATATTGAAGTTCAGTATAATTGATTTTGCCATTGTAAGATTTGTAACCACTGCTCTTTTGTCGGTAGCTGAGAAAATAGTCCTGGAGACGATTTACATATGATTAACTGTGCAGTTTTTGCATCCGCTTTTGACTGCCTGACAGGCTGAAATTATCCCTGTCCAGCTGATGTAAAATGAATGGATGTCTGTGCAGGTTCTCAAGCCTTCAAGGGTTGAACTGTTTGAAGAAGATGAGATTTTGGTGTTGGAGTTCCAAGAGATCTTACCGATTGGGTTGGGCATCTTGGCTATTCAATTTGAAGGAACTTTGAATGACAGGATGAAAGGGTTCTACAGAAGGTAATTCCTGAAGAACCCAGAAACTCACCTGAAGATGATTTTAGTGATATTATTATTGATGATCCTTCTATTTGAAATTTTTTATGTTGAAAACTTCACTTTACGTTCCAAGTTTCTTTTACTGTAATTCATTATGGAAGAAACAAGGTTGATTACAATTCGCTAATGCTATCATATCCCAGTATTTGTTGCAAATTAACATATATGGATCTTGTCCTCGTCTACAGTACGTATGAGCATAATCGTGAGAAGAAAAATATGGCAGTTACCCAGTTTGAACCTGCTGATGCTAGGAGATGCTTTCCTTGTTGGGATGAACCTGCTCGCAAGGTCTATACCTCTGTCTCCACCTATTTTCAGACAACTTTCTTCTCTGACTCTTAAGGATGGATTGTTAACTGTTGTCACAAAGCAAGCTTAGGTTTTGAATAAATAAATTGCCTTTTGATTTTTGGATCTGTGGTTAAAATTGACAGATGACAAATAGGTTGGGGTTAGACCCTTTTTCACTAGTGGTTGACCTTGCAGGCTACTTTCAAGATCACACTTGATGTGCCTTCAGAGCTTGTAGCCCTTTCCAACATGCCGATTATCACAGAAAAAATAGATGGGAATCTCAAGACAGTTTCATATCAAGAATCACCAATCATGTCTACATATTTGGTTGCAGTAGTTGTTGGTTTGTTTGACTATGTGGAAGATCATACCTCTGATGGTAAATTCATGCTTGGTATATATGATTTAGGTAGTCTCAGTTCTAGTATTCTTAGTGCAGTTTAACATCTCTACAGGGATCAAAGTCCGAGTGTATTGTCAAGTTGGCAAGGCAAACCAGGGGAAATTTGCACTAAATGTTGCAGTAAAGACATTGGAACTATACAAGGAGTAAGTTCTGTAACCTGTACAATCCTTTTGCTTGCTTGTCTTATAAATTTCAATGGTCAACTGACCATGATAATTGAACAGTTACTTTGCCTGCCCTTATTCTCTACCAAAATTGGATATGATTGCAATCCCTGATTTTGCTGCTGGGGCCATGGAGAATTATGGTCTGGTTACATATCGGGAGACTGCTTTGCTCTATGATGATCAGCATTCTGCTGCTTCCAACAAGCAGAGGGTAGTCTGCTTAGCCATAAAGTTGCTTTTCTTGTAGTAAATTTGTTTAAAATTATCTCACTTAATAACCGGATTTCTAATAACTAGCATTCTGATAACTGTTGATTGTTGTAAAGGTTGCAACTGTTGTAGCTCATGAACTGGCACATCAATGGTTTGGAAATCTTGTTACAATGGAGTGGTGGACCCATTTGTGGCTGAATGAGGGGTTTGCAACATGGGTAAGTATGTTGATTTAGTAACCTGAGTGCGGTGTTGTCAACTAAGTTTGCCCATTGATTTTCAAATTTCATTTTTAATTTGAGCAACTGACATTTTTTATGTTGTCAGGTTAGTTATTTAGCTACTGATAGCCTGTTCCCTGAGTGGAAAATATGGTCACAATTTCTTCATGAATCTACTGAAGGTCTTAGGTTGGATGGGCTTGCAGAATCTCACCCTATCGAGGTATCGTTTAAGTATTTCTTGGTTTTAGTATGCCTCATGTAATTAGGCCTCTTTCAGCTGACTTTGTATTATGATTCGTTATATAATATAAGTAATTGAAATATTATTTATATTGAACTTAATTTATTTATGCATTTACACAATTTCTTTTAGGGTAAACTACCAGATTGTTAGTCCATGAAAGATGCATGTTACATTAGATTTCCCTTGAAAGTTTGTTTTACATCAACTAATTCTTTTTTTTTTTTTTTTGAGGGGGGGGGGTGGGATTCTAATGTAAATTAGATACTTGTGTACTTATAAGATGTGGAACTAGCTTTCAGGGGTAATCTGCTTTATCTCTCAGGGATCAATTTAGTAGTTTACTCTTTTTTTTTTTTAATATTAAACACAAATAAATTTAATATTTTCAGTGAACCTCTTGGCAAGAATTTAATAGGCTGTCTAATTCTTATACAGTATATTTTTAATTGTCATAAATGTTCTTGCAGGTGGAGATAAATCATGCTGGTGAGATTGATGAAATATTTGATGCAATAAGTTATAGAAAGGGTGCATCTGTAATCAGGATGCTGCAAAATTATCTTGGTGCTGACTGCTTTCAGGTCAATACTTGGTCTAATAATTACTTTAAGAAGTAATGCATATCACTACTGATCAAGTTTTAACAATCCATTAAACAAGGGCCTACAATAATCATGTATATAAGACTGCAACAAGTTACATAGTCAGTCATGATATGAATGCAGTTTTGTTGAGTTGATGTAGGGCTTTCTGTCAACTCGATTGATTTGCTTTTACTATTTTAAATTGAGTAGACTGGGTAGGCTGTGTTTAGTGTGTAATATATAATTGTAAATAAGATCAAGTGTTCTCTTTTTGTGTTAATAGTTATTGAATTCAATAGTTAGGGGCATTTGCTGATAATGTGGTTTGTTGATGATATGAAGAATCTGGACTCTACAGAGAGCGTCTTTGCCTGTTTTATTTTTTAAATCATACAAAATGCAGTTGATTTAGTTATCATGTGTTGATGTAATTTATACATTGCTTGTTCATATTCTCAGAGGTCACTTGCTTCATATATAAAAAAGTATGCTTGCTCAAATGCTAAGACTGAGCATCTATGGGCTGCCCTTGAGGAAGGGTCTGGCGAACCTGTGAACGAGTTGATGAACTCATGGACAAAGCAGAAGGGGTATCCTGTTATCTCCGTCAAAGTTGATGGTCAGAAATTGGAGTTTCAACAGGTTTTATTTTATCTTAAACTTTCCATGAGTTCATGTGATTATTTTATTAAAAAAAAATAAAAATAAAAATAAAATCCTTTACATGCATTGTAACTTGTAAGATTTATATGCTAATTGGCAGTCACAATTCTTGTCAAGTGGTGCCCTTGGAGACAGTCATTGGATTGTTCCTATAACACTATGCTTTGGCTCGTATGACTCCCCCAAGCGCAAGAGTTTCCTTCTGGAAACAAAAACTAAAACTTTTGATGTTAAGGAACTCATGGGTTCCTACCTTGCTGAAGATAAAGGATCAAGTTCTTGGATAAAACTTAATGTGGATCAGGCTGGTTTCTACAGGGTGAAATATGATGAAGGGCTTGCAGCTAGACTTAGATATGCAGTAGAAAAACAATACTTGTCTCCAACAGACCGCTTTGGTAAATTGGATACTCCCTCACATTTCTCTCTCTTTCTATAAGAAGGGAGACAGAGACTAGTAGCTTACAATTTTCACTTTGGCAGGCATTTTGGATGATTTATATGCACTTTGTATGGCTCGCCAAGAATTGCTTTCCTCCTTGCTGATATTGATGGGAGCTTATAGGGAGGAAAATGATTATACCGTGCTGTCCAACCTAATTACTGTAATGTTTCCTTCGAAACCATGCTTAGTGACTGCTTAGTTTTATTTCTTGCATCTAATTGTGATTCTTTCATTTTGAACAGATAAGCCATAAAATTGCAAGAATTGCTGCTGATGCTGTTCCAGAGTTATTAGACTATATTAATCAATTCTTTGTTAACCTTTTCCAGTATCCCGCTGAGTAAGTTGTTATACATCTAAATTGTTGGGGGATTCTGGTGCAGTTGGTAAAATTTGGCAGCCACTAGATTTTATGTAATAATTTGTAACAACATTGCAATAGATAAAGTAATTAACCATGATTGAAAAATCATGTAGAAGTTACTATGGAGTTACAATTTCTGCTAGAAGTCATGTTATATATGTCACCATTTCACATAGTGGTGTGGATAAGATATTGGCATTTTGACCCACCTAAGCTGCTCTGTTTCAACTTCTTTGCCTCTGTTGATCTTTTCAGGAAGCTTGGATGGGAGCCAAAATCAGATGAAAGCCATCTGGATGCGATGTTGAGAGGAGAAATTTTGACTGCACTTGCTGTGTTTGGACATGACCTTACACTAGATGAAGCAAGCAGGCGCTTTCAGGCATTCCTAAATGACAGAAATACACCCCTGCTCCCACCTGATGTTAGAAGGGTAGGCTGCTGCATCGGTTGAGTTCTGGAAAGTTCTCTTTAATTTATCCTGCTCTATTTATGATAATTGAACTATGATGGCAGGCAGCATATGTGGGTGTAATGCAGAGGGCAAGCAAATTTAATCGATCTGGTTATGAATCCCTTTTGAAAGTGTACAGAGAAACTGATCTAAGTCAAGAGAAAACACGCATTCTAGGTATTGACATTTTTTCATCAAAGTTTAGCATAATACCTGTGCTTTTCTAGGTCACTGGAGCCCTTAACCCTTGTGCTTGTAGGTTCATTGGGATCCACACCTGATCCAGATTTAGTTCTTGAAGTCCTTAATTTTATGCTGTCTTCTGAGGTATATTTAATTTATCTGATATTGTTTGTAGAAATTAGATTTTACACGCAAACACATTATTGAAATTTTTATGGTTTGATGCATATAGGAACTTGATATATTGTTGATAATTATGTGGTCCAGGTTCGAAGTCAGGATGCTGTTTTTGGGCTTGCTGTTAGTCGGAAGGGACGTGAAGTAGCTTGGACATGGCTCCAGGTAAATAAAAGAGAAGCAGTAGTCATATGAAGTGCAAGACACACCATATTGAAGTGACTTATTGTATTTGCTTACTATTTTAGTTTCATGTAACTGTTTGAAAATTGACCTAATGTTTGCATGAGGGTATGTGGACCATATTTAGTACTTGCTATTTGGGATTATCCTACTTCCCATTTTTCCCTGTTTGCACTAATGTTTGATTTGCATGCCATATAATCTTAGCTGACTGGTTGATATAGTTTTTTGATAGAAGCAACTGTTTGATATATCAAGTTTAGAAAACATACTTTATTCTTTAATTTGTGCTACTACATCCTTTCCATAATTCTCTGACGTTCTTCTCACATAATACAGGAAAATTGGGAACACATCTCTAAAACATATGGTTCTGGATTTTTGATAACTCGCTTTGTCAGTGCAGTTGTCTCACCGGTTTGTCTCCTCAATATCCATTGTTTTGTTTGTTTTCCTTACGCCTTGGAATATTCAAGTTTCAACTACAAAATCAGAATCAATGATGGTTCCTTTTTTTGTCTGTTTTGTTTGTCATCCGTGCAGTTTGCTTCGCTTGAGAAGGTCAAGGAAGTAGAGGAGTTCTTTGCTAGCCGTGCTAAGCCCTCAATTGCCAGAACACTGAAACAGAGCCTTGAGAGGGTTCATATCAATGCAAACTGGGTTGTGTGTGTTCGGAATGAGAAAAATCTTGCTGCAGCTGTCACAGAGTTGGCGCACAGGAAATACTAGAATATGCTTCCTCGTGTGTGTATGCCATATCTGTTTAGAAAATGATTGGAATCAACTCATCACTTTGCTAAACTTGTTACTGATAAATTAATAATTGTATTTATGCTCGAGTCTCTTGACAACTTGGTGTGTCTGTGGCAATCTGGTCCTCTTCGTAAGGTCCCGAGTGGAAAATAGTTCCTAACATTGTTATTTTTACCTTTTTATTACCACTTTAACACCCCTCCTCCACCCTACACTTTGTCGAGAAAAATTCGGAAGGCACTCTAAGTTCCAGAAATAGACGGTGTCAGAGAAAAAATTGGAGGCCATTTGAAGTTCAGAAAATAGATGGTGTGAAAAGCCTACATTCAAATTGAATATGGCTGAGTCTAGTTCAATAGTTACGAAACGCAATGAAGGTATGCAGAACAATAATTGGAATAAATAGAACTAACATAAATGAGGTTTTCAAATACAACAATGTTCAGTGGTTAATGGGTCCGTCAACGGATTAAACAATCTAATCATACTAGAGTTCGAGTTTGTTGCATGCATAAGTGGCTGAATCTGTGCTCAACTTCAAGACGTGAGAACTAAGTAAACCTACCCTACTCTAGCAATGGCCAGTTGAAGATTTTCTAAAACAAACTAAACTTCATGTAAATCATGTGATTGAACAAGAGTTCAAACAACAAAAGCAAGTTTCCTTAGTTTACATCTTACACCACATAGTTCCGTTATTGAGAAACATTAATTTGTACAAGTACATCATCCCATAATAACGATATTATGCTTATTCTATAGCATTTTTCTTACATCCGAGCACAACGACACGCATAAAACTAATCTCCCTCTTCAAAATTTATTTAACTCCAATTGTGTCGTTATTATATAATACTGTGAATAAATAAATAAAGGCATCTAACATTTTCCTCAATTTTCAAACCCAAAACAGACGTGTATTGACCTTAGGCACTCTTGTCGTTTCATTGTCCCCCACCATCACAGCTGTAATACAACCATTCAAGGCCACAAATATAAAACGCTGCACCGACATTCACCTTCTGGACTCAACTTTGGATTGCTACACAAGAAAAAATAGATGTAGAATAACAGGAAATATCAGTGATAGTGGATCACAACCCGAAAGCCCCTATGAGAGCAAGCTACTGCTTTTTATAAACGAGACGCAGCAAAAATTAATGAGGTGAATACCTCACATCCCTGGCACTGGGAGGCCCTAATAACGAATACAATATGCTGAAAGATGTCAACCGCATGGAACTGGTCTTCATCCCTAAAAGGGGGAGCTAAGATTTACACAGTTTACAAGGACACTCTTCACCAGTTAAGACTACAAGAGAAATGGTGCATGAAACTGGTTGTATTATAGTCCAGAGTGCTATTCTCAATAAGCGGCGATGCCCAGGTGAAAAATAAGTGGGCAAACTATATTGGATTATATTAAGATTGTCTATCGTACAAATCATTTGATAGCAGTAGAAGAAACCATCATCACGTCTTGCTCTTAAATTTTCTCTGAGCTTTCAAATCCACCACAACCACAGTGATGTTATCTTTGCTTCCCTTTTGAAGAGCCCGGTTTGATAGGCACTCTGCAGCTGCTTGAGCAGCAGGATCGATCCCTTCTCCCCTTTCTGTGTGTAGAGCGATACCATTTTTCTTGTGCCATAGTAGTATCCTTCTCTTTGCCAGGTCGCATGCTTCCTCATTTGACATGACATCCCATAGACCATCGCTAGCCAGAATGAGGCATTCATCATCTTTGGTACGAGGAAGAAACATAACTTCTGGTTCTGGAATGATCCATGGCTTCAAATATCTATCACCTGAAATTCAAATCAAAGGTTATAAGGAACAATTCCAGCTGGCAGCAAGAAGTTGGTAAATCTCACTTCTGCAACTTTTTGCATGACCATCAACTTTGTGCATGTTTCCATTACCGTTTGAGAATTACACGCAAGGACATTCCCATACAGGTTTTGGTCCTTTACAGACTTCCAAACCCTGACATTATCCCAGGACTAGAAACAGCAGAATGCAAGTGAAAGAAACAAAGATACAAGCTTCAGAAGGCCCTCAGAACAAGTTCATTAATACATCACAAATCACACAGTTCTCCATGCATAAGCATATTCAAATTTTACTAAACCGCATAATTGTTTTACATTATGCTATCTTAATTTTCACATACTTAAAAAAAAAAAAATCCAGTTTAAACCAAGAATTGGGAGGAAGGATGGAGATGGGACTCTAGGTCAAGAATGTCCTCTAGCATATTTTTGTCCCGATTATTAACAATATCAAATTATTTCCTATGTTGGACATGTTCTACCACATTATAAAACCCAATAAAGGAAACAAATCATAATCTCTTGCTGACTGTAAGACCTTGTTTTCTTGTTGCAGCTGCATATAGAAGAAATTAAGTCAATCTCAATGCCAATCGTTCACTTGAATTTCTCCTTGTAAAATTGTACTTATCCATCATGTACTTACTCTGACTTCAAAGGGAGGAAAACATTGAAGCAGCAACAGAAGATTAAAAAATGCTTCACCACTTGCTGTTATGCAGAAATATCCTGCAGTCTATAATTGGGGCCATTGTAAATAATGTAGGTGATATAGCCTCAGGAATTAGGATTCAAGTTCAACACGGATCTTGAATGACAATAGGAGACTGACATTATAGTGTATAATTTCTATATTAAGAGATGCATAGGCCGGAACTGGGAAGCTGAACATTGGAGGTTGCAAGATATTCTTGACAACAGGATATAATACACTTCAAGAAGATTCTATGTGAAGTTTTGAAGAGAGAAATACAAAGAGATAAAATTGGGTTTAAGTTATTCGGTATGACTTTGTCACCTTGGAGTTGCACCAAGATCTTATGGGCTTACAATAAATTTCACAATGATCTCTTAACAGAGATCCTTCTGTTCTAAGATCCTTCCTTCAATTTCAATTTTTTTTCCTATTTTTTTGTTGGGTGACTCTTTTCAGGGGTCCCATGGAGCTTGTTCAAATGCAAGTTCAGAATTCCAACAGAGAAAATAAAATAAAAACAAAGACAATTAAATTAACACTGATGGAAATAAAATAGACATAAATTGAATCACAGAACTTTGTTTTACCATCTTGAACAACTACGAGTAACTTAATCATACATCCCTATATGGAAACCATGCAGTCAAATCTAAAGTCTCCCCCCTACACATTTGTGTGTGTGTGTGTGTGTGGTACCTTCTTCCCCGAAACTTGAACTCAGCAGCATAGAAGCCAGAGAAAAAGAAGTTACAATATATGACTAGGAATACATACCAATTGACCTTGACATTGCAAGAACACCAAAGACACGATGACCATTCCATTGAATCACCTTTCCTCCAGCTGCCTCAATTCTAGCATATTCATCATCTCGGTTTGGCTGACATGACATTCAATAACCAAACATCACTTTCAGTTAAAACCTCAAACAGGATAAAAATAATACATACTATTATAAGTGTCTTACTTTATGATCCACTGACAATGCCATAGCTTCTTTCCCACGACGTAGAACTGCTCTTGAATCACCACAGTTTGCAACAATGATATGAGATGAACAAATGACAGCAACAACAGCTGTTGAACCAACAGTTTCTGGGGCAACTGGTTCAAGATTAGCTTTTCCTCCAACTTCAGCATCAACCTTTAGGAAACAATTGGTGAAGGTTTTTTTCCACTGGTCTTGACAATCATCCTTGACTCTTCCACTTATTACACCTTCCCTGACAAATTCTATTTCTTCAGACAAAGCTAGATGAATACGCTCTCGACAATAATTTGCCACCTGAATGATGAAGGCAAACAATCCCTATGAGAATGGACAATCGCAGCAAAACCAAAACGATGGGATAGATAGAAAAGAGATTACACAAGATTTACACAAGAACAGACGAGAGAAGACAACTTTACCTGAGAGCCACCATGGCCGTCATAAACCCCAAAGAAATGAACAGACTGCTGACTAAAACACTTGCTCATTCCATCAATCACTCGATCACCAATCAACATTTGAATAGGAATTTTCAAAAATCGAGGTACAGTTGCAACTGCATCTTCCATCTCAGGTCTTCTTCCACAAACTGATATAAATCCCCAAAGTGGGTCATAATCCAATTCAAAAACACTACGACCAACTGTTCCAGCGACACCTTTTTCCAAAGGCAGCTGAAGAACAACTACAGAAGATGATGGCACAGATCCAACACCAATCTCTTCTTCAAGACTAACGGCCACAGCCAGGGGCTCACTCACAACATCCGCCTCAACACTAGAATCCACCGAATCAGCCGCCCTAGAAACAATATGGACACCACAGATACCTTTACCAATGTCTATGGAACTCGGTGTCCCAACCTCTGAATTAGACTCAAATGCAATAAACTCCTCTCCGCATGTGCTACTGTTCTCACTGACGGCTGAAAGAGAACATGAGCTATCAACAATTTGATCACCCTCCAAGGATAAAGTATCATCCTCTTCAAATTCTGTGGTTAGCACTTCTTCCGTCGCAACCAAAGTGCTTTTATTTTGGGATATCATATCCAACCTAGGAATTTCTCCCTCCCTATCCTGCCTTGGTGGTGTGATCGATGTGATGCTGACTTCATTCTCCCGAGTGCCACCGTTACGATCCTCACAAGAATCACGAAACGTCCCAGTCGAAACCTTAGTTATAGAATTAGATAACAAGCTTGCATCTGCCATCAGCTTAAGTCTGGATACATCCATGTGGGTAGCAATGGTTGGGTTATCACATACCGAATTGCCTACTGCTAATGGCACTGTAACCACGGACGACATCTCCTCCATCCAAAATCCCTATCTGCGTAGCACAAAAAGTTACGCTCCGACCCCTCTAGTATCACCCAACCTGTCATACTTCAACTAATTTATCAGCTCCTTTTATGATTGAATATGATATTGCAATAAGAACTTGAGGTCTTAAAAGAACATTTTCCATGCCTAATGACACAATAAAACACAAAAAAGAAAGCAAATTCAGACTAAGCAAGCTAAAAAGGTGGTGAAAGTGAAATGCCGTAGTCAGATCTGGTCAACAAAAACGGATCCAAACTTCCATAATTCCATTTGTGGAAATTTTAACCATAAATAACTGTGGCCACACCCTCTTGAGCGTCATCAACTTCTCCTCTGGATTCTTCAGTATCTAGCTCCAGCAGCTCTAGTGAGAGTCAAACACCTGAAAAAACAAAAACAGTCAATTTTTAGATTTTATTTATAGATTACATCCAAATAAACCAACCCTTCATCTCTAAGGTCTAAACATGAGAAAGATAATGAAAAACGAAGTGGGTCATGGGAAAGAAAAGAGAAGTCTCAAGAATCACAGGGAAACCCTAAAAGGATGATTCCTATTTTTCACACATACCCACTTGAGTTCCCTGGATCTGAGGCAATACACCTCAGCCTCTTCTAGTTTACCGCGCGCTCTCTAATAATTGTTACAATTAAATCAATAAAAAAATTAAGTTCAAAGAAGAATGAAAGGGAAAATGAGTCACTACCTAAATTTGTCAACAACAGTAGGTTCTTGTACGAATCTCTCCCCTTGCCTTCCTGTCTCTTCCACACCGCTCTTCTTTCTCTCTCTTGTTTATTAATTTGATGGACTTTTCAACACCTGAAACCAATGAAAAAAGAAGAAAGCATCAAGATAACAAGACGTGGCCTTTGCCTACCATTAAAAAATAACAGCTCAGCTATGTTCTCTTTCCCATTTTATTTTTTTGCCTCTGAAATTATTATCTAAAGTATGTATTTACACCTGTGTGGTCTGGGTCTTGAGACTTAGAAAGGCATGAAATAGTGTGAAGAAGAAAGGGAAAAAAAGGAACCTTTTTATGTGAGAAAATGCTTTGAGAAAGACATGAAATAGTGTTAAGAAGACGGGAAAAAAATAAGTTTTTTTATGCGATGCTTTGAGAACGAAAGTGACAGGAGGAGGATAGGTGTTGGCTGTGAGTGACAGTCTGAAGATATGACGTAGGTTAAGCTTTCACTACTTCTATAATTAACGCCGGCAATGGGATAAGGTACGAGTAAATCAATCTTTTTTGCCATGTATTTCACCCATTTGTTCCTTTAATTGAATTTTAGTGTATAATGTTGAGTACTTTATTTATTTATTTATTTTGGTGGAAAACGTGTAAGTACTTTATTACTACTCTTTGTATATATGGAAAAAGTATTAGCCAGGTCAAAGAAAAATAAGTTAAACTTTTATTACTTTTATAATTAGGAATAGCTACGGACAGGTGGAAATAGATCGAGATTTTTTTAATTACATAATTCATTATTAAAAATAAAATATTTTATTTTATATTTTATTATTAGAGATAAGATTCATCTTATGCACATATTCTATGAAACAATAGATCTCCACATATACTTTCAGCAAATGATAAAGAAAAATTAAAAAATGCAAATATTAAAATTAAGAACTACAAGTTCACATGTAATACACAGCAGTTGTAAATTAGAAAAATGAAAAAATAAATTTAAATATTATAAATATACATAATTAATAAAATATTATACTAATATGTTTAAAGCCACATTGATTTAAACAAAAACATGTTAGTGAGAAGGTGGCTTCAGAAGCCTTATTATTATTATTATTATTATTATTATTATTATTATTATTATTATGTTCACAAGGCTACTACTTTTTTATTTATCCCAACTCAACCATTATTCTTTTTTCTCTCAAAAAAATGAAGAGTCTCTTTTCCTCTATTCCTTTAAATAAGAATCATATTCTCATTTTCCCTATCCTCCTCAATCTAAGTCAGGGATAAACCAATCCTATTTTCATCACCCGTTGCCTCTTCTAACAATTATAAGTATACTTTCAAACCAGTTTAACAAGCATTTTAAAGATGTAGACTTATTTAAGTTATATTTTTCTTTATACTTGTAAATTTGAGAATTATGTATAGTAGGATGATATTTAATGAGCATTTCAATTTAAGAACTGTATATAGTAGGATGATATTTGATGAGCATTTCTTGTTAGATGTAATGTATATGAAATGATTTTTATGTTTTATAGTAATTGAATGGCTTAATCTTATATAATGAATAAGTTTTGGGTAAAATCCTCACTAATGAACAATGTATTTCGTATTGAAATCTGTAAAAATTCGTAAGATAATCAATTATGCTCAAGTATAATTGCTCTTTGGACTTACATACTTAATTATATAATCGAATTATATTTCATTCACTTATAACAATTTATATGATTCAATGATTTTAAATTACATTTTACTTTTTGATATATATACTATAACAATAGATGATCTTGATATAAACAACTAAGAACAAAATGAGTATGGGAGTATGGGATTTGGTTTTATTATGCCATGCGAGTTTGAAATATAGATTTCAATTGATGAAAACTAATTGATTGTATCTTTGTGCATGCTATAAAAATATATAAATAACATGTTAGATCATTGTACACTAATTGTTATGAATGGAAGTGTGCTAGACTGTTGATATGAAGAGTAGCAATGATATTAGGGCTTAAAGTGATATTGTAACTCCTCTTATACATATGTGCATATATTCCATGGAAATTTAATTTACATTTGAATTTGTATACTAGGAGAGGCATTTATTTATTTATATGGATGTTATTGTTATTAGTGGAAATGAGATTGTAATGCTAGTTAAGGTATTTGTTTATGATCAATTAAAATTTTTCATGGATACTTAATGATGTTAGGGATGATGATATACATATTATGGCTCTATGTATCAAATCTGTGTGCTTGTTTGTAAAATGATAAGGTGGACTCTAGAGGGATTAGATGTGTTTGTGAAAAATAAGACTACATATGAGTCATAAATAAATTTATATGCTTTCCATTTTATTAATTTCTATTGAATGACATTAGAATGTTGTGATTAGATTGTGAAATTATAAGAATGAAAATATTGGCCTTATATCTAAATCCCTTTTATGAAAAAGATGATGTAGAATGAGTAATGTGACTTTAATTGAACCTTGATAAAGTATATGTCTATATCCATCTTTTAATAGGCAAGTTATTATTCTAGAACACTTTTTATTCCTCGGCAAAGGTATGAAAGAGTGTTTATTCTTTTGGATAAAGCCTAAATGCTTTCATAAAGATGATTATAAGTTATATGTCATGATATATTTAATTGTTAATTATTCCTCATTACTCATTATTTATTCACTAAAATTTAAAGAAACTCACTTTTTTTTATTTTTTGCCTTCTTTTTTATGGAGTATTTTCCCCTTATATACCCAATTATAGTAGAATGGGTTGAAAATAGCCCCACCCAATGATTTTTAGTGTTCAAGTAAGTCATGGGATAATTGATTTGGACTTTCATAAACATTAGTTATTGTATGATTAAACAAAATTCTCTCACACTTAAGTTTAACCATGGTATTTTGAAAAGATATGCACTTAAATTTAACCAACTATAGTAGAATAGGTTGAAAATAAGCTTACTTAATGATTTTTTGTGTTCAAGTAAGTCATAGGATAATTGGTTTGGATGTTCATAAACATTAGTTATTTTATGATTAAACAAAATTCTCTCATACTTAAATTTAACCATGGTATTTTGAAAAGATATGCACTTAAATTTAACCAACTATAGTAGAATGGGTTGAAAATAGGTCTACTTAATGATTTTTGGTGTTCAAGTAAGTCATGGGATAATTGGTTTGGATGTTCATAAACACTATTTGTTACATGATTGAACAAAATTCTCTCGCACTTAAATTTAACTATGATATTTTAAAAAGAAATGCACAATTGTAAGTTAAATATTAAAATAATCACATCTATGTAAGGTTTGGCGCCTAACAACTTCCTATACCAATTATGTGCCTTGGGATGAGTAGTGACAAAGTTATTATTAAAGTATAGTTTAAGGCATAAAAACATATTTTGTTTAAAAGCATGACTTAGAGGCCTCCAATTATTGAAATGAATACTATAAGAAACCAAGTCCTTGATAGTGGACTAGTAACGATAAAAAAAGTGTGGTTGGTTAGTCATTGTTTTCTTATATGCTATAACTCTCCTTAGGTTACTTTCACCTCAAGGCAGTAAAGGATAATTAATATGGGTATCTTTTTATATTTAGTTTTTTTATGATTATTTTGATTTACTATTGACTTTTAATGTGAGTAATCATTATGCTTAAATTGATATAAAGGATAAATTGATTAATAGTTAGATTAAATAAAAGAATTCAACTATTGTTTGCATTTTGCATGCCCATGCTCAAGAAAATCTATTGAATATGTATTGTTCTAGAAATTAAGTTGTTTTGATAACCCCAAATTTACATTATTGATAAGATATTCTAGTTTTACCTTCATTTACATTTCTAATAACAACTTAAGCTATAGTTTAAGAGAAGTATTAGAGTGCTAAGTTGATTTATTTTGATATACTTGGACAAACTCAATGCACAGGTGTCATAGTCTCAAAATTTCTAAATTAAAATAATTTATAATTTGAATAAATTAATTTTTGTATGTTTCGTTAAGGTGGAAGCCATTAGTTTAAATTTTGATTTTGAAAGGTGTAGCAATTATATGATGATCTTAGTTAATTAACATATATATTGGGTCATTTTAATCAAATTAGAGTGGGAACTTGGGCTAAATGTGTGCATATAGAAATTTATAAGTTATGCAAATAGGCAAGTGAGAGTATGCATTACAATTTTCCTCATCAAATGGAATCTTGACCATTCACCTAAGTTAATAAGACACAAGTTATAAATTTATGACATGAAGGTAAAAAGCATAAAGTTTAAAAATGTAAATATGATAATATATGAATTTTTAGATGAAAGTTTGGAGTTCATAAGTAATATTGAACATATTAGTCATTTAGTATTTGTTATAAATGAGTTAATATAATATGTTATACATGGGGTGATTGAGTATGGTCCTTTTTCAAAAATTATTATGGGTTTATGAATTAGGCATATTGTTAAAGGGCTAGGCATAAATTGTTACATGTGAGATCAAGAGCTTATCTAGATAATAATGATCAAATAAAGTTAGAATTTTAAATATGTGACAAAGTATAAGTCTTTAATTTAAAAAAAAAAAGACTTAGGATATGTGAGGCACACTAGGGTAAAAGAGCTAGTGTGATTTAATGAGATAATAACTATATAAGTATATTATTATCTTGATTTAGTAAGGTTACATAATTTTTTTAAGTTATTTTAGTTAGACATTTATTTCATTACAATTGGAGTTAAATACATGATTTATGACAATTTAATAATAAGATAATATTACAATGGTGATATACAATTTAAGAAAGGTGGTTAGTATGCCTATAATTAAAAGTTAGGTGTCGAAAGAATGAAGAAAGTTTTTAGGATGACTTATATGAAAAGTTTTCAACAATTAACGTAACCTTTGACTAAAATAGGTGTTAAAGGATAAAAGGGAGTATTATTTTAGAAGTCATGTGAAAAGAGAAGATTATTATCTCTTTTGTGAAATTCTAGAAAATTGATAGGTTTATTTTGCACTGTACATAAGATATTCCTATTTAATGACAAGAACTTTATGTTTCAAGAATTATAGATGGAAATAGAATAAAATAAAGGTATCGATGTAATGCTCCATCGAATACTAGATAAATCGAGGAGTAAGTGTAATAGGATAGAGATTGCTCTAAGGGCAATAGGATAGGGAATTACTCAATTATAGCAAAACTTGGAATAATTTGAGTATAACTAGCCTAGTTATTATACCCAAAATGTATGAGCAAGGTAATAAGAATCCTATTAGGAAAGGAAATTATAATTATTTAGTAATTAGTTTCATTAAATTATAAAGAAAGAAGTAAAGTATGATGAAAGTAGTAGGTAATAAGTTAAGAAGAGCAAGAAAACTAAGTAACTTGGGAATGAATCTAATAGGATATAGGATATGGTAATAGATATAAAGTTAATATCATAGTCAATTAAATAAGTGTAAACATTCTATAGACTATGTAAAAGTGTAGAGTTAAGGGATTTTTCTTTTAACATTTTAGCTAAAGGAATAATATTAAATTGTACTATGGAAGCCCTAGGCCTTTGACATAGATAATTAGATATTAAATTTTATAAGTATCTCTTAAATTCAAGGGTTTAATGAACTTAGATGAATAAAATTAGACAAAATCATTCCTTCAAAGTTACCATAAATTGTTACAACTTATAAGGTGTGGGCTAGGGCTTATATAGCATGAGATGTGCCGAAACTTAAAACCCTGTTGGGTAGAACCATTGGTTCTTAAACCTTAAATACTTTTGGAAACTATGAATCCTTGATATGGATGATTAATGTATGATTTGAAGGTAGGCAAATAACCTTACCATAATTTGCAATTACTACAACTATATCTTGTTCATTTTCCTATATACTTGATTTATAGTGTTTGAAAGTAAACCTATATAAATTGGGACTATTATGATTATGTTATCACTTTATAATATAGATAGAAAATGATTTTATGTGATTAAAGCACTTATAAGCATTTTGAGTAATAACTCTAAGAGATTTTTACAGCTAAGACTAAATTTGGTTTTAGAAACATTTTATGTGATTTAAGATTTGAAATGAATTGAACTTGGAAAATAAGCTTATGAAGGTCATAGAATTAGAAATATTTGTGCAAGTAACTTTTGTCTATACTCAATTATATGAACAAATTGATGTTTAATGATAATGTTTGAACCTTATTGATGTACATTTGTTATACATATAACTTTATCAAGGCATGAAATTGGATTATAACTAGCAAGTGTAAACAAATTGATATGTTATGTTAGTTATAAAGGGACTAGAACTAATGGTATTTGTGAAAAGTAACATGCAGATCATACCAAAATTGTGTGCTTATGACTCATGGCAAGCATATTCAATGCTTATGAATTGTTATGAAAATTTCTAATGTTGAATAATTATTTCCAAAAGTGGCATATTTATTGCTAAAGATGAACCTTTAATGTTTTGTAAATTCGAGTACACTTAAAATATAAATTGAATAGCCATATAGCTTGGTGAGTAAAGTAAGGAAAAATGTTTAAATCCCTTTAACTACAATTGTAATGTGCCAGTATCTTTTTTATAGTTATACTTATGTATCAATAATTGTAATTATGCCTTAATAATAAGTTACTACAGATTATCTGTCACTCATATGATGCTTAGAGTTGATATACTCATTACTAGGCTAGAGGTAATAATTTTGTTCTAAATATTAAGGCTATAGTTCTGCACATACACAATTGATAGAGATTAATAATTTGAAAGGTTTGGTAAGTATGCTTAACCTTGACAAAAAAGATTCTTAATATAAGTATATGAGCTTGATTCTAGATTGAATAATGAATTCGTTAGGTATTTTCCTTTGAGAACTATACTTGAGAAAACTAGGCCTTTGTATTGTGGATATGGGGACATTAGTATTACATGAAGTTCAATATTTATGTGACAAAGATAATAATAATGTAATGACAAGTAAAAAAGGTTTACTAAAATTGTAAGAGAATGTCTTACTAAAATTCCTCATCTGTGTCTAGGTTTTCAATCTAGTTTATTCACTAATGGACGTTAAATTGTTTATTCAGTACATGGGATTTATTTAAGAAATGACCTAAATTCAAAGTAAACAAAGTTGTTAGAATTCAAGAATCATACTTAACTTTTTGTGGTTATTTGGATGTTCAAATCAAACTTAAAATAAAGCTTATGAGTAGTCATCTAAAAAGGTTACTTGTCTAGTTTCTAAAAAGTCAAATTTCACCTTATTTCAATTTTTCAAGAAAAAATTATGTTATTTTCTTCATTTATTTAGTAAAAGAGTTTAAGTTCAAAATCACCTTTAATATTTATTTTTAAATAAAAATATATTATTATTTTTTTTAATTTTGTTTTCTTAAAAGGATGTTCTAAAACTATATTTTCAATTTTCTATTTTTTGAGTGTTCCAAAACTCTTTATTTATATATTTTTAATATAAGTCTTAAGAGAAAATATCATGAATGATTGATTAAAGAAGTTAAAAAGCCTTTGTCTTTTGTTCTTTGAAGTTTTATATCTCTTTTATAAATTCCATTAAAGATGAAGTTTTCATTCTTGCATTTCTATATCTTTTTAATGAATTTTATAGATTGGTGAGTGCACAAACTTTATACCTTCGAGGTCGTAGGTCTCTTAAAAAGGTGAACAATTACTCATCCCAATCTTTTTATAAATTTTCACTTTAGCTACATCTTGAATTTGTCTTCTTTGATTTAAGGCCTTTATATTAATGCGAGTTATATATGTTTCTTGTAATTTAGGTTCTTATCATTCACTTTGCTTTAATTGAAGCAATCAAAGTTTTTAATGCAAAGTTAAAAATGAAAATAATTTATTGACATTAATTTATTGACATACAAAGTCTCTAAATTGCCTATTCACTTTCATCTTTAATGCTATCTTGTAATTATTTTTTTAAAGAAAAATCAAATAGGTTTAATAAATTATAATGATGTAATTTTTTTTAAAATTTAATATAATAATATATTATAATTTAAAATATCATTATAGTAAAATAATATTCAAATAAATCATAAAATATATGCATATTCTTATATATTATTTGATATAAAAATAATTAATAATAAATAATTAATTTTAACAAATATTTTTATATAAATAATTAATATTACAAATTGATGAAATTAATTAATATAATTAATTATTAATTAATAACTAATTCAATCATTTAATTGACAAATAGGATTATAAGTTTTGAATTTATAAAAAACATGTTAAGTTTCAATTAAGCAACTCGTCTATTAACTCAACTCAATATGATAATTATTCAATTTGATTAGATTCTTATTCAATAATTTAACTCGTAAACAATTCGATTCTAATTTTTTAGTATATATTTTTATATAAAATATAATATATAATTAGGATTTATTTTATTTTCATAATTTTATATTTATATAATTTATTTAATAATATTTATAATTATATTAAATATTATAAATTTTTAAAAAATAATATATTTATGATTATTTAATTAATTAAAAATATATTAATTTAAACTTAAATTAAGTTAGTGCTGAAAATCATTTTTTTAAACAAGTTATTTTTGGTAAGGTGAAAATTTGATTTAACTCAATTCCACCTCTGGTTGCTGTGTAAAAAGCTTGACTTTGTCCCGTAATTTATACATGGGGTTGCAAGTATTTTGAAAACGTATATTGTTTTTTATAATTAAACATTAAATCTATTAATCATTAAAAAAAATAAAAGAAAGTCAACAAAATATTAAATTTAAATATAAATATTTTATCTTATAATTTTTGTGACAAAATTTATCATACTTTTCATCAAATCAATTATTAAATCAACTAAAAAATTAAAAATTAAAAGGAGGGAGGCATGTGTAGCACCTAAGAATTGCCCTGAAAATATTTGTGAAAATCCATCGACGGTGACTTTTACTGTTCTCCTCCTCGCGGCACTCTCGCCACTTCGCCGCACAATTTTACGGTCGGTTTTCCATTAGATTAAGCAAAACCTTCCTGGGTATACTAAGAGAGGGGCATCGGAGGTTCTCCCATGGCGGATCCCTACTACAGATATGGTTTTCCTCTCGCAGACCGAGGTACTTTTGTGCGTCCTACTTCCTTCTTAGATAGAAAACTCGAGATCCTATTTCATGTATCAGAATTTCCTATAAGGTGCTTCTTAATTGGTAAGGAATTGTGCTTGTGTGTAAGTTTGAGAGCAGAAATTAATAACAAATAGAAAATTACCACTATTAAGTTTTATTTGTTCTTCGTTGCATATACAATTGCAAATATCGTTCGTATAAATTGCTGGAGGCAAAATTTGAAGGTTTTATTGATATCTTACCTCAGAGAACTTAGTGAACCCTTGCATCTTTATGAGACTAGGCAACATTCCATATTCTTGCTGTGGCAATACTTAAAGATATGAAGTATTCTCATTGTTGCGTGTTCATAAACTTTGAAGAGTGTGGACTCAAATCGTAATCTGCTAAAATAATAAGAATTCTACTTAACATTGCGCTTATTGTTAAAAAGAAGACTGTTATTTGGTGTAAAAGCTAGTTACTCGTATCCTCTACTTTAACTGCTATGTTTCTCCGGTCTGCAATTACTCTGTACCAACATGTTTCCTACCTAATAGAAGGCTAGGAGTATGGAAATTCATTGGACACTGTTACCAATGATGATTAGCTTGTCAATCTCTTCCGCGTATTACCAATGAACCTGATACTTATGTTTTCATTATCTGTTTGGTTTTTCCAGCAGGCATATCAAGGACTAGCTATCCTGGCTACCTGCCTTCTGAAGCACCATCATTGGCATCTCATCATGTACCTAGTTCTTCTGATTTGCGGGCTGTTGGATCAGAATACTTATCAAATGATGTAAACTTCAATGATTATTGAGTTGATGCGTAATATGCACAGAAGATAGCTTCTGACTTGGATTGCTCATTACCTGCAGATAAATTTACTGCGGACTAGAGCATATGGTGGTGATGATATTCTGGGCACTGGACTTCATTCTGAGACTGTTTTTAGTGGTATTACAACTGGAGCTAGCATAAAGAGCCATCCATCTCCTGAAGAACAGAAAATTCCACCAGGCATTAATTCAGGAGTCCTTGATTTACATACTGACAGATCAATCTCTAAAAGCAGTTATGACAGTCTCCCAGTTTCAGCTGGGGACTCAAATGTTCTTTTTGTGGGGGGACTTCCAAATGACTGTACTAGAAGGGAAGTTGGCCGTATCCTTTCCTGCATATATGGTGTGCTTGTATGCATGTGCATTGCTGTTTTCCTTCTGAAAATATTGAAAATCGATTGCATAAATTCCTTGCACATTGGATATTATTACATGCATTATATAATTTTTCCAAACAAAATATATAAATGTCATACCTTCATTGATTAAAGTTCTCAAAAAACTTTGTTTGGATGATAGAATTGCATGTGAAATTATGAATGTGAAATTGAAAGTGCTTGAAATACCATTGTTGTATCTCATTGTTTTGTTGATATCAAGCCTTGACCTATAGAAAGATCTTTTCCGTCCCTTTATTGGCTATAAAGATATCAAAGTTGTTCACAAGGAGCCTAGACATGTAAGCCTATTTGCTAAGGAGCTTCTTTTGAATTGTTTCTAGAGGCACCAATAATGTTCTGTGATATTTTCTTTTTCTTGTATGATGATTTGTCATTTGGTTTGTTTTTGTGATTGTTTCTAGTTCACTTCAATAGCATTAATAAGTTGCAATCTACGGGTTCAGTGCAAAGATCATATGCAAGTTAAACACAAATCTTGTGATGTCAGTGTAATTGATAACCCCAAACATGAATGTAGTTAGACATCCATGGAGATTAGAAATCCTTCAAATTTGCATTGAGGACAAGAAAAAAAAACGAAAAAAGAAAAAAGGAACACCTGAGGGAGTGGAAATTTATGGTATAGGGGCAAGAATTAAAGCATTGTATACTTAAGATTACATGGCAAAACCCTGCTCCATGCTAATTTGAAAAGGTAATTGCAGCCATTCATGACTCTCAGTTGATAAAGTAATCATATTTTTCTAACCCATTGGATTCATCAGTAACAATAGGGTTTTTTCACTAACTAATGAATTATTGATACTTTTCTTAAATCGAGATGAAAACCAAACCAAGAATGTCAGAACTATGATAATAGATGGTGGTCATACTTGCAGTAGACAAAAATATTAGAAATAGTATATAAAGCACACATTATTCAACAATTACATTAATAATTTGCCTCCTTTTCAAAATCTTTTTATAACTGCACTTTCTGTTACTTGGAAGCGAAATATAAAATGTACAGTGACTTGAAAACAAAACATAATTCTAGCAAGGCAACAGATGCTGCTGGTCTTGTATATTTTCCATTATAACTATATGTTGTTTGTAAAGATTAAGCCAGTAATTGATAAAAACAGTAAACGAACAATATACTAATTTTGCTGATGGTTAAAGGGTGTTGCTTAGATTGTGTTCATGGAGGGAGAGAAAGATGGTGGTTATGGAGATTTGAGTTGGCATGATGGTGGTGTCTTAAATTTACAGTCAGAGTTTTAGATAAGTAGTTAGAGGTTTCTTTCTATGCAATCCATTTTATAATTGAATTATTGTTGGAAAACATGGTAGGGTTTAGAGGGGAAGAAGTGGAAAGAGGCTAGAAAGAGACAAGAGAAAACTTAAATATTATTGATATTATTGAATGAGAATAAGATGGTTGAATTGTTGCATAAGACATAATCCTAATGCTCCTTTTATATAGACATACTAAGAAATGTACTTTTATATAGACATACTAAGAAATGTAAAGATCCTAATACCCTTAAGGTGCAAGATAAGGAAGTGCATAACATGACTAAGGCCGTAGTATAATCTAGACCTAATTATTAATATTACTTTCTAACAACTATAAATTTTTAATAACTATTTAAATTAGATAATTTGTGCTTGTGTCTTAATTTTGAACTCTTAAGTATCACAGGCTTCAAAAATAATACCAAGTAGCATAGTAAGTTCAAATAAAAAACAAAATACCTTTTGACATGTTTCTTTCCTTTAAGCTCTTTATAATTGATTATCGGAGTAATGAACTGCCCCTTCCACCACCAATAAAAATAAGGAAGGAATGAAGGAACTAGCAATGGAAAGAAAAAACAGCAGGGGAGCATTTTGTTTTCTTGCTCTTGTATCTCCTGCAATTTACTACTATCACATCTTCTAGTCAGATCCTTTCAACAGTAATGATAGCATGGCAGTTTGTTTTTCTCTTTCAAATGGATCATTTGTGCCTCCGAGAAATAAGCTTGTGTTTTACACTTGTCATAACGTTCCTCAAGAAACAATCAACTATTGCTTCTAAATATTCTCCGATATCTATAATTTTTCCTTTTAATCTGATTTATTATGATATTTATTAGTATTTAAAATTAACAAGCAATCTGCAGAGTGGAGTCAAGGCTTTGGTCTTGTGCTTTGTGGAATTTGTTGACTCCAAGTGTGCTCTCACTGCCATGGAAGCTCTGCAAGGTAAGATCAATATGCATGTAAATTCAATTGTTATTTGAAATCTGTCCTAGGTGAAGGCTGAGGAAAAAATTACTTGCATTCTAATTATTTATATGTCATATAATCAGGAGGAGAAAGTGAGGATGAAAACGCCCCTGATGTACTTTATAAAAAGTAGGATGAATTGCAATTTACCTACATGTGAATGGGTCATTTCCACATTATCTGTCCTTAGTTTAGAGAGTAGTGGTGTGTATGATGAAGGGAGTCTACATACAATCACATGCCATTTCCATAAAAAGAATTGAAGGAAATTGATTTCACGTGGGTAATATGTTAAACAACCAAACCATAGGCGGGTGTGAACTGATAATGTAAGAAAGATCGAAACCGTTTGCGAGTAAATTGTGATTACTCTGCCGATTTACTTGTAATCTTTGTCAAGTGAAATTGAAATAAGAGAAAGCTTAAACATAGCATTGAAAGTATGGAATTTTCTACAGGCTACAAGTTTGATGATAAAAAGCCCGAGTCACAAACATTAAAGATCCAATTTGCACATTTTCCTTTCCGTCTACCCCATGAGCATGGGGAGCAGCGTCTTAGCATGCCACGCTGACTTTAATTGCTTGTATCGAATGAGAACCTATTACTCGAAACAATCCAGATGAATCATGCTCCCTGGAGAAATTTGCAATCAAACTCAAAATCCTGAGAAGTTGCATCACATTGATGGAACCAGTTTTTGGTTACAAGCCGAGCTTTTCATCTTGTTGATTGATCATCAGTTTCATGATTTTGCCCCCTCTGGTCTACAACATTTATTATTTTAGCCAGGAATCTCTTCTGTATATTCTGGCATGACTTGTGGTAGAACGCTGTTTTTAACTTCAGTTATTGTATTCCCTCATCTCTTCTTGGGTGCAACCTTTCTGGCAGTTTCAATTTTCTGAACTATAGCAGTTTGTATTGAGTGTGATTAGTTTATGGGTAGATTGTGCTTATAATAATGTCTCGATAAAAGGGAAATATCTAAAATGCTTTTGGACAAGAAGTCTGTGTTTTCTCAAGTTTTTTCATGTCTCTGAGAGATAATTACAAAAATAGTCTTGAAATGGCAGGCATACATGATCAATATGAAATGATACCTTTTTGTGAAAGATGTGTATAACAAGGGATAAAAATAATAGTCATAAATTGCAACAATAACCAAAGATAGAACCTATCCAATTTTTATGGTGCATGACTTGCTGATTATGGACTAACCGTATCCACCGTTTCTGTTTTTGGGGTCAATATTAGCCATGCAGTGTATCCCAAGATAAATCTACCCCGAATTATATAGTTACTGAAACAATCAAATCCGAAGGAACAGATGTTGAATTGTACTAACCTACTGCGTACATGATGCATAATTTATACATGATTCAACATGCGGTGAATTAGAAATTTTGAGAATACTTACAAGTGATTGAACAATCGTTGATATGGTGTTTTTATTTTTAGTTGGATGAACAATGATAAAGTACTTTCCAACTTCACTTCAGCTATGATGAATAAATTACTTCTCAATCGTTGATGCGATATTTTTTTATTAAGGCACGTTCGAGTGTGAACGAGTCTAGAAGGTTCTTTGAAGTTACCGTTGTCCAACAATAGGAACGCTTTTTATTAAATACAAATATTAATGGAGGCAAGTTACTATGTTTTCGGCATAATGAGTGCCTATGAGTCTGGGAAAACATAATTTATCATCGGTGGAGGTTTGGACTGTGAAAATCACCGACCTCGATGGGCGTTCTTTTTAGTTTCAAAGTTTTTGGGGTCATTCAGAGTTTACGTGCTTTTTTAAGTAACTGAATAGGAAAATTGAAGTTTTTTTCTTCATTTTGCAATGTGCATACATTACAACTTTGGTCAACCAATAATTAACTCTTTCTGTATCGAACCGAATCATCAAGTTGCTTGCTTTGCACGTATGTAGCAAGACTTAAACGTATAAAAAAGAACAAGAATCATGTATAAGAGCAGTGTTATTTATATCTATTTAGACTTATATTTATCAATTTTATTTACTGTATATTCAATACATTTTCAACAGATGAGACAAATAAATACGTACATTTAAATCAAAACATTATTAAATGTACAATGAATAAATTGAATAAAACAATAATAATACACAATCATCTAGAAAAACTCATCCGTTCCTCACGTTATACACACCTAACAATTTATTTTAAGTTGACTTCGCTAATTTAAAACATATAAAGCTAACTTTGAACAACTTACACTATGTAAATTGTGAAAAAATTGAGATTGGGCTACGCAGCTAATATTAACCTTTCAATCTAAATGTTCTCATCAACTTTATATTTGGAAGCAAGACGAAAGGTACCCCAAAAAAAAAAAAAGAATATTTTGTTTCTTCATTTATCTGGTCTCTCAATTTGCAATGAAAGTATATGGATCAAGGTTACAAGCTTGAGAATCTAAAAAGCTAAATACAATAATATAACTTATCCCTATGCAGATTACAATCATTCATTTGTTGGTAGGGGCAATATATCTTTTATAAAGCCCCCTCCAACAAATAATGATGAACGAGTCCAATATCACATCACATTTATAACAACAATCCAAAGAATTACAATTCCAAGTGAACAAGAAGTCAACTTCAAATACAACCTTCCAACTAAAGGAAAGAAGTGCCAGCAAGACCATGGTGCAAAAGATTATGAGCAATTGAATCCCTAGCCTTCATGGAGCTCATTGATCTCAAAGGTTGCTCAGGCACCATCTCATCATCTAGTAGCTCAAAGTTTAGTTCAGGATCCATCTCCTCATTCTGCAATTCACATATATTGTGCAAAACACAACAAGCCCCAAGAACCACAGGCAAATCCTGCAATTTCACCTCAGTCCTCCTCTGCAAACAACTCCACCTTCCTTTCAATCTGGCAAATGCATCCTTCGCAACTTTCTGAATTTCTCCAATCTTCTCATTAAAAGCATGCTGTGTCCAAGTAAGATTCTGCTGAGTATAAGGCACCAAAACCCAATCCATTAAAGGGTATCCTGAACTACCAACAATCCAAACACCTTTCAAGAGCCCCCCATTAGCCCTCTGATGAAGTGCAGATTTCTCTAAGACCTGATCATCAGGCATTGAACCCGGCCAACCAATACAAACATCTGTGAAGACCCCCCTGGGATCAACAACACCCTGAACAGTAATTGAATATGAAGTTTTTTGATTTCTCTCAGTGTGTCTCTTGTTAAAATAAGCGGCCACACTAATTTTTGGAGCTATAATTGGAATATGTGAAGTATACATAGAGCCCACAACATTGGGTATCCCTGAAATTGATTCAAACTCACCTTTGATCTTCCTCTGACTAGCTTCATCAGGCCATTGCAAATACTTAGGCATCAAAACAGTTCTTATGGCTGTACAAACCTCAAGAACTAATTTATGACAAGTTGAAATGCCTAAACCAAACCTTTTGGAAACAAGCCGAAGGGGGTCCCCAGTAGCCAATCTCCATAAACAAACAGCTACCCTTTGCCTTACAGGAATTGCATTTCTCAGTGTTGTATCTTCTTTTGCAATCACCGAATTAAGTTCTTCACAAATCATATCAAATGTAGCTCTTCCCATTCTGAATGCTTTCCTGAACTCTTCTTCTGGGAAATCAGGCCTGTTACATTCATCCCACCATGCCCCAGACCGGTCCTTCACCCAGAGCCGCCGCTGATGGGCTTGGGCCCCGCCAGCGGCTGCGGCTCCGGATTTCAAACCTTTTTCTGCATTAAGCCTTTCTAACCCACCAGAAGCTGCAGCTGCAGCAACGGAACCCGCCATGACCCTCGATTTCTTTCTCTTAATTCGCTCCGATTCGTCGGTTTCGGTGTAATAGTCCTGAAGATTGGAATAGTATTCTAACATGGCTTTGGTCTTTTTCTTGTGGTTGGCTTCCAAAGACAGCTTTTCGTCTTCGGAGGCCTTTTCAAGCTCTTCCTGGTCGCGTTTCTCTTGTTCTTCCAGTAACATTAGGGAAGTGAGAATACCCTTTAATTCCTTCTTCTTGTTTCCTTGTCTCTGAGATGAGTCATCTTCGTCGTCTCCATTTTTATTCTTTCTGCGCCGCTTCCTGTTGCTGTTGTTGGGCTCATTCATTTGGTCGAATGAGCTTTGGAGCAAGGTGTAGATGTAAGAAAGGGATTCTGGGTCTGCGAAAGTTGGGAGTTTCATACAGAAAAACCTATGATAGGAGCCGAGGCAGGCTTACAGACAGAGAAGAGAAACAGGAAGGAACAAAGAACTCTGAGGCTAAACATACAATGCGAAGTCCTAGTTCGTTGATTTTGAGGCGTGGGATTTTTATGTGTGAACTCACAGTGTGAACGAGGCCATTGCAAATTGAGAAATTAGTGACGCTGGATTTTCAGGGCATTATAGTGGAATTTAATTAATGTTGGAACAAAAACAAATAATTTAAAAAGGGAAATGATAAAATAATGTGATTTAAAAGCGAGTGGGGCTCAATCATTACTTTTTCTATCTTGACCTCTAACCTCTCCCAACAATCTGTACTATTATTCAATCATTTCCCCTTTCACTAAATTTGTACCAATGGAAGCCTTCAGCAAGCGAGGAAAAGTATTAGGAGAGTGAGGTTTCTTAATTAACCGACATATATAAATTAATGCCTGACAAGTTAGATGATTTCAAATAGATGTTGAAGTTTTTATATGCTAGAGCATTTATGTTTAGCTATAATTTTAAGAGAAATTGTACATACCATTTTGTGATCATGATTAAGATATATGAACAATCATTTTTTAAGAAAAAAATTTAAGTCGTCAATCATCACTCATCAACTTTGTCAATTTTGTTAGTTTGATTGCATAGGTTGATTTATAAAAAAAGTAATAATAAAGTTTTTCATATGTACAAAATAAGATATCAAATTATGTGCACGTAGAAGTAACTAGAGTTGTTATAAAACGATACCAAAGAAAATACCGAATAAGAAAAAGCTCTAAGTGTGAACGCGTCTGGTGAGAAGAACTTTTTATCGGATTGCAATAATGGTGGCGGTGTTTGGTAAAGGACAGGGACTTGAGATTACGCGGGGGTTTGGATTTTGCGGCCCCAACCTTTTCCATTCGTCTTTCTTCGCCTCCCTCCAATCGGTTAGGATTGATGAATCGGGATCCTAATTGTTTTAAAATAAAATGACTAATTTTTATTTTAGTTTAAAATATCTTTCAATTTTAAAATTATTTGATTTACATAAAAAATTAAATTTTTTGAGAAATAACTTTTTGTATGATTTTTTAGAAAATTCAAAATTATTTGATTAAAATTAAGGAATGAATATTTTTCAGAAATTATTTTTTTGTATTTTATTTAACTTAATTTTAAATTTCATAAGAAATATTGTTAAAATTATTAATATATCTTTCAAAATTATAATATAAATATTAAGAAATACCAATACATTTTAATTATCTCTAGTTATTTTTTAAATCATATTTCTAAAATTTCTTTCTATCATAATTCTTTTAAATTGGAAATTTCTTATTTTTTAATTAATTATAAAAAGTAAAATAGGCTTATATAAAAAAATTTAAGATGTCTTTTATATATATATATATATATATATATATATATATATATATATATATATATATATATATATATATATTAAATTATCTTAATATGATTAAAATGAAATATAATTGAAATGAAGAAAAATATTATCTAAGTCTATCAAGTTTATATAAAATAAATAATAAATACATATTATTTTATTTTAATAATTAAATATTAAAATGATAAATAAAATATTATAGCAAGTATATAATGAATATAACTTTATTTAAAATTAAAATTTTATTATAATTATATTTATTATTTATATTTATAATATAATATTTAACATTTATTTGATATAATTAATAATTATATTTATAGTTTATAAAATTATATTTATTTCAATTTTAAAATGATAAAGATAAAAAATTTAATTGATTATTACTTAAATTAAATAAGAATAATTTCATATTTTTATTTATAAATGAGATAGGAAGTTATTTTTATCAAGTAAAGTGCTTAACGGGATTTAGGCTTACAAGCTTAGCAAACTGATCTGCAAACTTTTTGTAAACTTTTCTTACTAAAAACTTGCGAGCCTATATGAGTCGGAGTAGCACGGATCAAATCCATGTGGATCAAGGGCTAGTCTGTAAGTTAACTACTTTTTTAAAGCAAAATAAGCTAGTTTACGATGCATGCCAAATTGATCAAAATGAGTTCGTTTAAAATGTAGACCTTAATGAATTAGGTTTATGCAAGTTTTGACTCGATTCAATTCACCAAGTCTATTATGCACTCTTATTATCAATGGAGTATGGATAAGTAACTTCTCATGATTTATGAAAAGTAAAATTTTATGAGAAATTCTAACTTTTTTTTACAATTAGTGACTGTTAAACAATTCAAAAATTTTTTGCTTTCCATAAAGTTACATTTCTCATGTTATTTCTGCCAATTAAACAATTTTTTTATCTTTCACTAACAATTGATATTAATTTGATTTATAAGAACTAACCTTCTCTCAAAATTTAATTTTTTTCTTTTTCCTTTTATGCATAAGGACTAGCCTCCTCTCAAAATTTAGCCTTTTTATCATCAAAGGATGTAAAAACTTAATATCAAAACTAAATTGATATCATCAGCTCTTATGTGACTATTAAATATTAACTTAACCTGTTTAAATTTTGAATAAAGTCAATTTTCAATAGTAAATTAACATATACCAACTTTTAGTAAGGAAATGAAATTGAATAAAACTTCATCTTATGATTAGTAAAATAGGTATTTAGGCACTACTAGAAAATATGAGTTTGCCACGACATTTTCCTTAACTTTTACACAATGGGATAAGATTATGAGAGAGACTATATGCAAGACGTGGCGCTTGAACTTCTAAAAAAATTATATTCTCCCACATTAACACACTATAGGCAATTCAAAATTTTGCCATTCTTGTGGTCATGATATCATAGGAAAAGAAAATTTGATGCGTCCCAATGGGAAAGTTGAAATACACCGTGTCATTTATTTATTTTCATTCTCCAATGACATAAGGACAAAATTTTGAGAGATAATCAGAGTGTATTTGAATATATTTTTATTTTTATACTTTTAAAAATCATTTTCAAATTAAAAGAAAATGAGGAATGGAGGGTGATTGATGTTATAAATAAAAAAATATTTTTTAATTACAAAATTGACATGAAGAATAAGATAATAAATTAAGAAAAAACTTAAAATTTATTTTTATTTTTTAGTTTTTAAATTACATAGTTAAAGTTATAGTTTTTAAAAATAGATTTTGAAAATAAGTTCTTAAATAGATTTTTTGTTTTTAAAAAATAAAAAAATATTTTTAAAAATAATAAACAAATAAACGCTTAATTTTCAAGGATCAAATTTATGCCAATCTTTAATGAGTGATGGAATTGATGAAAGTTTTATCTAACCAAAATCAAAATAAGTATTTAATCTAAAAATGACAAGTTTATGGCTTCAATATAAGAAAAATATGATTAAAAAGACTAACTTTGTTAATAAAATAAATATACTTCCATTTTTAAAATGAAAAAAAAAATATCACGCACAGTAAGTCTTTGTTGAGATTCAAAATTTTTGAAAGATGTGAAATAAAAATTGAAAATAAATTATAAGAGTAACATGATTATTATTAATAACTTATCATTTTGTATGAGATCGTATAATTTTGTACCAGTTTTACATATAAATATAAAAAACCTACAGTTTCATCAGTCAAGTTTATAACACAAAATTGTCAAATTATCGCCGGTTAGTGAAAAATAATAAATTTTGTTAAAAATTCACTTAGAACCACGAAGAATATGTTATGATACAGGTTAATTTTTCTACATGCACAAAATTTCAAGTTTGCATGTTGCAAAACCTAAAATAAATGAAGATGGGATGGCTGGTAACCACCGGCTGATCAGCCAACCACGAATAGGGTTCGAGACGTTCTTTATATTCCAACTGAGACGTATGTTTTTTTATTTCTTTTAATATATAAAAATAAATATTTTTAATATTTTAAAAACTAAAAAAATTTAAAAATAGATTTTTAATGTGCAAATTTTACAAAAAATAATAACTAAATAATAAAATTGTAATTAGTCTTTATTTTTTAAGTAAAAATAAAAACATATAGCTATAATCACACATAACTTAGAAGAAAGATTTTAGATGATACTTTTTACTAAAAAAATTAAAAATTATCGGATGGGCTTAAATCCAATAATTAAGAGAACAATGTCCTAAAAATGCATGTGTTGATAATAGTGTTACATGGGATAAAAATGATAATAATCGTTTAACCATCACTTTATTTTAGAGAACATTATTTGATATAAAAGATTGTTAATTCATTCATGATCATTAAAAAGCGGAGTATCTTTGAGATTGATGGCATTTGGTGAAAGTATAACAATGGATTAGCCTTTTGAATGATAACTATGGCTAAATTAAATATTTTATAACAATGAAATATATGTATGACAATATATAAGAAAAATAGTTAACACTAATTACTTTTATCATTTATTTTTCATAAAAACATAATATAATATAATTATTGAATATGGATGGTAGTTGTATCATAAGAAATAAAATTGCAAAGGGTTTTTTTAGTATAGCTATGAAAATAATTGATTATATATAATTTATTTTATGTTTGGTAACATTAGTTAATAATTAATTATATATAATATGTTCTTGTTTGGATGATGTATAAAATAATTTTTTACCATTAAATTACTAAAAAGGATAACAAAATATACATATTAAAATCACTAATTTTCTATTTTTTTTATATTATTGTTTATAGAAGAAAAAATTATATATTATATATTACTTAACATATATATAAATATTCCTAGTTTCAATAAATAATATATATTATTTTATTAATGTATATTATTATTTAATATATATTCACATTCATTTTAATTATTATTTTCATAAATAAGTTCAATTTTTTATAATTAAAATAGAATTTGTATTCATTTTCACGTTCACTAATTTTAAAAAAATTTGCAAATTTTTAAATCATAAAATATAGAAATTCATTCATAATTTCAAGGAATAAAAAAATTAGACAAGTATGGATACAAAATTTAAAATTTCTCTTATTATAATCACAATTATAAAACAAATTACTCTAAATTTTATTTTTGAATAGTTTATTTTCTAATCGGGATTATTGTTCACTATCTTTTTTTGCACACATTCTCGCCAATGTTCAAAGAATTTTCCATTATATATGAAATTAAAATTGAAGATGTGCCTAGTGCTTTGATAATTTTAAGTTGGTAAAAAACAGGATATAATGTACCTCGTAATGCTCCAATAGTTTTAAATTTTAAATTTCACAAATTTGTCTTTAAATATTAATTGATATAGAATTTGTATATATTTAGATAACTTTACATGTGAAGAATAATTAAACTATTTTAAACTTATGATATATGAATTAAGATTTTATGAAAAAAATGAAAGTTGAGATGAGATAATATAACAAAGGAATATTATGGAAAATACAAAAAGAAGTAATCATCTAAAATTGATAAGAAATATGGGAGAGAAATATATAGATAAATAAGTTTATATAAATGAGTTAATGCATAGTTTTAAAAATATATAAATTATTTTGGAATAAAATATTGATGATATTTTTGGCATTCCAACAATATTTTTAAAAATATATAAATTAATTAAAATGTAATATTGTAACACTTTTAGAATTTTTTTTATTGATCCAAATATGATAATGTTATATTCTTAATTAAAAGTCTATTTATTTTCTTAAATAAATTTCAATTTTTTGTTTTTAATAATAAAAATTCTTGTTTGACAATTTTTTTAATTCATTTTTAAAAATTATAACTCTAAATATGTAGTATAAAAATAAAAATTAAAAAAATTCTAATATTTTATTAACTTATTCCTTTATTCTAAATGTTAATTTTGTAATTAAATAAAATATTTTATTATTTTTTATTTAAACAACTTTTGTTCTTTATTTTCTTTAAATTCAAAATCAATTTTTGAAAACTAAAAAATAATTTTTAGAGGAATTTTTGGGAATAAAAATTGAAAATACATCCAAACAGACTTTGAATTCTTAGGGGTCACATTCCTAAGAATGTTTCCAAGAAAGTATGACTTTACAAACCAAAACAACAAGAATCCTTCTCACATTTTTTAAAAATATTTTAAGAGAATGTAAGATTATTATATTTAATTTAAATTTAGAAAAAATATTTTTAAGAATATTTTTAATCTAATTTTCTCCTAAGATAGCATTTTATTCATGAAATCTTAAGAATATTTCAAGAAAATGTAAGATTATCATATTTAATTTAAATTTAGAGAAATATTTTTGAGAATATAAATATTTTTAAAAATATTTTTAATCCAATTTTTCCCAATTTTCCCTTAAGGTGACATTTTATTCATGAAATCTTAATAATATTTTAAGGAAATGTAAGATTATCATATTTAATTTAAATTTAAAGAAATATTTTTGAGAATATAAATATTTTCAAATATGTTTTTAATCTAATTTTCTCCTATGGTAGCATTTTATTCATGGAATCTTTCTCATATTTTCTTTGAATGTTTTAAAAGAATGTATCCTCTGTTTGGTTTAATTTCTAGAAAAATATTTTTGAGAATATTTTTAACTTAATATTTCTTTAAAATATTCTTATAGGAAGATATTAGTATTCTATATTCTCATAACATGAAAATATTTTAACAATGTTAATAAATTATTTTATTTACCTTTTCATTAAGACCTTACCGCTATTAACACTTTATTTCATTATCACCTACCATACTCAATTACCATTAGCCACTATCTATCATTATTGACCATTACCTACTACCACCTATCATTAATGATTGTCGTTGTTTCCATTTATTATTAATGGCAATTATCAATCACCACCTTCCATCATTGGCCACTATTGGCCATCATTTATCATAAGTAATTACCATTGTTGTCACTTCTCAACGCTACCTTCGCTGATCACTACAAGTAACTGCTGTCACCACCATTCATTTTTGGTAACTTCCATTGGATATTACCTATCTTTAAAGACTATCATTGATCATGACCCATTTCAATGATTATTGTTAATCTTCTTCTATCAATTTACCGTCATTAGCAACTTAATTTTTGATAATGACATTTTTGTAATGCAATAATATTTTTAAAATTATACAAATTAATTAAAATATAATATTATAAGATCTTTATAAATATTTTTAAATAAATCAAATATGATAATGTCACATTTATCAAAAATCATATTCCTAAAGGAATATTAAGATTTTTAGGTATGTTTGATTCCATGAACCAAACATTATTTAACATTACCTATTGTATATCAGAAATCATTATTAATATCTTATTTTAACATTATCTATTGTAATTAATCATCATTGACCATTGTTATCCATTGCCGACCACTACTAGCCTTTGGTGATTGTCACTATTATCATATATCATCAATGACTACTATCAATAATCACTTTATCATTAATTATTTTTGATGACCTCCATTAACTGTCATCTATTATTAATTATTATCATTGTCAATGATTATTATTGTTATCACCCATCATCGGTAATTTTTAATGGCCACAACCCATTTTTTGTGACTATTATTATCATTGTCCATTGTTGTAATCCATAACTCACAATTGCGGACTATCATCGCCACCACTTGTTGCTAATTACTTCATGTTGGTGTGTGTCCTAGAACCAATCATATAAGATGATTAGAGTTATACACAATGTATTATATTTTATTTTAGGCAATTTAATTATTATATTGTTTTTATTATTATTATGCGCAATTTATAACTTAATATAATAATTATCCTTGGAATAGTTTTGCTATTCCTAAAATGCCCCTAGTCAAGTATTATTATGAAAAAAGGATAGTAATAATACATCGAGACTAGCATGTATAGTGACTGATGATTACGAATCATGGATATGTGATATCAAGTCAATACATGAGTACATTGCTAGTGAACAATGTACTGGACTGACCCACTATGAGAATATTGCATGGATAAACATGTCATAAGTTATTCTCATATGATCACAACTACGCATAAATCTTTGACCTGAAGTCACTACGGTTCCCTACATGAGGAATTACTCACTTTAATATTGTCCTATGTCACCTTTAATCAGGTGACAAGTAAGGCATTGATTGGGTGTGTCATAAATCATGCAGAGGGAAGTGAGTGATGTAAATGGAATTTTGTTACTCTTGTATAAAAGAGAAATATCCTTGGGCCCCTTGATTGAGTGAGACTTAGAAATGCATGGCCATGCTCAGTTGAATTAATATGTGATATTAATTATTTATTTTAAGTCTACTCAGTATCAAGAAATATAAATTGAACATTGACGAGGATGACACATTCCATGCCTCCAGTTCAATTTGGATATTATTACAAAAGGGTTATGATGTAAAACGTTGATCATGTATTAGGTGGATGTCGAATCACAGACATTCTTACTACTTGAGTGGCAGTGATGTATTGCTAGATACCGCTCGCTGTCTATGGCTCAATAATAAGTCATTGTCAACGTAGTAAGAACCTACAGGGTCACACAAAAGGAGTAGGAATAAGACAATAATTAATTGGACTTTAATTATATTAATATCCAATTAATTGGACTTATTTTCGTGCATATATATTATTAAGAATAATAAATTCACGTTTTTATATATATATATATATATATTATGTGATATTATTTGATATTAAAGTAATATCAAGTAATTATCTTATCAGATATTAGATAAAAATATTATGAGATAATATTATTTTGATATTTGATAACTATATGCAATTATCTAATATTAAGATATTTATATTATGAGATAATATCATTATCTAATATTAGATAATTAATAGATAAGTCTTATCTCTTCCCATTATCTCTAGAATAAGGATAAGATGAGTTGTTAAGTGTGATTAGGATTTTGGAAGCATTATCCTAGTAGGACTAGGATTATGACTTGCCTAAGTTCTATAAAAAGGGACTTGAGGGCAGCACTTAAGAATCACGTTTTAAGCTTCCATATAAACCCTAAATCACTCAAAAACATCCAATCCTAATTCTTAGAGAGAAAAACGCATCCTAGCAGACGCGTGGAGGGTGAGAGGTCGTTGTTCACTCCGTGTGGATACCGTAGAGACGCTGTACCTTCCGGCCGGCGTTTGATTCATCCGCTCTCAAGTTTTGATCAGTAGAAACACGAGTGCCCAATAGGTAAAACCCTAATCATTGACTCATGCTTTTTGCATGGATCCTAGGTAGAATTCGGATCAAAATTTAAAATTCCGCTGCATGTGATAATCCGAATTCCCAACACTTCAATCATCCAATAACTTTTCTTTGCCATCTCTCATAACTATGATCATCACCATCATCGGTAGCTTTTATTGGCCACTACCTATTACTAATAATTATTATCAACTACTAATTGGTATTGTTAATTATCTCGCATTATCATCCATCATTTTATTTTTAATGAAGATATTTTTAATAATTTTATAATATTTTTAAAATATATAATATAATATTATAAGATTCTTAGGGTTTTTTTTAATTAAATCAAAGATGGTAATATCATATTCTTGAGAATAAGATTTTTAGAAATATTAAATTGTTAGGAAAGTATAACTCCACAAACCATACATCACCTATGAGTTATATTAAAATTTTGATATCTAATAATTAAACCTAAAATTACATAATAATCTTTCATTTTTTTAAAAGATTGAAATATGTAAATATAGGTTATTTAAAAAATAGAAAAATGGAATTCATACTTGTCCTATATCCTTTTTTAGTATAGAAAATTGGTCATTGGAAAACTTCAAAAATACAACCAAACATTATCAAAATAATAATCAATTATTTAGCTTATATTTATTAATCAAAATTTCTAACCAATGCATGAAACTAGAACAAAATAATATTCAAATGGCTAAAAAGAGTCATTGAATATTGTCACGTGAGATGCATGGAGAACACAATGGAGAGGAGTCTCAGGAACGGTGGATTAAAAAATTTTGATTTATAGAGTAATATATATATATATATATATATATATATATATATATATATATATATATATATATATTATTTTGAAATAATTAAGTATTTAAATAAAAATAAAATTTCATTTTCATTTATATATTTTGATGCATGTAATAAATTAAATTTTATATTTTTCCCATCTCTGTTTAAATTAAAAATTTTCTCTTTTCATCTATTAGACAAATTTATGTGAAAAATATTTTATAAATATAGAGGGAAAATAATAATAATTTAATAATTAATGTATATATATAATTTTTTTTCAAAGGCAATTACCGAACGTCCGCCCGAGTCAGAGGAGGCCTCGTACCAAAAGGCGATTGACGGAGGCAATGACGCAGCCAAACTGAGGCGAATGAAGAAAGGAAGGGGGGGGGGACTCTTTACAAACGGGAAATAAGGAATTTAAGCGGGTTTTTTCAAAATGAAAATTATCAAAATTAGCTATTTAAGTTAAAATAACTTTATTTAAAATTGCTTTTTATTTTAATTATCATTTAAAAATCAATTGCTTGACCCGGATGAACATTTTGTGAGAAGATAAGTTATAAAATATGATTTATGTGTAAAAAGAAATTACCCCATTAAAAAAGAAATAAACTGCGAAATATATATGAGACCCAAATTTCGCAATTACCCCATTTTAAGATGTAATTGTTAGTATTTTATTATTTTAAGGGTGAAATTATACGATTTTTTAAGAAAAAAAGAGGAATTAATGAATTATGCGGTGTGACTCGTGAGTCACGCGACACGAGAGGAGAGAAGCCCGAGGATGGGCCCTACCTTAATGTGCAAAATTCAACAATATACACCGCTTTTGACAAATTGTCTAAGCCACTAGCCCGCGTAACAAGCAATCATTTTTCAAAGAAAGAAAGAGAAAAAGGGGATAAAGAGGCAGATGAGCTGAACTTGTATGATGTATTCCAAGTTTCTACTCAGTACTCTCGAGGAATGAGCAATGCATACATACATTTGGCATTAACCACGTACATTTCGTGTGCCAGCGCCGCTGTCTGATGGGTTTAATTTGAAAATAATTCCATTTGATTTAATTTATGGTTCTTTGAATAAAAAATTTCAATTTATTTAATAATTCAAATTGAATATAATTTATTCTTACTCAATTTATTTAATTTATAAAAAGCTCCTGCGTGCATCAAGTCTTCTATTATATATTAACAAAATACCAACACTTGTTTCTTTTTTTATTAAATATTAATGCTAAAAAAATAAAATTTTATTCAATATAAAAATATTTTTCTTAAATTTTTTATATATAATATTAATAAATAGAATATTTTTAATTTTAATATTTTATAATTATATTTTAAATTTTTTTGTTGAAACATAAATAAAATCTCAATATGTCATATATGTGTGTGTGAACACACAAGATTATATCCGTGCAATGCATGGTTAGAAATTTACTTTCATTTTCATTGAAATTTTTTATATTGATATGTACTAACTAAAACTCATATTATAAACATATTGAAATTTGATTTGTCATTTTCATTGAAAGTTTTTATGTTGATATATATTAACTAAAACTCATATTATAAACATACTCAAATTTGATTTGCCATATTTATTTTATAATTATACCTTTAGAATTTCAAGATAAAACTATACAAAATTAACTAATTCTTAATGGAAAGCATAATTCCTTTTATGGAATCTTCAAAATTGGAATTTATAAATAAAAAAATATTGTCAACCTAGAAAAATGTATAATAGAGGAAAATTAAAAAAAAAAAACTAAACAGATAGAAACTATCACAACTTAAGTTTCCTTTCATTTATCAAGGCTACTTCAAATTAACACAAAAAGTCAATATGTAATATTGATATATATGTTTTTAATGAATTTTGATTTCTAAAAAAAAAATTATTTGACAAAATATTATTATAATTTTAAATCACTTAAATCACATTTTATAAAAAAGTTTGCTCTTATATAAAAAAAATGCTCTTTTAAACACTATTACAATTTTATGGTTTTGAACGAAAAAATTTGTATGAACCAAATAATTCCTAAAATATTTTCTACTTTTTGAAAGGTTATATTTCTTATATTATTTTTATGAATTAAACAACCTCTTATTTTTATAAAAAAAATTGTTGAAAAATATTAACCATATGGATATTGTTCTTATAGATATTTTCAGTATGTAAATCATTTATATATTTTTAGTTAATGCATTTATTAAGAGAGGAAATAAATTAAATGCATTGTAAATTTTATTTAAAATAAATTACTTCCTCCGTTCCTTTTTATCTTTCGCATTTTGAAAAAAAAATTTGTTCCTTTTTATCTGTCACTTTAGAATTCCAATGAAGTATTAAATATTCTTTTTTTAAATTTATCCTTCTATTTCATTAATAAATACTTTATTATTCTATACTATTAGTCAACTTGCATTTATTTCTTTATATTTTTTCTCTATATTTAACTATTTTGAATTTTGTACATAAAGGATAATTTTATAAAATTTATTAAAAATAAATAAATTTAACTATTTTCTTAATATGTGTGAAATTAGTTAATGGTGACAGATAAATAGGAACGGATGGAGTAATATTAACCATTAAATTTTATCAAGATTAGTGGTATAGATTTATCATAATTTATTTAAATTTATACTTTTGTCAAAATATTTGTTTAATGGTACATAATGTTACTTTATGAATTTAACTCTCAGTTATATCAAAAATTTAAATTTAAAATTTTATGTATGTATATTAAGTAGATTACCATTTCTATTAATATTTTAAAACAACCTTTATAATTAGATATGTAATCAAACTAAGAAATATTGATGCTATTAGCAAGAATAAATGCAAAATTGACTTGCAATAAAGCCTAATGGCCCTAAAAACCAAGAACTAAACTGTTCTTTGTATACATGGGAATGCTAACTTCTGTATTCATATGCAAATGTAAGCAATTTTTATTTTTTATAAAAAATTATACTATTAACTTAATAATAATAAAATAATAAATATTATATTTAATTTATTATCATTATCAATCGATTTAATTAATAAATATATTTAATATAAAAATAAATAAAATAAAAAATTAATTTAAATATTTTAAATTAATATTTTAGTAAAATTATTAAAATATTTTTATTATTTTATTATTATTAAATTAACAAAATAATTTTTTTCGTCCACATATATATATATATATATATATATATATATTTAGAGAGAGAGAGAGAGAGAGAGAGAGATTCAAACATTCTGCGTCCACTTAGATGAAATTGAATTAAGAATTAACAACGAGCAAGACTCAAAGTTTGGATTTCTAATTAAGTTGAACCCGCACAGACCAGCAAATGTATCCCCGACATGTGTTTCGTCATTGATAAACTCAGCCTGAGCTGTGATTCCACCACTTCACACCTTCACACTTGTGTCGTTCATTGATAGGTCCATGGTTTTAGTTGGGCCAAGTTTTTAGGGAGACTCACTTTTTTAGGGCGGCTCGCTTCTCGTTGGGTGTGAAGTGTGAACGCAATGTATGTATGGGAAAGTGGGGATCGGCCGGGATGCGGCAGGCAGAGATGGACGGGGACTTGTAGGTTGTAGCCCCACTTGTCGCCCAAAAGTCAAACTTATTTAATTTGTCCGCTCCACATGTGGCTGCGATGGCAACTTTCCCCGCCCAACGTAAGAAATTCTTTGGTGTGCATTTTGAATAATTTTTAAATATTAAATTATCGTAAATTTTAATATAATATAATAATTATAATTATTACATTTAATTTTTTAAATGAATAATTTTTTTATTTTTTATTTTTTACATTAATAATCAAATATTAAATAAAAAATTTATAGTAGGTCAAAATCAATAAAAGATCATAAAAATATAAGAGATTCATTAATTTAAGCTATTAAATATAAAAAATAATTATAATTATTAAATTTGATTAAAATTTATGAATAGTTTAATATTAAAAAAATATTTTAAAATAACTTCATTTGCCTAAAAATTTTCCCGACGTAGCGCTAAACGACAAGTCCACTACCGCTGAGTGGTCCCTTTCTTGTCCCTTTTCCAGAGAAGTTATTATTTGAGCCCTGGATGTCCCGGGTTATAGGAGTTGTTAATTTGGATCAGCATACTCCTTTTTTTTTTAATTAATAAACTCAATTTATTAAATTGGATCATCATACTCACTGTACAAGAGTTTTTATTGAAATTGTAATTATTCATGATAAACCCATGTTATGTTTCAAATGCTATATTAATCTTTTTTATTATTTTATTATATATCTTGAATTTTTCTCTTTCTTTATTTTCCTTAATCTTATATAACCTTAAATAAAATCTTTTTAATTTATATTTTGGATATAATTTGGAGTAGTAGAGATAAGATGATAAGTAAGTTTATAATTATGCATTTTCATAAATTGAATTTGAGTGAATAAATTATAATAAATATTTAAGAGTTAGAGAGTATTTATATGGGTATGCTAATTTGGCCTAATTTTTTTGAATGAAGTTATTATATTAATTGATATTTGAGTTGTCAAAATTAATTGATTTATGATGCATTATGCTTCTTAAGAGTTTGATTGTCTTCTTACTTTTGATTTTACATTCTTAAAATTATTGAAAAGTTAATTTTTTGTTTAGCTTTTAACTTTGAATAAAATATTTACCTGAGGATGTGCAAATGTTAAGTATAGGAAATTTGATATATATACAATATTTTATACTAATTTTTCCTATATTTATATCTCTTAAGTTGTCATTGTGTTTATTTTAATGAGTTTGACCTTATTTTGTAATAAATTATGAGTTTTTGGATTAAATGGAAAACAATAACTATTTTTGAGAACTTGATATTATTTTAAATTTTGAGCTATAATTTGAGCTTTGGAGCTTTAATTAAATTAATCTTTTTATGGATTAAAGGCTAAAAAAAATCTCTTCAACTTTCATTTTTTGTGAAGAGCTTATTCTAATGATTAATAGGTCAAATTTGACCCAGAAGCTTATCTAATGCTATTGTCTTGACCTTAATTTCCTCATTATTTGACCCATATCTCGAGTCCCAAGGGCTAAAATTATAAAATTTTGATGCTTACAATTAGTTAAGGCCTAAAACAATATCTTTCTAAGCCTTTGAAGTCAAAGTGACATCATTTTTAAAGTAGAAAAGTAACTCTAACTAGAATAATAAAAATTAAACAGTATAATTTAGGCTATGTGCCTCCAAATTATGAAAACTCTAGTTCTTTAGATACTTAAGAGTTAGATCTAAGTGTTAGTAATCTAGTATAATTGATTTATGAGGATATTATTAGAAAAAAAATACTACATCTACAAGGTATTTGAATTTTTAGCATTCAACAGTTTTCTTTTTTTAGTATTTTTGAGCTTTTCAAGCCATGAGTTGCTAAAATCTTTTCTTTTGATTTAAAGGATTTGATATATTCTTTATAATTGATTTTAAGACCTTATTTGTTATCTCTTATGCTTAATTAATAATCTCTGTTAGTTTATTTCTTTTATTAATAATTGTATATAGTTTTTAAAAAAAAGCTTGTTAAATGATTATTTTTGTAATTAAACTTTGAAGTGGTTAATTGAATTTATTTTTGTGTTTGTGAAATAGATTTAATTAACTCCTATATAGTATATGAAACAAGGGGTAGGCTTTTAAATTTGTGCACTTATGGGGTTATTTAGTTTATTTTAATTGAATTTCGCTTATCTCTACTCTATATTGACTTTGGTCGGTTTCAATTGGGCTTTAATGAGGATTAAGTGTAATTAATTGGCTTTGATTTCTTAATTCTAATCACTTTAAATATAGAATTTTGGAATAACTATGGGTTTCTGAGTGATTTTTCTTAACTGAGTGATTAATTGAATAGTACTTATCTTTTATGGTTGATGATAAATTAATATATTGATGTAAATCCTTTGAATTGAAAATTTTATTACTATGAGTAAATCTTAATTTTTTTTTTGTTTTCAATTCATATGATTTTTATCTCTCATTATTGAATTCTATTTTTCCAACATTAGAAAAAATTCTCTTGTTTCATAATCAAATTGAAAGTAAATTGAAGTCTAATCTTCGTGGGATCGATTTGATTTACCCTTACTACTATTTTGTGAATTCAGATTAATTTTGATCTATTCTAATGTATATCAAGAGTACTATTGAGAACATTTATAGGTTCACAATAAAGGCCAAACTATCAAAATATGAATAAGCTTTCAACTTATTACATATGAAGTACTATTGAGAACACTTCTAGCTTCATAATAAAAGTTAAATTACAAAAATTGTACATATTTATCATTTATAATTATATATTAGTCAAATTATTTGGCAAAATATAAAATAAGAAAAGGACAATATGAATACTCAAATAATATGGTGTGCACAAATTTTTTAAATAGATCATAATACCATGTATACCTATTAACTAGACAACATGGGAGAATAATGCAATACATGATAAAAATTCAGTAGATAGGAATAGTTAAAATTAAGTTAGATAGTGTTTGTTAATAGATAATAAATACAAACACATATTTTTGGTAGTAGAATTATTTATCGATTTTAGTAGAAGAAAGATCTATTAAAAGTTATTTAAGAAAATCCTAGGAAATTAGGAGTATTCAATATTCAAGGTTGATAAGGTTTGAGAGTAATTTAATATATTTACACAAGTGCATCCTAAAATAATTTTAAGGTGGTAAAATGTAAATTCGCCCTTATTTTGAAGGACATAGATGTCTATAAGGGAAAAAGGAGAAAATTTGGTTTAGTTTAAGGACCTTTGGATAATATACCTTGACATTAAGACATTAGAGCAAAACATGGGTACAAGAAAATAATATGAAATATTCTATGAAATGTATGTTAGCTCTAAGGTTTTATATAATGAGTTTTGATGATGATAAATGAATGTTACAATAGCATTGTATGTCTTATGCTAAAATGATATATATTATACAAGCTTTAATAGACATACTATGTTATAGTTAATGCATATATATGATATGATGATTATGCTTGTTCATGTATATGTATGATGATAAATAAGTATTTATAATAGTATTACATATCTTTGTACCAAAATTCTATAAAACCTTTAATAGAAATATTAGATTATGATGGTAATAGCAATACTTGATTATGTGCTAAAAGAACTATATTTTATACAAGCATCATTAAGTATATAATTGATTAAGATATATGATAGAATGATTATGTATGTTCTTATATTATTTTATTTTATATATGAATCATGCATATCAATATCTTAATATATTAGATTGAACTAACTATATGATTTATAAAGTTTGTAACTATTATATAGAAAAGTCCAAAAGGAAGAAAAAGGAACATTGAAGTGAAGCAATCAAAGATCTTGTTATACTCAACTCAATAATGAATAAGGAAGAAAGACAAGAAAGAGGATGTGATCTAAGTATTGAAGGATAAGAAGATTAGAGTTTGGATGAATCAAGAAAAGTTAAGGAACTTTATTAGTATAGTTTTTCATTTTTAAGGTTAGACTTTCTTGTAAAATAGACTTTTTTCATTATATATAGAGCTCAAATATATTTTTCATAATCTTAACTTGATTAAAATATTTTAAAAAGATAGCTCACAATCATATTTTAACAAGATAGCCTATAGGAACATTTCAAGACCTAATAAGATATGAGGTTTTAATGTTTTCAATATTAATTTTTAGTCACTATTTTAATCATATCTCATAAAATAATCATAATTTGATTGTCAAGCCTTTTTCACATGAAAATAGACTTAAAAAGCTTTCCATGGACATGTCATTTACTTAAAATAATCAACATATAAAAGAGTTATGATTCTTTCAAGATGAGTCTAAAATTAATTTTTTGCATTTTAATTATTTATGATGTGTGCTTATTGTTTTGATTATATTCAAAATTTACAAATGATTTGAGCATGAAATTATTTTTATATGAAAATAAACTCAAAGAACTTTCCATGAATAGGTCATTTGCTTAAAATGACCAGGACATGAAAGAGTTATCAATTATACAATTTGAGTCTCAAAATCAAATTTTTACAGATTCACTATTTTTAACCTTTGCTCTTTTTTAAACATATATAAAAAATTACATTAGATATGAGCATAAAACTAGTCTTATTTGAAATTAGACTCAAATATCTTTCCAACAATAGGTTATTTGCTTAAAACAGACTTAAAATGAGGTTATGACTTTGAATTTGAAATTCTATTTGTGTGAATTGATTCACCAATTAATTCTGGACATCCAAAGAGCATTTTGAACATTCTGAATCAATTCACCAATCGATTTTGATTATTCTAGTTGTTACGTTTCAAATTATCTCTATATAGTGGAATTTAAAATTTTTTATCTGAATTCTACCTAAGATCCATGCAAAAGGGCATAAATCAATGTTTAGAATTTTACCTTATTACGTGCTCGTGTTCTTTCTGAACAAAATCTTGAGAGAGCAGGATAAATCACAAATCAAATGCCTGCCAAATGTACAACGTCTCTACGGTATCCATGTGGAGTAAACGAAGACCTCTCACCCTCCACGAATCTATTAGGATATGTCTCTCTCTCACTTAAATTAGGGTTTGTGCATTTTGGAGTAATTTTAAGGTTTAATGGCAGCTCATATGTCCATAAGGTGCTGCTTTTAAGTTCTTTTTAGAGAATTAAGGCATACAACATTCCTAATCCTACTAAGATAATGCTTCCAGAATCTTAAAATTACTTAACAACTATCACTTTATCTTTATCATAGAGAGAGAGAGTAAGGAGAGATAGAACTTATCCATTAATTATCTAATATTAGATAATAATATTATCTCATAATATAAATATCGAATATTAAAAACGCATATAATTATCAAATATCAGAAATAATATTATCTCATAATATAATTATCTAATATTTAATAACACAATTATCTGATATTACTTTAATATTAGATAATATCAAATAATAACCATATTTATTATGTAAAAAATATATTATTATTTTAATAATATATATGCACGAAAATAAGCTTAATTAATTAAATTTTAACTAAAGCCTGATTAATTATTGTCTCATTCCTACTCCTTTTGTGTAACCCTGTAGGTTCTTACTACGTTTGTAATGACCCACTTGTAACCATAAACAGTGAGCAGTATCTAGTAATACATTACTGCTACTTAAGTAGTAAAAAGTATGTGACTCAATATTCACTTAATGTGTGAACAACACTTTGTAACATAGTCCTTTTTGTAATGATATCTAAATCGAATTAGAGGCATGGAATGCGTCATCCTCATTGGTGTTCAATTTATATTTCTTGATACTAAATAGACTAACTTAAGCAAATGATCAATATTTCATATTGATCCATTTGAGCATGATTATGCATTTCTTAATCTCACTTAATCAGGGGGCCCAAGGATATCACTCTTATTATGTAATAAGAACAAAATTCCTATTTACATCACTTATATTCCTTTACATGATTTATGACATATCCAATCAACGTCCTACGACACATCCTAATTAAAGGTGATACAGGACAACATCAAAGTATGTGACTCCTCATATAGGGAACCATAGTGACTTCAGGTCAAAGGACTACGCGCATCGTGATCACATGAGAATAACTAATGATATATGACAATCCATGTAGTTTTTCTCATTACAAGCCAGTCCAGTACATCTATTCACTAATAATGTACTCATATATCTACTTGATATCACATATTCATGATTCATAATCATCAGTCACTATACATGCTAGCTTTGATGTATTATTACTATCCCTTTCGTAATAATATTTGACTAAGGCATTTTAGAAATAGTAAAATTATTTTAGGGATAATTATTATATTAAGTTATAAATTGCGCAGAGTAATAAAATTATAAAATAAAATATAATAATTTGAATTGCTTGAAATAAAATATAATACATTATACATTTATTACAATCATTTCTATGATTGGCTCCTAGGATACACACCAACACTAGTGCATGTATAACGGCTAATAATGGCTAATTTTCATTCCTAACTATCCTAAACAAGTATAATACTCTATAGGCTTCCTATATAAGCTAAGAAATATCAAATACAATTAAGAGTGAGCCTAACCTTCACTTGTTAACATTATTTTATACTTTTTTTCATCAAATTATGATTTAAGCTCTTATTTATGAAATTTCTCTATTCTAGGAGCTTTAATTATTTCATTTACTCTTTAAGAGGGTTTGTATGAATTGATATTCATCTTTTATCATTTCCTAATTGTAAAGGGTGAGGTATCTCTTGAAAAATTTGTAAAAGGTGAGGTATCCCTTAAAAAATTATAGAGAGGGTGAGGTATCCTTTATAAAAGAAAATTTACTCAAGGAAGAGTAAGAGAATTGCAAAGCTTCTTCAACTATCAATTGAAACTTGAAGGAATAGTTAATTAAAACACAAGCTTGGATAGCTTGAAAAGTGGATATACACCTTGGAGTGTTAGATATTCAAGGCTTAAACCACTGTAAATTTTTGTATTTGATCTCTCTCTATTTTATCTCTTTATATCTTTGGCACTTAGCTTTATTTTTCTTAATCACTTGCTCTATTTTACTACTATTATTTATTGATATATTGTGCTATATACTGTTGCTGTTGCTATTTCTTATTACATGCTCTAGTTTGTTATTATTGTTTGTTAGATATATTATGCTATAATGCTTATGTTAATGCTTGGATAATTACATATTTAAAAGAGTTACATATCTATGCATATGCTTTTTAATTATTTTATTTATGCATAGTTAATAAAATTGTTAGAATGTGTTATGCTTTTAATGTTGATCTTGTTGGTTCAGTGATTAAATAGTTGAAAGAAAAATCAATTTATGCATTGGCTTCTTGATTTTTATCTATGCATAATTGAATGAGTTACTTTGCACAAATGTATTAAATTGTCATGTGTTATATATAAACCTCTTGATTAAATAATCTTGCATTGGTCTCTTGATGATTTGTTAGTGCATAGTTAAATAAGTATATTTGCACTAGTTCTTTGACTTGTCATATCTTAAGTGCAAATATCTTTTAAAAGCTCTATTGGAATTATTTGAATTAAAATTATCCTTATAACTTTCTAAAATCAAAGATTTTTCAAAAGAAATCTCAAAAATAAGAAAAGTTTTAAAAACATAAAATTCACCCTTTTCTGGTGTAAATTGCTAGGGCCTACAATGTACTCATATGATAATATTAAAAATAGAATATACTAAATGCTTCCAATTGAATATTCCTAGCATCATCCTATTTTAAGATAAGCTCAAAAATAAAATATGCTAAGTATTATGTTTGAAAATGAATATTCCTTGCATCATTCCATTTTAAAGATAAGCTTACAGGCAAATATATTGAAAATCATGCATACATAAGAATATTCTTTGTATCATTTTATTTTAGAGATAAGTTTAGGAAAGAATATACTAAGATTATGCTAATGAATATTCCAAGTATTATGCTTAGCTATGAATATTTTAAGTATATATGCTGATGTGATTAGTTCAAATGAGAATATTTTCAGGAATTATGCTAAGGTGATAAGCTTAAGATAGAATATTCCATGAATCATACTTATATTTTCTCCTGTAAATAAAGGATTTTTAGCTCATTTCCTCCCACACTAATTAAAAGCTTCCTACAATTGAAGAGGAAATTAGAAAGAGAAAATGCTATTCTTGAGTGTTTTTACTAGTTTATGGTGAGGTTCTGTTAGTCTTTTGAGTGTTTTTGGGAGATAGGTGGAAAATGAGGCATTTTTTATTTTCTAGTGGAGATATAAGTTCAAAACTTACATGAATATATCTTCTTTCCATAAGTTTTTCTTATTCTTCATTAACACTATATGTTTTAAATGCTACACTTTGAATTTTAGGCAAAAGAACTAAGTTCTACAAGTATCTTGTGTGAGGAGAGATCCATTCTTTTTCTTCTTAATTTTCTTTCTTGATGATATTTATATACAAGATGTTTATCTATTTTTATGATAATTGTTGTTTGTTATGCTAAAGTCATGATAGATTATTTATTATTTTTGTATTATGGTTGATAATGTATTGGAGCCATAATTATCATTGTGGATTAGTTTGAAAAGCTTTCCTAAAATGTTTTATAATAAAAAGTTGAAAATGATGATTTTGAAAATGATTTCTTTAAAATAGCAAAATTTTTAAATTGTCAAGTTTGGAAATATGATTATTACAGGGAATTAAAAGAATGATATATTAATGTATATCTTTTAAACTAGAATTCTTTTTACTGTTAGTAAATCTTAATTTTTATTTTCTATTTTCAATCATATGATTTTTCTTAACTTTACATTCAATTTATTGCTATTCTGTTTAATTGTATAATAAAATGGAGGAATTTTAGTACTATAGATTTCACTTAAAGTAAGTTATGTTTTGGATATTGATTTGATATATATATATATATATATATATAACATATATATAAATTGTAAATTTTAATACATATGATGTGTATTGTTAAATCAACTTTATTCTAACATTATTGTGTTTATTGATTTTGAAATAATAACATTTTGATTAGGTAGTTAAAGCATCAATGAATTGGTAAAAGTGTATAGTTAGTCTTGATGTCGATTTTAGTTTATAGCTAATGTGGGCTATTAAACGATGCTATTTTCCTTTCTTTAAAACTTATGAAAATAAAAGTAAGAGTTAAAATCAGAAGCCCATCTTATGCACCAAATTATAAATACATATTATAAAGAACACCTTATGGGATGATTAACCAATTGATTTTCTTTTGTGAACAAGAAGTTTACTATAATTTTTTTACATAAAAGATCACTTTTGCTCGAGTTTAACTGTTTCTTTACTTTTGTTGGCATCTTTATCTCAATGTTTAAGGTATGCTTCTCTTTTAATCCTAATTAACAATGTCTATTTGTTATGTATTGCGTTGCTTGGATTCTTTATTTTTGATTTCATTATTTAAGATTTTGCTTGATATAGGTTTCTTGATGACAAGTTAAGGATTTCTTCTTATAAAAGTAAATCAATGAGTATTTCTATAGAAAAAGTTAAGATGGTATGAGCAATTTGAATAATATACGATACCATCCAATTTTAAGGACATAAGTCAAGTAATAAATTTATCATCAACAAAAGCTTATTGTGTAAATGTTTCACCCACAACATCAATTCTAACATTCTTGTATCCTTGTTTTGTCATAGTAAGATTCCCAAATATTTTTATTGATAACCATGTTGTTATTGGAAGACAATGTAAATTTTTTCTAAGTATTTAGAGGTATTATTTTTAATTTTGAAAAATTTATCGTATTATATATCTTTTACTATGTGGACCTAGATCAATATATCAATTTTCATCTTTTTTTCAATTTATTAGATATAGGATATTAATTTTAACCATAAAAACATTAATTAACCTTTGTAATGTCCAAAACTATTTATTTTTGTACCTAATTACAAGCCTTTAAAAAGAAACAAGTGTCAAATGAGTATTACAAGCCTAATTACCTAACTGTATGGATTAGTAGAGCATTTATAAGTTCATATAATAAGTTATTAAGTAAGTTTGGGGATGTATTATGGAAGTGATTTGTTACAATTTAGTATTTCTTAAGAAAATAAAAAATAATTTTAATAAAAAAAATGAAGTAAATAAAGTGGCATAAAAAAAAGAAAAAGAGAAATAAAAAAGTTAATGAGTATTTGGAATTAAGAGTTGGATGTTATATTGAAATTATAATTATTCATGATAAACTCACATTGTGTTTCAAATGATATATTAGTTTTTTTTTGGTTATTTTGTTATATGTCTTGAACTTTTCCTTTTCTTTTTTTTTTCTCTAACACTATTACAACCTTAAATAAAGTCTTTTTAATTTATATTTTACATATAATTTCAAGTAATAGAGATAAGATGATAAGTAAACTTATGGTTATGCATTTTTATGGATTGAATTTGAGTGAACAAGCCATAATAAGCATTTAAGAGTTGGAAAGTTGTTATATCTTGTGATGATCCGCCAATTTAGTCTAATTTTTTTAAATGAAATTGTTATATTAATTGATGTTTGAGTTATCAAGATTAGTTGATGATATGTTATGCTTCCTGAGAGTTTGATTTTCTCTTTACTTTTAGTTTTGTGTTCTTAAAATTATTGAAAAATTAATTTTTGGTTTAGTTTTCAACTTCGAATAAAGTGTATTTTGCCTAAAGATATGCAAATGTTAAGTTTAGGAGAATTGGATATATACAATATTTTATGCTAATTTTTCCTATATTTATATCTTTTAAGGTGTCATTGTGTTTATTTTAATAAGCTTAGGCTTATTTTGTAATAAATCATGAATTTTAGATTAAATGAAAAACAATAACTATTTTTGAAAATTTGATACTATTTTAGATTTTTGATTGTAACTTAAGCTTTGGACCTTTAATTGGATTAATCTTTATACAGATTGAAAACTAAAAAATTTCTCTTTAACTTTCATTTTTCATGGAAGATCTTATTCCAATGTTTGGTAGGTTAAATTTGGCCTTGACGTTGATTTAGTGGTGTTATCTTGATGCAATACACTTAAACCTTCCTCACTATTTAACCCATATTTTGAGGTTCGGGAGCCTAAATTATGAAATTCTAGTGCCTACAATTTATTAAGACCTAAAACAACATGTTTTTAAGCCTTTTGAGTCAAAGTGGCATCATTTTTAAGGCAGAAAAGTAGCCTTAACGAGAATAATAAAAATTAGATAGCATAATTTAGGCTACAGGTATTCAAATTATAAAAAGTTTAGTTTATTAGATACTTAAAACTTAGACCTAAGTGTTGATAACCTAGTGGAATTGATTTAGAAAGATATTATTAGAAAAAAAATATAGCTTTTGCAGGGTATTCAAATTTTCAACATTCAACAATTTTCTTCTTTTAGTTTTTTGAGCCTTTTAAGTCATGAGTGGCTAAACTCTTGTTTTCTACTTCAAAAGATTTGGTACATTCTTTACAATTGATTTTAAGACCTTGTTCCTTATCTTTTAAACTTAACTATCTTTATTAATCTATTTCTTTTATTAATGATTACATTAATAGTTTTCTAAAAAGAGTTTATTAAATGATTATCTATGTGATTAAAATTTGATGTGGTTAATTTGATTTATTTTTATGCTTGTGAAATTGATTCAATTAGCTATTGTATAGTATAGGGAACAAAGGGTAAGCTTTTTAATTTGCTTGCTTATGAGATTATTTAGTCTATTTTAGTTGAATTTTGGTTATCTCTACTCTATGTTCACTTTAGTTAACTTCAATTGGATCTTAATAAGGATTGTGTTTAATTAATTAGCTTTGATTTCCTTATTTTAATCACTTTAAATAAGGAATTTTGGAATAACTATAGGATTCTAGGTATTTTTCTCAATTGAATGATCATGTGAGTATTTCTTATTTTTTTGTAATTGATGATAAATTGATATATTGATGTAAATCTTTTAAACTGGAATTCTTTTTACTGTGAGTAAATCTTAATTTTTTGTTTTCAATTCGTATGATTTTTATCTTTGACTATTGAATTTTTTTTCTAATATTGAAAAAAAATCCTTTATTTCATAATCAAATTGGATGTAAATTAAAGTCTAATTTTCATAGGATCGATCTGATTCATCATTACTATTGTTTTATAAATTCAAATTAATTTTGGTGTGTATTGACATGTATGAAGAGTATTATTGAGAACATTTTTAGGTTCATAATAAAGGCTAAACTATTGAAATATGAATAAACTTTCAACTTATTACTTATAGAGTACTATTGATAACATTTCTAGCTTCACAATAAAAGTCAAATTGCCAAACTCATACAAATTTGTCATTTGTAATAATAAATTAGACAAATTATTTGGCAAAATAAAAAAAAAGGAAAGGACAAGATGAATACCTAAACAATACAATGTGTACAAACTTTTCAAACAGCAATATAATACCACATATACCATTGACCAGACAACATAGGAGAATAATGTAATAGTTGATAAATATTTATAGATAAAAATGGTTAAAATTAAGCTAGATAATGTTTGTTAATAGATAATAAGTAGAAATACATATTTTTGCTAGTAAAATTATTTATTGATTTTAGTAAAAGAAAATTTTATTGAAAGTTATTTAGGGAAATCCTAGAAAATTAGGAGCATTTAAAATCTTAAAATAATCCTAAGGTCATAAAAATGTAAATTTACCCTCACTTTAAAGGACATAAATATCCATAAAGGGAAAAAAGAGGATATTTGATTCAGTTTAAAGACCTTAGGATAATATAATTTGATTTTAGGATAATAGAGTAATTTTTAATTAGTTTAGGATTTATTAGTAAACTGATGGATGATTAAATTGCAAAACTTGGACACAAAGAAAGAACATGAAATATTCTATAGAATGTGCTCATATGATAATATTAAAAATATTATATACTAGATGCTTCGAATTGAATATTCCTAACATCATCTTATTTTAAGATAAGCTTGAAAATAGAATATGCTAAGTATTATGCTTGAGATTGAATATTCCTTGTATCATTCTATTTTTAAGATAAGCTTAGAAGGGAATATACTAAAAATGATGTATATGTAAGTATATTCTTTGCATCATTTTATTTTAGAGATAAGCTCAGGAAAGAATATATTAAGTATTATACTTATGAATATTCTAAGTATTATGCTTGGATATGAATATTCTAAGCATATATGCTAATGTAATAAGTTCAATGAGAATATTTTCAAGAATTATGTTAAAGTGATAAACTCAAGATAAAATATTCTACGAATTATGCTCCTTTTTTTCCTATGAATAAAGGAATTTTAGCTCATTTCCTACCACACCAAACAAGAGCTTTCTATAGTTAAAAAGGAAATTACATAGAGATTGGGTTCTATTTTATTGTGTTTTTGCTAGTTTATGGTGAGACTCTATTAATTCTTTGAGTGTTCTTACAAGATAATTGGAGAAAAAGGCACTTTTGATTTTTTTTAATGGAAGTATAAGCTCAAAATTCACATGAATTCATCTTCTTTCCATAAGTCTTTTTTATTCTTTGCTAGTACTATGTGTTTTGGATGCTATACTTTGGATTTTAGGCAAAGGAACCAAGTTTTGCAAGTATTCTTATATGAGTAAAGATTTATTCTTTTTTTTTCTTAATTTTTTTATGATATATGTATATGTATATATATATATATATATATATATATATATATATATATATATATATATATATATATATATATATATATATATAAGATGTATACCTATTTTTATGATGAGTATCATTTGTAGTACTAAAGTTATAATTGTTCATGATAGATTATCTATTATTCTTGTGCTATAGTTGATGATGTGTGAAAACTATAATTATCATAGTGAATTGCTTTGAAAAGTTTTTCTAAAATGTTTTATAGTGAAAAGTTGAAAGCAATGATTTTGAAAATGATTTCTTTAAAATAGCAAAATTTTGAAAATTGTTAAGTTTAAAAACATAATTTTTACATGGAATGGAAAGAAAGATTTTGATGGAAGAAGAGCTAGTAGCTCATGGTTTTCATAGCCTTAAATAGGCAAAAATTATGTTTTTGATACTTAAAGAATGTTGCACTATATTTTAAGATGATAAAATTAATCAAAATTAAGTTGAAAATAAAACGGTTTTGGAAAGTATATAGCAAGCTTTTGAGATTCCTTATGATATATAGTGAAAATTTCTATTTTTCATGATACAATTAGGAATCGCAATAAACTACATTATATGGATGTTTTAGAATGATTACATCAAAAGTTTTCAAGTAAAAATCACTTATATCAAGTTTTACAAGTTTTCAAATTCTTTACTATTTTCTTAAGAAAAATTATATTTTTGAAAGCAAAACTTGCCATACTATATTCTAAATTATTTAATTAGTATTAAATATTTTTATTAAAGTTTATAGTAAGAATATAATTAAAATCACATTTGAAAGTTTATGAAATTATGTTAAAAACAATTTAAAAATTAATAATTTCAACTAGTAAGAAGATTTCTATAAATGATTTTCACTATTAAAATATTCTGGAAACTTGTATAATTTGTTTTATAGCCAAAAATGGTTGAAAGATGATGTTTATTGTGTTAAAACATAGTTGGAAATTTTTTGGAATTTTTATAAAAAGTTGCATTAAAGCATGGCTTTATAAGAGAATATGACACCTTCTTTAATATGTTTTGATACTTGTTTAAAGTATTAAGTAGTATAATGTGTTTTAAGCATGAAAAGGGTTTGAAAATATCATTTAATTTTTTAATTCTGTAAAATGTTAGAAATTTTCATAAGGAGTTACATAAAAAAGGGATTTTTGAAAATAAAAAAAGCCTATTTTGAAATATTTTGATAGTTAGATGTGTAAGTAATTTATGTAACTTATTTTAAGCTTAAAAAAGATTGAAATGTGAGGTTTAAAAATATTTATTTTAATTCAGTAAATTTTTGGAAAAATTCACTAAATTTAACTATTTTAAATGGAATTTTTAAGTATAAGAATATTTGTTAAAACCTAATATGATTTTATAATGGTTTTCTTAGCTTTTGGAAGTTAATGAGAAGTGATATTGTGTAATTTTACTGCTATTGGGCAACATGTTTAGATGCTTGATTAAGTAAGGAAAAAAAATACTTTTGTTACTTATTAGAATGATACATAAAGTAAAGGATCAAATTTGCTTAAAAATAAAAGTTGTAGAATTTGGAAAATTCAAGTTGAGAACTTTATGATTTTGTTGAAGAAATCATGAGTTTAGTGATTGTATTAGAATGATATTTTGTTTATCTAATAGCATACTAATATGCTTAAAGTATGCTTAAATGGCGATAGAAATTTTGCAAAAGAAATGGACATTACTTTATAGGTTTTATGGTGAAACTATAAATTTATTGCACCATTAATGCATGAATTATAAGATGACTTGCATATGCAATGATGTGCTCACAAGTGAAAATATATATGATTATGATTAAAGCTCCAAGTTAGTGAACTCTTAAAAGTGATACAGTAATCTAGCATATCGAATGAAAACGTCTATATTTCTTATAATCACTAGAAATATGATCAAGAAAATGTAAAACCTATTTTGCTAAATTTTATTTTATGTTATATTTTGGTTATCACTTTGAATGACATTTTGACCTTACCTTGTTTTATGCTATATAGGTTGGTGAATGGACATGAGTTGGTGAGTGCTTTATACTATCTATGTGATTCTAAGACTTGAATCTATATGATAATGTGACAATTTGGCATGATATATATGTGAAACTTATATGGAGAAACGTGGAGATTAGCTTGGTACCTTATATCCTGAGTCACATAGAATGATATGAGGAGAGGAAAGGCATAAGGCTAGAATACATGTGGTTATGGTTGATCCAGATTTACAAGAAGGAACCTTTTATGCCTCCAAGGTGTCTAATAATTATTTAAATGCTTATATTGTATTTATGATTACATTATATTCTAAGTAATGCAATATGCAAAATGGTTTAATAAGAAGTATTTTTTGAAAAGAAAATGAGTTTTGGTATGTGTTTTGTATATAATTTTTTTTTGAATTAAAACTAATTAGAAAATTTAGGTAATAATATCTTACTGAGTAGTTTATTTCTTACTCTATTTGTGGATATATATTTTTTGGATGCTCTGGACCTGAATAGTACTTATTAAGATCTTTATTATATGATAGCACTTGCATGGGACTACATTTGGTTGACTTTAGGAATCCTGATCTTGATGACTTTGACATACAATCGACAATTAGTTTGGATTGATAACTTTTATTTTCACTTATTTTGAAAAATCTACTTTTAAGATTTTAAGTTGTATAATTATAGCTTAAACATCTTTTCTTAGTTTGTGTAATTATTTTTAGACTTTGGCAATAGAATTACTACATGGCCTAAGTAACTTTCTATATAACAAATATTTATATATAATGTTTATTTTTGTATATATATAGTTTCTAATATTATTACTTTATGGTTACTATATAAATGATTTTTTGATAAATAGTAGGTTAGTTGTATGATTTCTATCCAAAAGAAAAATGGTTTCCATTTCTTTCAAAGGCAAATATAACTCTCTTGCAAAAAATCTTCTAAATATTTTTTAAGCATTTCTTCAAATAGTATACATTAAGTCTTAAATTGAAACTGTTTCTGATCCATTACCTGAACTTGATGTTTTGTCTGAGGTATTTTGAATTAGAGTAGAATCTTTTGATTTTTTCAAGTTTTTCTAATATAGTTTTATTCTATTATATTTGTTTTATGATTTGAACTTTTGAAGTAAAAATATTATTTAGTATCAAAAAAGTTTCCTTCATAAATATTTTTTTTGGATTCTTGAGGCATATTTTTAAGAAAATGTGATTTAGACAAATTTTATAAATTTTTTTAATCCTCTGTAATCTTGTCTGATAAATCATCTCTTTTGAAAATAGTTTTTTGAAAAACCATCTATTTAAGAACTTGCTTAAAGTAATGACTTTTTGATTAATAAATATTTTTTTGAAATCACTTTACTAGTATTTTCCACTTTTTTGAATTCATTATATTTTAACTATTTTTTAATTAAAAAAGAAATCTCCTTTTGCTGATTTTTTACTATAAAAAAGTTATTATAAATCTTTTTTCAAAATTTCCTTAAATAGGAAATAAAATGTGAAAAAAAATTCTAAACATGTGCAATTTTCTATCCAATGATTTTATTACTATTTTTCCAAAAAAAAATGTAGTTAGAACATGTAACTTTATCAATTGTGAGAAATAATTTTCTAAGTTGATTTTCATTTGCTTTTAGAAGATGAAAGACTTTTGGAAAAGGATTTGTAAAGAAAGAAAAAGAATTAGTAAATTTCCCTTTTGCATTATGCATATTTTTTTAAAACAAACAATTAATATTATAAATTAATTAATTTAGAAAGATTTGTAAAAATATTCAGTTAATATTTTTATACCAGTCATCATGATGATGCAAAAATTGAGATGTAATAAATAATGAAAAATTAAATATTAAACTTGAATCAAAATAAGAGAGACTTTTGTGCTAATAATATATTATAAAATACATAGGTAAAGAAGTGAAAATATAGAAGAATTATCAAAGAAAAATAATTGTTTTATTCAATTGTACATATAATCCTTGCAGCTATAGATCAGGCAGGACATAGGTTATAATTTCAAACTAATAATTCATAATAAGAATTAAAATCGAATTGACTATAATGAAAAAATAATAATTTTATGAAAGGGAGAATAAAATATTTATAAATATCAATATTAATTATAATTATTCATAATAGTATAATATATTTTATGTTTTTCTCTTTACTTTGCATAAAAATGGTGTGATAAATTATAATAACTTAATTTTTTTTATAAACATATGAAAATTTGAGATATGTGTTACTATATATTCGATGTATTATTAATGCAAATATAGCTAAATCAAGAGTGCACCCATGAAACATAAATATATGACTAGGGTTACTCCCATGCGTTCGCATTGATACTTATTATTTTTTAATAATAAAAATATAATTTTTAATAATATTATAATAATTATAATATTAATATTTATATATTAAATTATTTTTATGATAAGAATATATTAATTCTTTGTTATAAAAAAATTAAGTAAGTTAAAAGTTAGATATAAAATATATATTAATTCAATTAGTTGATTAATATTTTATTTATTAAAAAAATTATTTAAAAATTGAAATAAAATTTATTTAATTTTTATTAAAATTTTCACATAAGTTTTTAAGTATTATATTTTAAATTAAATTAAATATACATTAACTAAATTTTATTAAAATTTGTAACTCAAGCATTATTTTTATTATTCACAATTCACATGTTAATATTATTAGATATAATAAATATTACATGATATATGTTATTTGTAGTTCAAATACTAATAATAGTAAGTAATATCCATTTACTTACAAGCTATGTTGCCTTTGCCACGTGGCAGGACGCCTATTAATTTTTTCTTGCCAGAGTTAAATCAGTTTCTATTTTATTATTTTACATATTTTAAGTTTTTTATTTTTTGAATAATATTTCAATTCTTATTATCTTATGCATGTAAGTAAATAATATTTTAGTTTAATTAGTAAATTATGTTTGCTATAAGATTTTATTATGCTACTAGTTTAAATATTTAACTTTAACGAATTATTTAATAATAATTTTAATTTTAAATTTTATTATTTTATAATTGATATATTACTTTTTATTTGTTTCATAGTATATTCTTATTTTTTATTTTCTTATATTTACTCTTTCTATTTACGGCTCAAATATTAATATTATTAAATAGTATAAATATAACATATATATTTTATTTTTAAAATAAAAATACTATAAATAAAATAATTAAATTATATTATATAATTACATATTCTGTTTTTAGCTCTTATTATTTACAACTTACATATTATTTCCTTTTATTTTATGTTTTAACTTACTTAAAACAGTCCCATCAATTGTTTTTCCGCCCAAAATTTCATCGCTTTTTTTTTATGTAATTTTTTACCTTTATTTTTTAATTTTTATATTACTTTAATTCCTATAACACTTATTATTTACGATACACACATTAATATCTTTAAGTAGTATATATAATTAAAATACATTAAGCATTTAATTTAGTTTAATTATTTAATTATATATTATATTTTTAATTCATATTACTTACTAATTTGTACACTATTATTTATCTATTTTATTGCATATTTTCTTTTTACATGAATTCTTATTGTTTACATATAGAGTGTTTTAGGGAGTGTTTGGTAACACTAAAGATTTTAGTGCTCAAATTTTCAATGCTAAATATTTTAAGTAGTCAATTTATAGTGTTTGAAAATTATTTGAGTTCAATTGCTAAATCCAATTTAATTATTTAAAAATTATATGCACTTAATATTAAAAAAATTTCACATTCCTCTGTCATCCTTAATAAATAAATGTGTTTTATAACTAAATATATAAAACTACAAATATTGTCAAGAGAAAAAATGAACACATATATTTTATAACATACTTATTATTTTAATCAATGGAAAACATTTCTCAAACCGTGAGTTAAAGAATCATCACATGAAAAGTGAGAGTAAAATTTCTCATGTTTATGTAAAATAAAATATATTTAATCTTGTATACTTATCTTTACTTATATATATTGTTGATATGGTTGAAAACAATAAAACCTTTAGGTAAATTAGTTTAATTTAAATAATGTTATTAAATATATTCTAAAATAAAAAACTAATAAAAAGAAGGAAAATAAATGTATTTATTTATTTTTTGGTCTAGCCACTTGATATCTAGTAGATTTTATTGGACCGTTAATTAATTCGAACTTGAGTCGGGTTGAACCCAATACGAGGGTAAGTTCTCTCAACACCATTTGCTCAAGCCACAAGGTCCGAATTCAAAACTTTACTTAAGAGGTGTTGAGCTCCCACTTGTTGGTAAAATAAATGTATTTATAAACAAAAAGTAAATTGCTCTGTGAGTGGTTTTGAAAAGGAATATAAAAAATAAAAAGAAAGAAACATGTGTTGACAAGGATGCAGAGGAGAGGGGGGAGAAGAATGAAAAAAAAAATTAATTCAATGTATTTTGCAGACTCAACAAGTGAAGGATAGATTTGGAATAAAAACTTTTGTTAAAGCAAATTATTAGCGTTCTGCGTTCAGCCACCGAGCGAATTCTGTGCTTTTATCTTCGCCTGGATCGGTTCCCCGAAAATTCGCTGATTTATCTCTTGATCGCCAAAAAAGCAAACAAGTAAGTTTAAAACTTCAGCGCTAAATTGTTTAGTTGAGCGCTGAAGACAGACATTTAACATAACTAACAAATATACATATAATATAATATTTTTATAATAAAATATTTTGAATAATTTAAAGATTTAATTTAATTATAATATTATAATATTTAATTATATATTTTATTTTTAACTTATAATGCTTAGCAAATCACACATTGTTTTTTTTAATTGTATTTTTTGTCATTTTTAAGTAATTGCCAGTTGTTTATTATCAAAATACTAATATCATTAATAAATATAAATATAATATAATATTTTTTATATTAAAAATATAATATATAGTTAAATAATTTAGTTAAATTAAATTTATAATATATTTATAATATTTTTTAAAAAATGTAGTTATAAGCATAAATACAATAACAAATAATAGATATACTTTTATTAAATAATAATTGAAATAACACAGAAAAGAAGAGAAATAATATATGAGTTATAAAATAAAATAAAATTTAAAAAATAATATGTAATTAAATAATTTATTTAAATTAAATTAATAATATATTTATAATATTTAATAATAAAATAAATACATATTTATTAGTATAAATAATAACTATTAGCATAAATACAATAGCAAATGATAACTATTATTTTATTAAATAGTAACAAAAATAAACATAGAAAAGAAATACGTGAGTTATAAAATAATATAAAATTTAAAATATAGTATATAATTAAATAATTTAATTCAATTAAATCAATAATTTATTTATAATATTTTATAATAAAATAAAATACATTATTTTATATCTATTATTTAATATAATAAAATATATCATGCAATTAAATAATTTAATTAATACAATTAACTGTAATATATAATTTATTTTAAATATCCTTATAATGTAAAAAATTATATATCATATTATATTTTTATTTGTTTATGACATTTGCATTTTGACCATAAACAATCAAAAGTTACATAAAAAATGAAAAAAATGCAATCAACTGAATATAATTAAAAAAATTAGTACATGAATTGTTAAGTAATGAGTTAAAGATAAAATATGTAACTTACTGGAGGTCAATGGTTAATACTAGATCATTATTTAACAGTTCAGGAATAGGTCCTAAATTTCAACCCCGTTATGGTTAACATTGAAAAAGTAGCAGTATGGGTACATTTCCCTAAATTAGCAATAGAATATTATAATCGTAAATGTCTGCGTGCTATTGGTGATAGAATTGACTATTAAAATTGACTATATGATGGAAGAAAGGGTAAAGGAAAAATATGCAAGTCTTTATGTTTTGATTAATTTAAATAAGCCATTGTTTCCAAAATTTTGCATAGGCATTAAGAACATTAAAATAGAATTTGAAAGCATACATTTGATTTGCTTTAAATGTGGCAAGTATGGCCATTATGAAGATGGTCGCAAAGAAAAAGAGGTTCCGAATGAGACTAGCTAAGGCTAACTAGCAGAAAGAATAAAAGAAGATTAGAATGATGTCTCAAATATTGGCTAGCATTAAATTACGAACCAAAACTAACCTTACATAGAGTTTGGGGACTAGACAGTGGTTCAGACCAAGATGAAAAAGGAGAATTAAGCTTACATAGAAAAATCTCTCTAAAAAGAAGGTGATAGATTCTTGTTCTGCTACATTAGCTAACCTAATGTTTGAGAATGAGGATGAAGGTAGAGAAGAGTTTCTATTGGAGTTAGATGAAGGGCTAAATGATAAGGAGAATTCCAATCCTAGAGCCCCTTTACTTAGACAACAGATTGATAAAAGACTAAAGATTAAATTAAATTAAGTTACCTTATCCATATTAGATAATAACTGGCTAGCATTGACACCCATCACTACTAGTAAAAACTTTAAAATGAGCCCAAAAACTGGACATAACAAATCCTAGTGCTAGGAAGTAAGAATTGTAATGAAAGAAAGCACACAAAGTAAGGCTAGCTTTAACACTTAGAATAATCTTAGAAAACAATGACTAATCGAGTCCACTGCTAGTATGGACGAAAGAAGGCACGATGGTACAGAGGTCATGAACATTAGCATATTAGAAAAGCCTCTTTTTTCGTTATTAATTTTTGGAGAAAATATAGAACCAACCCTATAATGTGATTTTATGGTAGAAGAAACACAACAAAATGGCAATTCAACCATGCAAATATAGGAAGTACAGATGGTGAAAACTCATGTGCATATAGGTAGATAAGGACATTAAAATAGTAATGTTCACTTTTCTTGATATCTAATGCTTACTATTATATCTTGGAATTGTAGGGGCGTTGGTAACCCCTTTTTATTGTCCATGCTAATAACATAATTGAGAAACGTAGACTAGCAATGATTGCTTTTCTAGAAACAAAAGTTAGCTCCAGTAAAGCTAATGACATTTTCTATAAACTCCATTTTTCTAATTTCTTCATTCAAGAAGGAAAATGTATAGCAGGAGGGATATGGATTGGTTGGAAGAAGGATAAAGTTAAGATAAACATTCTTCACTCCTTTTTTCAATTTATCAACCTTAGAGTTATTGATGAAAATAATTCATGTTGCCTTCTAATAGTGGTTTACATGAGGCTACAAGTTGAGAACCATAGGGAATGTAGAAATCAGATCTTGAATATGTCAAAATTCATTAATGATCCTTGGGCCTTACTCAGGGACTTCAATGACATTGCTCACCTTATGGAGAAAAAAGGAAGAGCCCTAATTGTGGGTAAAAGATATGATGAATTTTCAAGATGGATCAGTAAATGTGGTTTTATTGACCTAGGTTGGCAAGGTTCACATTTACGTGGAAAGGTCTTTTTTGAGATGGTTATGATCAATTATTTAAAAGGATGGATAAGGGTTTATGCAATACAAGATGAAGGCAGAAATTCAATGGTGAATTTTTAAGACCTTTCCTATAATCTACTTTAATCACCATCCCTTATTACTTGACACTTCAGGTGAGAAAAGTGAGAAACTAAACAGGCCATTTCATTTTAAAGCCATTTGGTTATTGCACAAGCAATTTCCCTAATTCTTGAATGAGGATTAGAATGGTAATAATTCTTTCCTTGAAAATATCTAGAATACCCTAGATAAACTAATTGTTTGGAATAAAGAAGTGTTTGACCATATTAAGAAAGAAAAAAGCTTTCTTGGCTCGTATAAAAGGAGCACAATTAGCTTTGGAAAGAAAATGGAATCTACATCTAGATAACCTTAGGAAATAGTTACAATAAGAATTGCTAGATGTTCTAATCCAAGAAGTTCTATGGTTTCAGAAAGCAAGAACTAATTAGATTTGGGATGGAGATTGCAATACTAAATTTTACCACACTAAAACTATAATAAAAAAGTGATGCAATAGGGTTTCTATGCTTTGGAGCTCCAATGGTGCATAAATTAAAGACAAAGACTAATTAATTAACATGATTATAGATTATTATAGATCTCTTTTCACTGACAAAACTAATTAGTACATTCTGTTGGAAACAAGTTATTTTTTCTAACTCTTACAATGGAAGAAATTAGAAAACTAAATGTAAGAGTATCATCGTATGAAATTAAAAGAGCAATGTTTGATATTGGTGCTTTTAAGGCTCCAAGCCCTGATAGCTTTCTAGCGGGCTTTTATTAGGCATATTAGGATAAATTAGGTCATCATTTATCTAAATTTGTTAAAGAAATCTTTGAAGGGAGTAATAAAGTTAAACATGTCAATGACACCCTAATCATTTTGATTCTAAAGGTGAGTTAACTTGAATTTATTAATTAATTTAGACCAATTTCCTTATATAACATTAGTTATAAATGCATTACGAAAGTCATTATGAACTATTTGAAATTCCTTTTACCAAGTTGTGTCTTTCTATTTCGATCTAGCTTTATATTAGGGAGACGCATACAAGACAATATAATTATAGTAAGTGAGATGATTCACTCTATGAGGAAAAAGAAAGGAAATAAAAGTGTTATGGCAATTAAGATTGATCTTAAAAAGGTATGTGACAAAATAAGATGGTGTTTTTTATCAGATATGCTAAAAGATATGAGTATTCTTGAGCAACTTCTCCGTTTGATTATGAGCTATGTTTCTATAGCGATACTGAATATACTATGTAATGGCAATAAAACTAGTGAGTTTTAGCCAACAAGAAGGATTAGACAGGGAGATCTTATTTTCCCTTACTTATTTATACTATGTATGGAAAAATTATCTTTTTTAATTAAGGATGAGGTAGATATTAGTAATTGGAAACCAATTAGAGCTAGCAGAGTTAGGCTTTTTATTTCCTACCTTGTATTTACTGACGACTTTATTTTGTTTGCAGAAGCATCCTTTGATCAAATAAAATGCATTTTAAAGTGTCTAGATCTCTTTTGTGTAGCTTCAAGTCAAAAGGTTAATCATAGACAATATAAGATCCTCTTTTTAAAAAACTTGGATTCATTTATTACTAATGATATCATAAACCTTAATGGCTTCTCTTAAACTTAGAATTTGGGGGGTAATTCTATAGTGAGTTAATAATGAAAAAACATTTATAATGGTTGAATCTTGACAAACCTTTTTTACATTTTACATTGAAACCAGTGGAAAACAACCCAATAAAAGTCAAGGAATTAGCTCTCGTTAATTTTGATTGGAACTGGGAATGTCTAAAAAATGTTATTCCTAGAAACCATTTTAACATAGATGCAAGTGAGTCTACCTCTAAGTGAAAAAGCAGGGCTAGATACATTAGTTTAGTCATCTACTTCTTATATTTTCTATTAAAGAAGCTTATAATTCTTTGATAAAAGATACTTGGTCTCCTCCAAGGAAAATTTGAAAACTTATATGGAGAATTTAGGCTCTATAAAGAATTAAGTACTTCATTTAGCAATCAACTCATAATGGTCATATTACAAATTAATACACTAGTAAATGGGGACATGGAGGATTGTAGAAAGTGTGAAACGAAGGAAGAAATAGTCATCCATATTTTTAGAGATTATCCCTGTACAAGGATAATATGGTGGAAGCTTGTGAACCCTACTTATATCACAAATTTCTATGCTTGTCTGCATGAAAACTAGTTTTGCATGAACATAAAACATCGTCTTTCTCATAATTTAGATTGACAAGTCAATTGGAGCATAACTTGGGCAGTAGGCTATTGGTTTTTATAGTAGTGGTGGAATAAGTCAATCCACCAAGAAAACTTCTAGTATTTTGATAACCTAGACAATATTGTAAAGTGTTATGCAAAGTAAATAACTTTGACTCTAAACAACAATCATCATTCCATGAAAAGAGTGTTAGTTACCGTATTTGTTTACTAGAACCTTTCACGTAAATGTTGGGTGAAGATTAATATAGATGGTATAGTTAAAAAAGAGGACAAGAGAACTGGTTATGGAGGAATTATATGAGATATAAATGGCTTTGGGCTTCTTGGCTTTGCTCAAGCACTAGGACATTGTTCTACCTTTACAATAGAATGCTGGGGACTTTTATGTGGCTTCTAGTTAGCTTAGAACAATGGGTATAGAAAGATTATATTTGAAAGTAACTCCAAAACTCTCCAAGGTTGTCTCCTTAACCTTAATCATAGTGGAAACCAATTAATTTAGATAATTCATAGATTGTTTGATAAGGAATGGAAAGTCATTATTTAACATACATATAAGGAATGGAATGCTTGTACAGATAGAATGACTAAATTTAAGCTTATTTTTAGATTCAGGAACACGTTACTCCATAGTCTTCAATCTATTATTTCCATGCTAGTTCTGGTTAATGTATTAAGAACCTCTTCCTTTTTCTATTTTGAGCCTGTTAACCCTTTTCCATTACTAAAAAAATTGTAATTAAATTAAAATTTTAACTTATTTAAAATATTTATTATAAAAAAATATATTATATTATATTTATTAATGACATTAACACTTCACTTGTAAATAATAAGAATTCATATAAAAAAATAAATAAAAAATAGTTTGTGAGTTGTTAAGTAACATAAATTATAAATATAATATGTAATTAAATAATTAAACTAAATTAAATATTTCATGTATTTCAATTATTTTATATAAAAATATATTATAATTATATATATACTACTGAAAGATGTTAATGGGGGTATTGTAAATAATAAAAGTTATAAGAATAAAAGGAACATAAAAATTAAAAAAAGTAAAAGTAAAAATTATATGAAGAAAAGAAATAAGTAAAAAATTAAAGGTAAAATTTTAGGCAGGAAAATAGTTAATGGGACCATTTTAAGTGAGTTAATAAATAAAAAGAAAAGAAATAATTTATTTTTAATATTTTTATTTTAAAAATAAAATACACTATAATACACTATGTTATATTTATAATACTTAGTATCTAAATTAAAAACAACAGAAATGAATATAAGAAAAAAATATACAATAAAGTATAAAAAGGAAAAAAATGATACAACAGTTATAAAATAATAAAAATTAAAACTAAAAATATTGTTAAATAATTTAGTAATGTGATATATTTAAATTATTTTCATAATAAAAATATTATAAAATTTATTTATTAATTACACTAAAGATTATTTACTTATATGCGTAAGATAATAGGAATTAAAATATTATTTAAAAAATTAAAAACATATAAAATAAAAAATGAAACTAATTTGATTTTAGGTAAAAAATTAAAGGGCATGCTACCACATGGCAAAGGAAACACGCTCATATAAATAGATAAATAAATATATAGATAGATTGATGAAATTCTAGCCAAAATCCAATGTGACTTGTTGTATGGCTAAAAACATTTTTATTATTAGGAGATTAAGGTTAAGTTTATCTTTTTAAGAGATACTTTTTATTAAAAAAAGTTTTATATTTATGTGTAATTAAAATATTTTCAAGCTATTTATATATTATATGATTTATAATTAGTAAACTGACACATATCATATAAATGGAAAGATATTTTTTAAAATAATAAACATTATATTTTATCATAATATATACGTATAATTTAAATAAAAAATATTAAAATTTTATTATATTAATATTTTAAATTTATAAATATAAATAAATATTCTAAACAATTGAGGACAAAAGATAATTCAAATTATAAAAGTGACCTCCAACTATTATTAAAATGTCGTCACTATTTCAACATAGGAAATTGTATAAAAATGTAAAAGCCAATGCCTTAATAAAATTGCCAAGATCATGATGTCCATAACAGAAATGCCAAGATCATAATATCCATAATATGTGGCTACCATTTCCTCATGCGTACATGTGATCTGAATTTACAAGATAAGGTAGAAGTTTCTAAAATTAAGAATCGAAGTTCAACTTGCAAAAAAGCAATCTCAACCAAAAATGATGAGAAGTTAATGCATTAATATATGAACTTCTAATCTAATCTAATTGTATATATATAATTTTTCCAATTATCACTATATTTTTTTGATATTTTACATTGAAATGACTATCACATTTGCAATTTTTTGTAGATAGTAAGGCAAGGATGTTAGTGAAGGTGGGGATGATGTCAAAATTATATCTAGTTTTAGTGGTAACTGGTGTTGCATTGAGTGATTTAAGAATGTTAAGTTAGTTAGCATGTTAAGGAAATTCATAAATGGAAATTGAAAAAAGGACGTACGTTTGAAGAAGCTAGGTTGGCTGAAGAGGTAGCTCTTCACATAGCAGAAATGGAGAAGGCTAAAGTCAAAGTTGCTATGGAAGAAGCTGAGGAAGCCAAGAAGATGAGTGGGAAGCATATAAAAGAATCCATGCAAATATGAATGCAAAGCAAGTGGCTAAAGAATTGAGCATTAACTGCTTTGGTCAAGAAAGATGCTCGATATAGGAAATACACCATAGAAGAGATTGAAACATCTTTGGAGGTGGTTTGGGGAAGAATTTCTTTCTTTCAAATGGTTTTTGCATACTTTTCATTCATTTGGAGCTTACCATATTTTTAGTAAGCAATGGAACCTCCTAGGACAATCATTAACTCACTAGTACATGAATTTCCACTTACCTAGGTACATACATTAATTCATGAACTTACACTTATCTAGGTACATGTATTAACTTATAAACTTACACTTATCTAGGTACATGATACTTCACTTATCTAGGTACATAAACACCAATACCAAGATACATCCATTAACTTAGATAAATTATATTAATTATATTAATTCACACATATTATCCAACATTCTCCCCTTCAACGTGCTTGTGCTCAAACTCTAAGAGCTTTTCTTAGTTATTGGAACTTGTCTGTTGCCAAGGTTTTTGTGAAAATATCTATAAGTTGATCACTAGACTTGTAAAACTTCAATTGCACCTTTTTTTCTTCAATTGCTTCTGAGATGAAATGATGCTTTATTGTTATATGCTTTGTTCTTCCATAAAAGACTGGATTCTTTGCCATAATAATGGTTGATTTATTATCACAATAGATAATCATAACTTCTTAACTTTTTCCTATCTCTCCAAGTATTCTTTTTAACCAAATTATTTGTTGTGTTGCCAAACTAGTTGAAATGTATTCAACTTCTATAGAAGATTAAGCAACAAATTGTTGCTTCTTTGAACACCATGAAAATACACTTGATTCTAGTGAGAAAACATATCTAAAAGTGCTCTTCATATCATCCAAATAGCCTGCCTAATCACTATCACAAAATCTAACTAACTTTGGTTCAACCTTGTTGTCATATTTAATTCTATAGTTTAAAATGCCTTTAATATCTCTTAGCTTTTATTGCACCTAAATGGATATGACTTCGATCATTCATAAAGTGAGAAAGTAAACTTGCAGCAAACAAGATGTTTAGTTTTATGTTAGTTAGATAAAGCAAATTACCAACCAAGCTTCTATAGATACTAGCATTAACTTTTCTTCCTCCATCATATTTCTTCAACTTTTCATTCATAACCAATGGTGTAATAGTTAGGTTACAACCAAACATCCCAAATTTTTTAAAGATTTTCTTAGCATATTTCTTTCAGCAAATAGAGACTCCATTATCCTTTTGGTGAATTTCTATTCCAAGAAAATGATGCAACAAGCCTAAATCATTTATCTCATATTTTCTCATCATTTCTTTTCTAAAATCTTCAATCATCTTCAAATTGTTTCTAGTAAAAATTAAATCATTAACATGCAATAATGAGAATATTAACCTTATCTTGTCATTTGACATGCAAAGTATGCTCACTTATGCTCTTCTTAAAGCCTTTCTTTGTGAAGTGGTTATCAATGTTGTTGTGCCATGCACTCGATGCTTGTTTTACGCTATATAAAGCTTTTTTCAACTTGTACACCTTGTCTTTATTTCCTTTAATCTCAAAGCCTTGAGGTTGCTCAACATAGACCTTTTCTTTTAATTCTCCATTAAAAAAGGTTAACTTTACATCTAATTGATATAGCTTCCACTTCTCTTGACGTGCAAGGGAGATTAATGCTTTAACGATGTCTAGTCATGCCACAAGAGCAAATGTCTCTTCATAATCAACATCGGGCTGTTGTAAGTATCCCTTGGCAATAAGTCTAGCTTTGTTCTTTTACACTGAATCATTTGGATTATACTTTATTTTGTAAATCCATTTTATACTAATCATTTCCTTATCTTTTGGCTTTGCAATAAGTTACCATTACTTTCCTCTAAGTATCTTTCTTGATTGCTTTTCCAAACATTTTGATTCTGTAACAGAATAATAGTTAACACAATAATTATAGTAAGCATAAATATTACTAAAACTCTTCATTTTTATTAGAGTTGAGCTTGGGGATGATAAGCTAGAACTTGATGTAGATGGAGCACTTGAAGACTATGAAGAACTCGATATGGATGGAGTATTTATAAAAAATGAAGAACTTGGTATGTAAAGGGTTGGTTGATCATTTTCTGTTCCTGGATTTTTCTCTATAATTACTCTTGGAACTATTTTCTCCTTAATCTTTTCTTCTTGCCAATTCTAAAAAGCCTTCTCATTAAATACAACATCTCGACTAATAATCATCTTTTAGGTCTTTAAATTGAAAAGTCTATAGCCTTTTGACATAGAACTATAGCCAATGAAGACACATATTTCACTTGTTTCTTCAAGTTTTGACCTCCTTTCTTTAGAAACTTAAACATAGTAAATGCACCTAAAAACTTTAAGGTGGTTCATTGAATGTTTTCTCCCACTCTATGCTTCAATTGGAGTTATATTCCATACTTCTTTTGTTGGACATCTATTTGGCAAATACACAATTGTATTAACAGTTTTAGGCCAAAAAACTTTAAGCAATAACATAGACTTGACCATCTCCAACACAATTTGATTCTTCCTCTCGGATACACTATTTTATTGAGGTGTACAGCCAATAGTTAACTACCTTTCCACACCTTTACCTTCATAAAATTTTTTAAATTCATTTTAAGGTATACTCTTTCCCCTTGTCACTTTTCAAGACTTTTATAAATCTATTACTTTTTTTTAAATAAATGCTTTGAATTTTTTAAACACCCCAAATACTTCTGATTTTTATCTCATAAAATAAACTTTTGTCATACAGGTAAAATCATTAATGAATAAAATGAAGTACCTATTTTGAGCATGAGATAAGGTACTCATAGAATCACACATATCCATGTGCACTAATTTTAGCACTTACTTGGCTTTCCATGCTCCTTCGTTTAGAAATGGTTGCGATAATGCTTGCCTAACATGCATCCTTCACACACTCTAAATTTTTCTTCAATTGATGGCAGGCTGTACACCATATTCTTTTGTGAAAGCAACTTGAGACCTTTGAAGTTCAAGTGTCCAAATCTTTTATGCCATAGAAAAGAGTTATCTACTTCTTTGGCCATTAAGCTGAGACTTTTCTCATGATTAAGAGTGAGCGGAAAACTCTTGTTCTTCGTCATTTTTACCGTAGCAACAACATTTCTTTTTACATAATAGATTTTGCACTCTCTATTCTCAAATATAAGACAATAATTATGCTCTAAAAGCTATTTAATGCTCAGCAAATTTTTTGCTAATGCTGGCTTATAAAGAGTATCACAAATTATCCTTGCTACTTGCTTTGTTACAACACCAATACTGCCTTTGCCTTTTACTTCAATGTATTTTTCATCACCTAATTTAACTTTTGAGCTAAATAAAGAATCTATCTCATAAAAGCATCTTTATTTCTAGTCATATGATTACTACAGCTGCTGTTTAGGTACCACACATTTTTATGTTCTTTAGATGCTTTTTGGCAAACAGAGAATAGGTTTCCTTCTTTATTTTCTACTTCTACAAGTGCAACGTGTTGCTGATTGCGAAAATGACAATCCTTTTGAATGTGCTCAAACTTTTTGCAATTTTAACACTATGACTTGCCTTTATTCTAACAATCTTTCTCTTCATGAGTGTTACTTTTGCAGATTTTGCACCATTTATTTGAACCTCCATTATCTCCTCTTTTACTATAAGTGCCTTTTCCTTCTTTATGTGAGTTTCTTCCTCTTCCTTTGGCTATTCCAAATTTGCCACCTCTATGAGATTCACTTTTATTTTGGATTGAGGATTTGTTCTCAAGGTTGAGCTTAGATTGAAATGTATTTTCAACTAATTTTTTTATGCACCTGAACAATCTTTGCTCATAAGACCTTAGAAATCTCATCAATCCTTGGACAGTCATAGTTGGCAAGTCTTTAGTTTGTTCTATAATAGCCACCATATGAACAAATTTTTCAAACAAGCTAATAAGAATTTTATCAATAATTCTGTGATCATCAATTATATCTCCATGTGACTTCATCTAATTGACTAATTCAGATAATCTATTGAAAAATTCATTCAAACTTTCATTCTCCTTCATCTTTTCATTCTCAAAATCTTTTTTGAGAGATTGAAGTTTAACTGTTCTCACCTTTGAATCTCCTTCAAACTCTTGTTATAGAGTTTCTTGTGCTTTCTTGGTTGTTCTTGCTCTCATAATTCTCGAAAATATGGTTGATGAGACTCATCTTTGAATCATCTCAAGAACTCCAAAATTTGTGATCTTTTTCTTCTTCAATTCTTCAAATTGCAATATCTTTTATAATTGCTAGTTCTTCATAGCCCATTTTGACTAGCTCCAATACATCCAAAGAGGTGAACAAAGTCTCCATCTTTACTGCCCAAAAATCATAATTTTCTCCTTCAAATAAAGGAACTTGAACATTATTGTAGATGGTGTTGTTAGTTGTTAAAGAGTTGCTAGAGGAAGCCATGACTCTTTACTTTCGATTTTCTGTTACTCTCTTTCTCCTCCTCACTCTTTTTTTTTATGTTGCTACAAGGATCTTGTGGCTCTGATACCAAATTTTTGGAGGTATTCAAAGGTGGTTTGGAGGAGAATTTATTTCTTTCAAATGGTTTTTGCATACTCTTCATTCATTTGGACTTATATATTTATAGTAAGCAATGGAACCTCCTAGAACAATCATTAACTCACTAGTGCATGAATTTCCACTTACCTAGATATATACATTAATTCATGAACTTACACTTATTTAGATACATGCATTATGATTTGAGTTTACACCTATATTCATTTCAGATCACGCTGGTTCAAATTATCACAACCAAGCCTGCAATGGGACTTGCCCATCATGTGAAGAGGGCAATAGGAAGGGAAAAACTTTCTGAAATGTTTGATCTTGTGGTGACAGATTGGCCACTTGAAGAGGCGCTAGCATTTGCCAAACTTTCCAGTTGTACAGAACTTTTAGCAAGGACAGACCAGATCTTGCTACAGTTATAGTGCCCGAGCTTAACCAGTTAAGAGATTTTGGATGGACATCGTAATGCAGTGCTCAATGTTATTTTGGCAGCAGCATTCGGAGTCATAGCCGAAAGGGAAGCAATGCCAGGCGCCCTCCCACTCCTACACTGAATCCGCACGCAAAGACATTACACAGGAGCCAGCTTTGTATACTCATAAAAGAGAACTCAGGGCAGTTAAATTTTAATTTGCACCATATATATGCAAATGCTTGAGAGGACGCATATGATTTAATTTTAAATTCCTAGGAGCCGATGTCTAGTGATGATTGGGAATCTTGGGCTGACCCAAGAAAGGGATATAACAGTTAAAGGATTATGGATGACACATTTAGAAAGTGCATTCATGGGGAAATGAGGATTCAAATTATAAATAGTTCTAGTTCATAACTGAATCAGTTATATCATGTAAATTCTCAATTCTTTTCCTGTAAACGCATTGTTATCTTGTAAATGGAAGTCCGAGTGTTTTTACAGATTGGAATGGAATTGTCTTCCTTAATATGATGCCTCATTCAAAATACTGAAGGTAATCTCAGATAAAGAAATAAAAATGCAGCTTGTAAAAAATAAGAAATGGTCAATAACCTTGGACTTCCATTTACAAAGCATTTAATCATATTTTCATGGCAGCCAGAACAATAATAGTTATTAATTATTAATTATATATCTCAGGTAGCTGTGGCCATGCAATGGGACACGCTGAATTGTACTCTAACTAGAATTCCTACATGAGTGAAGGGCCCAGAATCCCACCTTGCAAAGGAAAGCATACATACAGCAGCGTAAAGGATGATGCTTTGTTCCGAAGAGAAGAGAACATATTAAAATGAATTATGTTTGGGAAAAGGCATCAGAAAAAGCAAGAGAGATTCTGATAGAAGCTTCGCTTAGGATTCCCTCGTCATATTGCAAATATACCATGTCTAAACCCCTAAGAAAATAATAATCACTGGTTCTTAACTTAATGTGGTTTTTTTCCTCTAATTTTCTTATAATTTCTGACAAAAACAACTCCCAAAATGTAACGAAAGCAAGAGCGTGATGTCAAAATCAGCTGAATTGCATAGAGAAGGATGTCTGAATACGGTTCTTTACTGCTTTAACTGATTTTATGGAAGGGAATCCGAACTATGACCTTAATAGTTAGAAATAGACAATGTTAAATGACTAATTTATCCCTCGAGTGCGGAAAGATATGAGAAAACCCAAAGACAAGACAACAACAGGAGAGGCATTGCTTCAGACTCACGCATCCAACCCCCGTTAAAGAAGCATCGTCTTTCCAAAGAGCCATACACAACATAAGGTGAAAGTTCCCTGCTAATGGTTCATGATTTTCTCTGTATAAGGTTGCCTGCGCAAAGTCACAGACGTTTCAGAGTACTTCACAACGCCATTAATATATTGCCCGGTATGCTTCTTCAGTCACATCCCACTTCAGATCGAATGAGTCATTACAAGAGCAAGGAGTTTCTCAGAAAAAACTGGTTTTCTTGGCTCTTCAATGTTGGTTTCACGTGCATGGTTCTGTGTGCCAGAGTTACATTAGAGGACACAATTCAAGAGCCTTCAAGTAGTTTACACTGCATCAGTGAGTGCGCCACATGTCCTACAATATGTTCACCGCCACCTCCTCCTCTTCTAACACCCATTCCGCCACCTCCTCCACTTCTAACATCCTTTCCACCACCACTATCGCCGCCCGTGTCACGGCCACCTCCGTCAGTGGCTGCAGTACCATCAGCACCCCATTCTCCTTCCCCAACTTATTTCACCTTTCCACAGACACCACCAAAGTCGCCAGCGGTGCCCCTGATGCCGCCGCCCCCGCCGCCGCCATCAGAGCCGCTCTTGCCAGCACCTACATTGACAAGCCCTTCATCACATCCTTCGGGGGCTGCTCCCCCGCCGCCTCCCAAGTCCTACAACAATAACCCACCTTCCAGTATAACACAGCCTACAGTAATATCAGGGCCGCATGAATATTCTTATCCTTATTACTATTATTATTCCTCGGACTCCTCCTCTCTTGTTGTTCATGCTTCTCTTTTACTCTTGACGTTGTTCCTCCACCGGGCATTTGCTTGTTGGTAGCAGTCGAAAAGCTCAAGTATTTATTTGTTTGGTGAATTGCTGGCTCTCATATGTAATTAGAATTGGGAGGCCAATCCATTGTATTTGATTGTGCAAATTGAGGTTTCTAGTTGTTGGTGGTTCTTCTATGCTGTTGATGTAAAGATTTATTAAATAAGATGTTATTTTAATGTAAATAGCAAGTATTTTGGCACTTTCCCTTGTTCAATGACCTAATGTTCCTTCTTCTTTAATGAAGCTTTGATTGCCGGGGGAAACCTTACTATTGTCATATAAACGAAATATCTTTGTGACGGAAAAAGGCAGAGAGAAGGAGAGGTGTAATCATGAATAGAAAAGAGAAGTCCTAAAGCTAAAGTGGAAGAAAGGACACTAAGATGCTCTATCTATGCCTATCAGAGAAGAGATGAAGCTTCACAACACCCAACGAACTAGGTTCTTGGTGGGAGATCTAAGAAATAGAGAAAAAATAATTTGATGTTTAAGTATGGTGAGAAAAAAGTAAAAATAAAAGAAAATATTAATTTTTTTTAGATAGAGTGCTAAAAGCTATTATATATAAAATATAACTATAGTGCTAAATGGTAGATTTATAATTATCATTATTACTTTCCCTCTTTCCACCTGGACATTTTGAAGTGGAAGTATGAATAGTCTTGGGCCATTTTGTTGGCTGATGGATCTTGTTTTGTTACATCTATCCTATAAAGCATATGAATAAATATTTAATTAGAGCTAATAATATATGTTTGGAGGGATTTATCTAAATTTTCTTAGAAGATTTGTTTGTAACTATTATAATATTGTTTGTTATTTGAGTTTGATTTAAAGCTGAGGGAGTTGTTGGAGTTGAGAAATAAGTAAAGGATTAAGTCTCAAATGTCAAGGAATTTCTGCTTGAACTTTATTACCAAATGATTTCCTTCTAAGTTTAATATCCAATGGATCAATTTAAACATTGAGGGAATTCTTCTTGGATTTTGTTTTTTTGAGTTATTCACTCAATGGTTAAGGAAATTTAACTCGGGCTTTAAGTGCTAAAGGATTTTTTTTTTTGGGCTTACAAGACCAATGGACTAGTTTAGTTGTAGGAGAGTTTCTCCTAGGCTTAATTGTCCCATTGGCTTGGTTGACAAAATGACCTTTTTTTCTTGGATTGTATTGAAAAGACTATTCTAAACCTTGACAAATAAATGACATATATGTTATAATTATGAACTATAATCCTATAGCGAGTAATACCAAAAGAATCCTTTAATTGGAATTCTAAACATGTCAAAGAATTCATATACTTCTTTTCCTTAAGTTAGATAGAAGAAAGGTCTTGTAGTTTAAATTTTTAATTCAAATTCTAAATTTCAAAATATTTGAAGTAAATTCTCGATATAAACAATTTAATATAGAAATAAAAATATGTCAATGGGAATTTATTACCCATAATTATTGTAATGATTGGATGAAATTTATAATAATAATTTTTGGTAATTGAAATAAACAGAATTTGATTATGGGTTAGATAATCAAATTTTATAGCTTGAGCCATAAAAGTAACCCAACTATTTTGTAATGTATTTTTATTATCCTAACCTTTTGTAAAAAAATAAATATCTATTGATGTCATATTCATAATAATAGATGACCTTTATATGTAGCCTTTATCCTAGCTATCTGATGGTCTAAAAAATAACATCTAATAGTCTTTACTCCATTGGACTTGCCTTTTGGAACTAATTGAAGAATGATTGATTGTGTTCAGCTTAAATTCATTGATTAAATTCATTGATCATTCCTTATACGATATTTTTCCTTTAAAAAGGTTATATGCTAATTCATGTAAAGTTGAACTTCATCAATATTATGTGAGATGCAAAAATGGGCCTGTATACACATTTTATGGGTTAAGCTCACCATGCAAGCACTCAATGTGCCTTTACTTGCAATTCTACCCTTGTGATGGACTTTAAAAGTCTAATAGATAAGTAATCATTACAGAATTGAGCTACATCCTTAGCAATATAGCATTTGACAATGCATCTTTCTATTCAATGTCTATTCTTCATATACACTTTTAGAATTTTTATATTTTGCTCAAAGGGGTTTATTTACCTTAAGTTTATTGGCTTGCATTGTTTTATCTATTTCACGAAATGAATAATTAGATGTACCATGATATCAAAGGATGAAGTTTGAAAATACATCTCAAGTTAAGATAACATATTCATAACTTATCTTTGCAAGTCATTTTAGGGTAAAAAACCTTGTTACATATTGTATTGAAGAAAAAATAAAGTTGAGTGATAACATGCTTGACATATTTAAGTAAGATTAATTGAATAGCCATTGGTAACAATTGCTACATTAGAACATGGCAATTATAAGACTTCAAACTAACTAATTTCAAATCTTTTATTGAGATCAGGCTTTTGATATTTAAAGAATATCCTTATGGTAACTTAATACTAAGTAGACACATATGGAAACTTGTTTCCTCTTTTCTAGATAGAGTGTAGCAAGCTAGCAAAAGAAATATGCATCAAACCTTTCTTTTTTGTGCTAATTCTTTCTGAATGAATATTTTAACCAAGTTCAATATTACTTTAACTCTTTAGTCTTCCCTTGTATGTTTTTTTAGTAGCATTCCAACTAAATTATCATAAATATTTTTCTCCATATATATGATAGTGATGTTGTGTTTCTTGAATAACTTTTTCTAATATGGAAGACTGAAGAATATGAATATTTTCTTTCGAGAAATATCCCCACTTGTGGGCTTAAGTTTACTAAGAATGACATGATATTTTTAACCTATTCATAAACCTAAAATGTAAAATCATACTTAATTAACAAATTAAATACATTACTTATTTGCTAGTAATGAAATGAATAATGCTTTTAAAAATTTAATTACACTTGTTCATCCATGTCTAATCTCTAGTTAAGGAAGTTAGACTTATTGCTTTTTATAGTGACCTATTGAAAGCATTCCTTAGCCTACAATATCAGTGGCCACAATGTAAAGACTTTAGACACTGAGATATTTTGTTTTCTTGTCATACTTGAGTTGAAAAGAACAAGTATTATTTTTGCAAATAGAGTATGCTCTATGTCTCTCATATTATAGTTAGATAAGTTGTTGTAAGTTAAGAAGTCATTGATTATGTAAAAAAGTATGACATATAAAATGAAAGGCTCTTGATGACATGTATTAAATATTGAGACACTTTCACCTTCTTCTCATATTATCTTTAAATTTTCAATAAATGGTGCTAAGAAGATATTTATGTCATTTTCTGATTGTTTTAACACCGAAATCAACAAGTATAACATGATGTACTTGTACTTCATTCATAACCAAAAAGGTAGATTATATATCATCACTATAATAGGCCATATGTTGTATTTGTTGCCCATGTTATTGTGAGGGTTTATTCTATTAGTGCAAAGTACAAGTTTAAGGTTTCTTGGCTTACTATTAAATGTAGGGAATAATATATTAACTATCTACCATTGAAAAGAATAAGTTGAATCTCGAAGCTTGCCATTAAATAGTATCTAGCCCACATACTATGTTGAGTTCTTAACATTCCTTACATTGACAAACATGTGTTCAAATTTTGGTATTATTGAAAGATATCACAACATATTAATTAGAGCTTTTTATTATTAATATCATCATTTTTTCTCAGTTTGTACCGAATCATGTTGTGCCCTACATTTTGGACATTCCTCTAAAGTTTTATTCTTACTTTGATACAATTATTTAGGAAAGTATATATCTTTTTATATTTCATATCCATTAGGCATATAACTTTTTTAGCCTCATAAGTATGATTTGGTAGTTCATTGCTTTCAAGAAGTATTTTTTTCAACACTTGTAACTATACCATGAAGCCTTTATCACTCTAACCATTTCCTACTTTCAAATTAAATAATCTCATTATAATAAATAATTGTGTAAATTTGGTGCAATCTAGATACAAAAGCTTTTCTACAACACTTAACAATTTATGAGGGATATGCAAGCACTTAGTAAAATTATCTTCAACATTATATACCATATCCTTTAATCGATTATCCAGTCTCATATTTATGTTATCATCTTCATGGGCTTTCTTGCTTTTATAGGTACGTGGCAAATTAGACAACTCACTTTTCCTATATTATATTTATCGTTTATGCCTCTAGTCAATACTATTGAAAAATAAATGCATTCTTATCCATATTGGATTGAGCATTCTAGCAAAGATACATTCCTCGTAAGGATAAAATATAACCTCATTAGCAATTTTCTTATTTTTTTCCTTACTTATGGCAAATTTAATAAATTTGTCAACCATCTTGGCATATTTAAGGGTTAGACAATTAGCAAACACCTATCCACGGTCCATAACTACCTAATTTGAAGTAGAAACATAACCAATACATAAGAAATTCATACATCAAAGAATACACGTACAAATATATGAACAAAATATAAGTTTTAATAAAGTTGCTAAATATATATTAAGTCTTAGTCTACCTAAAACCTTAGAAAAAGAAATCAAACACATAAAATCTAAATCAATATGAAAAAATATATAATAACAACATTATATGATTTTTTTTCTTATGAATAAAAGAAAAATGAGTATATGAACACACTTCTACACAATGAACAAGACTTTAGCGAACTAGAGGATGAATAAAAAGTTAAACGTGAGCTTTTTCTAAACTTTGATAAGAGTTTCTCTTTAGGGTAAAATGAATCATAAAGGGAAAATTGAAGAACTTTATACTTTATTCTTTAATACTAAGTTAAAGATTACCATTTATTTCAACTTTTGCCTTTGTCTTCTTGAATTATTTGAAGAGTAAAATCTCGTTAGATATTCCAAATTAGTTGTATACTAAAATTGATGTTTAATACTCGATGTTTGATGTGAAATTTTAACAATTGAATATAACATGTTGATTAATAAAAAATTGTAATCTTAAATACTTTCCACGTTGATTTAATGCAAATAATCGATGTGATATCATAATTTTTTTATTATAGAATAATAAGTGCCTAAATATGAGAAATATAGTTTAATATGTTAGTTATTATAATAAGTCGATGTCATAGTATAAAGATGTTTGTTCTAAGAAAGAAATCTATGTTGTTAGTAATGAAATATTTTGTTCTTAACAAAATATTTTATATTTAACAAAATGTTCTGTTCTTCATATATTTATTTATAGAGCAAAAACACTTAGCAAAATTAAAGATGTTTGTTCTAAGAAAAAAATCGATGTTGTTTATGTGCTTTTTTTCATAATAATGAAATATTATGTTCTTAACAAAATATTTTATATTTAACAAAATGTTTTGTGCTTTACATATTTATTTATAGAACAAAAACACTTAGCAAAATTCTTTAATTAAATTAGAGGTGGTAAATGGATAGATCAAGATGGATATGGATTTGATAAAAAATGGATGGATCATTATTAATTTATTTATCCATTTAGAACTCAATATAAAATTTTAAATGAATTAGACAATCTATGATTCTTGGACATATAGTTAATATGATCCATCCATTTACTTATTAAATTATTATTTTATATTTTATCATTTTTATTAGTATTATTTTTACCACTATTTTATATTTATTACTATTATTTCAAAACAAACTTATGCTATCAAAATTTTTACTATTTATTTTTATTTTCTTTTTTAAAATTATAATTTTTATCTTATTTTCTTAACATTAATTTCTTAAAAAAATTTAATATTAATTATAGTTAATTAAATATTTTAATATTAATATACATTAAATAAAATTTATTTAATTTAAAATAGACATTGTAATAAAATTAAAAAATTTAAAATTATAAACTATATGAATTCTTTGACAATGATAAATTGTACTTTTAAAATTTTATATATATCAATAATCAAATTTGAATTTACAAAGTATCACTTGAAAAATAAAAATTGATATTCCTATTGTGCTAATGTTTGCAAAGTATAATTAAGGATCTAATGTATAGTTATATGTTACATTACATGCGACACGTAATATAGTAAGATTTTTTGTTTAAAAATTAAAAAATTAATTTTGAGATTATTTTTAAGTTTTAACAGTAAAAATAGAAAATTATATGAATTTTAGTACAGATGATTAGAGTTGATTTTACTTTTTTTAAAAGAAATTGATATCTTCACGTATATAAAAATATTATAATATTTTATTTGAAATAATTAATTTTAAAAATATTTAAATTATATTAAATTTTTAAAGATATTTTATGATAATATTTTCTTTATTTTATAATATTAGTTTGTACAATGCATGAATCAACTTTCTATAAATATAAATGGATAAATGATTATCTATGAATTGATCCAATATGAATTTTATTTTAATGGGTTAATAATGACCTGACTCATATTTATTTTACAGTTAAAATAAACAGATATAGATAAATTAAAATAAGAATGTATATGGATGGATAAATGAATATGGGTTAGAATTATTAGGTCTAGATTAAATAGTTATTTTTAAATGTTTTAAAGAGAATTGAAATGATTATTTATTTTAAAAATAAAAATTTATTGAAATGTAGAAAGTTACAAACATAAATAAAGAAATATATGAGAAAGGAGACAATGAAGAATTATAAAATTATAATTTTATTTAATTTTGACAAACTTCTTCACATCATTATATTAATAAAGTACAATAAATAACTAATTTTTTCATTACATATATATATTATTTATTAACAACTAATATAATAAATAACCAATTTTGTATATACAGTATATAATAGATATAATGGTTTGATAACTCAAACTGTTATACTTATTATATACTATATATACAACACGGGGTATATAATTTGGTAGTGCAACAAATATACTAAAACACTAATACACTAAATAATCAATTCTCTATACTCTAAGGCTTCTGAGTTAGAAGGAACTTAAATCATTATACTTATTGTCAATTTGATAATACTAAGATGAAAGCCTTCCTTTACTCCAATGGAAATAACAAGTTAAAGGGAGGATTATGTCTTAACAATAACAAACACACTAATCTTTATCATCATGTTTAATCAATTATCAGTCTAAGCAATACATTTACTTCCGTCACTAATGTTAAAATTTAGAACAAATTCAATGATAACCTTTTCTTCTATCTCAAGAAACCTATTTGGAGATATTGTAAATGTTATCTAAGGACTTATCTTTCCTTTGGTATCTTAGGTTTTACATGTTTATCTTTTATCAAGGACATACATATTGAGACTTGAGATATTAAATGTGGGGCAAGTCTTTTGATAAGATTTGTAACATTCTCTAAATGGGTTTTGTAAAATGGAAAGGGCTATTTTTCAATCAAAATCAAACTCTAAAATCAGATAATGAAGGATAAGGCATTGCAAAGATATTTCAAATGGCATAATTTATAAGCAATACAAGTATTATATGTCAATTATTATCATATAACCGATATCTTTAAAGTGAATTTTTATATGTTGAGTTAGTTGATATACCTTTTAAAAGTCTATTATTTAAAAAATTGACGTTGCAGATGTTCACCTTGTAAATATCATAATGCCTTTTAAATGAGTAAATCATTGAAATATAAATAATATTTCTAGTTTTCAATAATATCGTAAATATAAATATTAATTTGTAATAGATAACCTTTAAATATCAATTTTCAAATAGAATTGATGTTTAAAATACTAATATTCTTTGTAATTTTCAATCAAATCATAAATACAATATTAATTAGCTATTGACATTCTTTTAAATTTTGATTTAATATGAAATTAATGTTTAAAATATAAATATTATTATAAATTTTAATAATATCATAAATATAAATATTTATTGATTGTTGACACTCCTTTAAACATTAGTTTAATATGCACTTAATGTCTAATATCTCATATAATATTTATGTAGACGATAGTTTATTGAAAGCTAATGTGGTATTAATATTCAAGGTTGGTTTATTGTATAACTATTGTCTTAAGTTTCTCTATGTTATACCTTTTATCTTTCATTAAAAAATAAGGTTTTATAATATCAACTTGGTATTTTAATCAACATAGTAAATTATGTTTATTTTCAAAAATATCACTGTATTATTATATATGTTAGTTTCTACTTTAAGTGACATAAATAAGATGACGTTAAAGGATAAATATATAATAGTGTGAGTTATAAATTAATAAAAAAAAGTAAAAAAATTAAAAAATTATTAACTTATAAGTTATAAATTATTTAAGATAATTTATTAGATTAGAACTTATTTTTTTAATAAATTAGCATGTAAAATATTTTTAAAAGCTAACTTATAAATTAATTTATTTATTATGTGAAATAGAGTATTAATTATTATCTTAATTAGTTTTTTCTTCTTTTTTAGGAGGGGAGGGGCAAGCCAATATAATTTTAAAGATTAAATTATTATTTACAAGGCTTTGCGTGGAAAATTATAAGAGATTGTAGGAAAGCTGGGGGTGGACCCCCTAGATTATATCCGGGTTCATCCTTACTTAATTGTATTATTTTAAAAAAAATTAGTTATATAAATTTATATAAAGAAATAAAAATATATGTATAGACCCCCTAGATTATATCCGGGTTCATCCTTACTTAATTGTATTCTTTAAAAATAAAATTAGTTATATAAATTTATATAAAGAAATAAAAATATATGTATAAATTATTATTAAAAATATAAATTTATGTAATTTATTTACTATTTTACTAGTATCTTAAAATTTTAAAAATTGGTTTGATGCTTCTATCTCCTGTAATTCTTGTTTGCCGGAGCACACGGAAGGACAACGATTGAGATGCATCAGTTGCACTAATAATTTCAGTTATTAAATTTTATTTATTTATATTATACAATACAGGATGAATAAAATTTAATGGTATATTGATATTATCCTCCTAGGAAACTCCGTGGGATCCACATTATTTGGGCTCAGGTTCCGCTGGTGGAGCATCCAGATCCAAATAACGGAGTGCGGAAGCACAATCATTTCCACGGAAGAAGCTCCACACTGGCCAACTCCTGAGCTAGATTCTGGGCTCCTGTTTTTGTTACGCATAACTAGATCCCTCTCTCTCCCAATCAGCCAAACCATGATTGAAGTGTCAATTTGGCAAGAAGCCGGAGTTTGAAGGTGCAGCGGGGCAGACTTCGGTGGTAGCTGCCCTCTTTCCTCTCGCCTCCGCCTCCCAACAGCCCTATGTTACTGAACTCCTCTCCTTCACCCTTCACCGCCTTCGGAAAGTTCATTATTCTCCTCTTCTTCGTTTGTCAGCCTGGGGATGATGTGAACTGGAAATTTAAAGCTTAGATTTTCCTTTCTATGAAGCTGCAATATTTCTTTAATATTTTCGTTTTGCATTTGTAATTAACGTAACTTGGAACCCGAACCACATCGGGTGGATGCAGAGTGGAATCAGAGGCAAATGCAAGAGGTGGCAGATGGTAATTACCGAGCTTTTATTGCTGCTGCCTGACGCCTTGCTTGCCATTTCAGATGAAGTCTCTTTTATCAAGAAGCATCTTGAGTTTCTGGTATTTATTTCTATTTTCTCACGTCTTATGAAGCGTATATGTTTGTGTATGACCTTTTTGTTTTATGAAAAATTGAAGTCATTTACAAATATCACATTGAGTTTCTTTCAATAATACTTAGCGCCAAACCTTCTATTTTCTTCAATGTTAACAGGGAGAATATCTTTATTGAGGCCCGAGTGATGTGCAAATTTACTAACTACTTACTAGTCAAAGTTGGAAGAACATCTTAATATTCACATGGTTATCCATGCCAGTTATCAACCTTTTGTTGCGTTGTAATGATATAATTTTTCGCTGACCTTATCCGACAATTTATCTTTAGGTCGTGATGCCTATTGAAATAGCCGACCGGCCAAGGATGCCCACACAAAGAAGGGACAGTCAGCGGGTGATCGTAGATAATTCTGAGTGAATATACCTTTAGCTGTATATATAGCTTGAGGAGTGACGTTTAACATGATTCTTCGAGCCAATGGAAAGTGTACACATGGACGAGGAAATTGCAAGATTCACGCCCTCGCAAGCTTAGCCTGAATGGAGTGAACGTCATCTTTTAGGTGTGACTTCACTTGGTAGGAGAGATGCCTGCTGAGTTGCGATTAAGCTGCTTTATTGGGCCATTGGGCCTACCCCCACTGATTGTTGGGTCGTTAATTGGACTGGGTTTGAGGCGAGTTGGGCCAATGATGGACCAGGCTAGGGGAAATTGGGTTGGTCGGGCATTTAGGGTTGTATTAGGTCGTGAGAGGGACACATAAATGTGCTCTATAGGAGCTCGAGTTCTAAATTTTTTTCCCCCTTTCTTTCATCGTATAGTTGGTACTTACTAAGATAACTTGCCTGCTACTGTGTCTGCAACGTCCCTATTCTTAAGCAGTTCATTCAGGAATTTGTGTAAAATTATCGGCCTTGGAGTTCTATTATATGCCGGTATAGGCGCACAAATCATGTAACTGTAAATACATGTGATAGCACACTGGTAGACATTTACTAGAGAATGGAAGAGGAGATGCTGGACTATGAAAGTTTCTGACTTTCTTAATTAGAGAAAACTAGCGATCAATCTTTGCTAATGTGAAACTGTGTAAATACTCTTTGTATACCTCTTTCTGGCAGAGAATGACTTAACTAATAGATTTTTACGGGCAAAAGTATTACATTTCATTTCACATAAGTCATCATAATATCCGTTTCCTTTCTCACAGATAAATGTGAACCCTAATCTGACACCTGGGTGCATTTGAGTTCATGGAATCTGCAGAACATATTTTGGAGAAAAGGAAGATGAATCAAACAATGCTAACCAATCACAATACTTTGCTTGGCTTGCTAGAAATCCCTCATCTCAAGGACACGTGTGTATCCACCTCCCCCTGCCCCTCTTCCACCAAAAAAAAAAGAAAAGAAAAATGGGATAGTTCACTAATTAGAGTCAGAAATGGTTTCAGATGTCACATGCCAAACATGTATAACCTTCTTTGGAAGTTTATAAATTTCTATGTTTATGCAGATGTGTATGGAATAGGAATTATGATGAAGCTCTGCATTTGTTTGTAAAATTTCGACTATCCATCTAAAGTAAGTTTATATATTGCTTACTTTGAACTTCAACATGTATCTTTGTTGTTAGCTATGGAATTGTGTCTTACAGAATTTCTTACTTGTTCTTGTTTCTCTGCCCTGTGAAGATTGCCTGTCATTCAAGCATTGGCTGCAGAAGTTAGGCAGATTACCCAATCACCGCTTTCTCAACTACTTCTGAAACTTCACTCAAATATTCAGGTTCTTCCTCTGATTCTTTGCATTGTATGAATGAATGGTGTTTGGTTCTTCTAGGAATGTGGCTTTATATATCTATTGCCTTATTAACATATCCTTCTTTTCCACAGTTACCTGAGTGCCTCTGCATTATTGGTTACATGTGTCGTATAGGAATATTTAGTGAGTATGAAATGCGTTTTCAGTTAAGGATTAACAAACTTTTTTCTGCATAATTTTTCTTTAGTTTATTTCTTGTATTTAATCTTGAAATTATAATCTTGTTTGTAGCTGTATGGAAGAGTCATTTATTTTGCCTGCTTGAGTATGACAAAGAAAGTTATTCATTGTCAGTTCTTGAGATGCCGAGAAGCATGGCTTACTGGTGTAATTGAGGATCTGGACCAGACAAATCCATATGAATACTTAGTAGGGATGATTAGTGGATGCATCTTTTTGATTTTGTTAATCAATATCGTGCAATATTTGCTGATGATGCATCAGGAAGTGAGGAAAATGATGATAGGGGACTTATTTTTAGTTGGGCAATGCATCAAATTACCTCACACTCCAACTCTAATAGCATGTTCAATAGAATGAAATAAAAAAATATGACAAAAGTTTGTTTTGCAGACATTATGGAATGAGAATGTTCTCTGAGGAATGACCATTCTATCAAATGATTGAATTTCCATTCCATAACAAAAGTAATGAAATGGCTATTTCATCTTTCATGGAATAGCTTTTTGACACCCTTTTCACTCACATTTTTTATATATTCTAATATTACCCCTTTTTAGTAAATAGTAAAATAATATCTTTAATATTTTTACCATTCAAATATTTTGGTAATTTTATTTTTAATAATAAATTTTAAAATAAAATATTTTTGTATTCTTTATAAAAATTATTTAACATAAAAGTTTGGTAAATTAAATTTTTCATGCTTTTATTGAATAAAATTTTATGTTTATTATAATTTTGATTTTGATAATTAAATTTAAAATATATTATTTTTTATTATTGTTCATATCATATTTTATTATTTTGCTATTTAATATACATGCTTGACTGTAAATTATATATATTTTCTATTGTAAATAAATAAAAAATGACAGTACAATCTTTTATATAAATATGATTTCAATTTTACACTTTTTTTTTTAACTTTTAAAGATATTATTATCATTGATATATTTTTTTTCCATTCTATTTCTATAATATTTATTATATCAAATATAATTATAGAATAGAATTATTGTTCTATTCCTAATTATATCAAATATAATTATGGAATAATCATTTTATTTTATTCTATCTTACTAAATGCAACATGAAAGTCATGCTTCCAAAGATGATTGAGGATGGATCATTGTCTAATATGTTGGATCAATGCATGGTGAGCTTCTTCTGTCATAATGCTTGTCCAATTCTGAACTGGGAAAGGATCTTGTAGTTGTTAGAGTATATGTTTATTGATTGATGTGGCTGAGATTAATAGTCATCAAAATATTGTGCTATAGCGGTTCATGAATTTCATTCTACTTAAATTACTCAGATATTAACATTGTACATTTGGGTTGATATTTTGAGTTTTACTTCAAGATGTTATATTAAGCTTGTTCTGTTATTGCTTTGATTGCAGTACTGTGCTATGGGACTGGATTTCCAAGGCTTGCTTCCATCATTTGAAGTGTAAATCACGTTCCTTTTAATTATTCTTTCAGATTATTTTGGTTGGTTGCTTCACAGGACCATTCTCAATTTATTTTTTAAAAAAATATTACTACAGCAGTGGAGAATTTTCAGGTAAATGAACAAACTGTGAAGTTCGAATATATTACATGAAAGATGCTTGAAAGCTATGTTGTGCGTCAGTCTTGAATCATCTATACAAACATGTCAGCACCCTGGGCTGGAAGCTGTCTCTTTTCATATTACCCTTTTACCTTTCCTGTCACTAGCAAGTGGCCAGTATTCGGTTCTACTGCAAATGTAATTGGAGAAGAAAGTTGGGAGATGTCATCCCACCCTCTTATCTGATGGAGCATCCACCTCTTTCTGTTTTTGTTAATGTTAAGTTCAACTAATGTCTTTCTATCTTCTTCTCCTTCTTCCTCTTCTTTTTTTTTTTTTAGTTTCTCCCCAAATTATTAGTTCCTGATAGAAAATGCCAAACGAGTACCGAGAGGGAATGGTGCTGGCTCATATTTGTCGGAAGTTCCTAAATTGGGTACTCTAGACCATTATGACTTGACGTTTGTAGTGTAGGCTTCAGAATCTTCCATATCTATCCAGATTCCTTTATCTTTTTCCATTGATATCTCTGGTTGGGTGTATCTGCAGCAATGAATGAACTGCGTCCTTGTACCATATAGTTTGAAACATTTCCTTGCCCAAGAATTGGTTAAGGGGTTACAGTTTGTTTCTGACTCGTCGCTGAGGTGCACTACAAATCGGATGCTCAGAGAAAACGAGTTTGGACCTTTTCTCTGACTCTGCAGGGCCGTTGTAGATGTATTGCTTTTATAATGTTTTGTCTGCAGTTGATCTTAAAGTACTCTAAATTCCTTCGGACCCATTATGTAGGTGGCTTATCCTCACTGTCCAACATGTTCTGGTCGTTGCTTTCCTGGTGGAGCTTCTTTTCTCATGGATGCCAAGAACCTATACAATGGAAATAGCTGCCTATTAGAGGCCTCTTCTATGAGGGAACCCCCAAATTCAGTGAACTGAGGAGAAGCAAAGAGCATGGCTGAGAATGGTGATGCGCCAGTTGTGGAAGTGACCCCCAACCAAATCGGGGACAGATCACACCAACGCTAATCTTGAAAATATGGCATAAATTGTGACATTTTAGTAAAAGGCATGGCTGTATTTTTTATGGATTGATCAGAGACCATCTTTCTCTGTCGTCTCAAACTTATTCTCTCTTTTTTGTTTCCATTTTTTTGGTATCTGTATTTGTAAGTTTTGGGTCAGCCGATATGTTATTGAATTGGCTTGTATGAATAATTGATAAAAACAATCAACATAGAAGAAAAGAAAAGGGAATTTTTACACAGTTGATAAACCATGAGCTGCAGGTCGATTTGGTTTTGGAATTTCATCTAACATATCTCCGAGTAATATCGGCAATGCATAAAGGAGAATTTGCTTAGCACTGCTCTAATATCTTGCTCTTCCACCCCATAAGGAATGAAATTATTATATTTGGAATTCGAGTAGGATGGAACTTGGTTGCTCACAGTGAAAAGCACTTTGTTTGGAGTTCATTTCTAAATTCTGAACGACAGTAATATCATAGGACGGCGAAGTAAGTAATGAATCCATTATAACTTTGAAACGATGGGAATATGCAAGATATACACGTCGCCATCTTATTAATCTCTGTTTATATAAAAATATATTGACAGCAAAATAAATGAAAGTTATTTTTCCTTTTTTTGGCTAATTTGTTTCCCCGGCCGCCAGTGAGTGTGCGTGTGCAAATTCGTTTGCAACCTATTTTATTTTTCTGAACATGCAAAGGCATAATCTTTTCTTTTCTAGTAATTGTAATCAGTCCATTGTAGGTTTGAAGGCAAAGAATTCTGTTCTGGCTCCCAATTAGCACAATCTACCAAAAAGAAAAAAAAAAAAGTACGCCATGAACATGAGCATAAACAATGTCACATTTGAACGCCGCAACTAGAAGCAGCCTCGTGAACTCATTAACATAGGCAATTGGGAAGTTTCAAAGCCTCCTTTGGGAATTCGCAAGTTTTCATTTCCATCATGGACAGTGTTGGATTACTCATTTGGTTACACTCCAATCTGTTTGTCTGCTGGACTTCTCTGGCATAACTCAAAAATTGTGGTGTTTGGTATGGAAAGGATATGAAGTCTTTCATTTTTTTTTCCTCTTTTTTGCTGCTTTTGGTATGAATTATTTCAGTATATTGGAAAAGTAGCTAGAGTTAATGGTTCTGTATGTATTAAACGAAAGGAAACTGCAGCTCTCTTCGTACAATTTGAAGCCTATATAAAACATAAATAATTTAAGAACAAGGACCACGCTAGCAACTTGCAACGGATTTATTCATTACATCTCCGGTTGCTCTTCACATCCCCATATTCAATTATTTGTCTTCCTCCTTTTTTAACACATAATAACATTCAGCTTAGTTGGGACTTGAGATTTAGTGCAAAAACTTACATATATATATATATATGTTTTACAGTGGAATTTCCATATCTTACAAATCACCACACAGTTTGTTAATTAGCAGGAATCCTATATATCTTGGTGGACTTATTTTAGTTAACTGATATATGGCATAATTAACTTAAAATGGATTTAGACGTCAACAGAAATAGATCTCGAAAGTAAATAAGCGTGCAGGTCTTCTTGGTGCAGTTCCCTTATCAGAAACAGTGCAATTAGGGAAAACTGAATGATATCTCGTGTAAATTAATAAAAGTTTGGCTGATTACTTGTACACATGCTCGAAGAGAAATTAAGACTCATATGAAGTTCAAGGCCAAGAATACAAGTAGGGATGAAAATTGTTTCTACTCTGTCAATCCATATATATTCATTTACAACAATCATGAAAGATTTGATACCGCATTCAAAATGGATCCGACTTTCATCGCTATACTGCAGTTGGCACAGAATTAAACCGCTTAATTCCATTTCATTTAAAATAAAAAAAATATAGTTCTTTTGTTTTTCTCCTTTTCAATATTATAATAGTTGAATCAAAAGTTCTAAGTTGCAATTTTTCCTTTTAGGCGTGTTCAGTAAGAGCAAAATGAAATCCAAATTTGATGAATGTATCAAGATACATAAAGCAAATCTAGACACACACACACATATATATATTAATGTAATCCTTCTCTTTCTTCTCTCTTTTAAACAAACCCTAAATGAATATGGCATCTAAATACAATGATGATCATCCCATATGATGGGCACTTTGTACATATATATATATATTACAGATTTCATTTGCATATGAATTACGTTTTTTCAAATTAACCTCCATACCTGTAAAACAAAACAAAGAAAATAAACCAAAAGACAACCTTCAAAACAAAAGAAACTGCATCCTTGTTTTACATTGAAGCTACTTTCTGACAGTCTGATTTGGCTGGAGAACCCTTGACTAGTACCAGTTAATAAGACTCGATTTCACATAATAAATCTCGAATGATTCATGCAAATATGGTTCTTCCGATTGAGATAGCTGTTCTGAATGAAGAATTAAAACTTCAAGACTCACAAAGCATCTGCTACCATGTCTAGATTTCTGCATCGCAGCAAGCCACCAAATTTCCGCAGAATAAGGGTTAGAAACTTACTGCAGTACCCCTTATGATTGCAATGTAAACACCCAATAATAAATTTTGAGAGCACACAATATAATGATGTTTCCACTAAAATTAAACATTTCGTTTGCATGGGTGGCCACACACGCCAAAAACAAAGGAAAATCATATACACATATCCATTTTATAAACAACAAATTGGTTAGCCAAAATATATAAATTATCCAAACAATTGGCAACAAAAACCATTATATATATATATATATTCATCTTAGCTAGTCCTGAAGGAGGAGCAAAAAACACCCACTTTTCAGTTTGATATCTTTCTTGACCATGAAAATATATATTGATCTCAGACCCTAATGCATTCATATATGACAAATTGATGCTTCCTTCTTGCCTAGATGCACAAATAAAGTCAAAAATTTCTTAAGATGGTAAACCAAAATTAGATTTTTCACATGCATGCTTTTCCAGTATGAACAAATCAGAACTCCTAAACTGTAGGTCGACTGAGAGTATGAGATCCGAAATCATCAATTGAAGTTAACGAGGCAGTTAAAGGAAAAACAGATCGATGAAAATAGAAAGGAAGAGATAAGTAATGGAACCGGGAAACTACAAATCAGCATATGCTAATTAAAACAACCTCTAACTGAGATCAAGATTCAAGGTAGATACGTCCTCAATTCTGTTTTGAAATTTATAGTAAAAACCCAGCCCATGTAGAGCACACTCAAAGTAGGTAATTAGGGTTTAGATTGGGGGATTTATTGCACAAAAAGAAAAACCACGAAATAAGTATAACAGGCAGAAAATGAGGAAAGAGAAAGAAATAGAGAGAGGGATGGTGACGGGAATGACAGATAGAGGGTGAGCACGCATAGCTTCAGGCATCACCATGCAAGAAAGTACCATATGTGCTCACTCTCTTCTGTCACCTCCCCTTACCCCTTAAACTCTCCACCGAAATTTGAAATTAATATATATCGTCACCTTAATCAAACCTGCAGTTGGAGCCCACTATAACTCAGCTAAACCCTCATTTGAGAAGGGTTTTGAATTAACCCTCATTTCCCTGCTGTTCCATTTCTAAGGAACACAAGCTAGAATTGTTGTGTGATGAGGAGAAGGGAATAGAGGGATTATATAGAGCCAGAAAGAGAGGACATTTTGCATCACGTATGGGAGGAATAAATGTGGCTTGATCTTCCATTGGTAATTCTCTAATATTTTAAACTTTTTACGGAATAGAAAAAGATAAAGCAGGAAAAAAAAAAATAAGTCTAGAGAAACTTTATCTTTATGACTACCGATATGCAACAAAAACCCAACCACACACTCGTTTATTCAGTAGTGTTGCTACCGAAGCTTATAGTGATTCTAAATCTTTAACTGTCCAATCCTCGTTACTCATTATCATCATCTCCTTCAAGAGAAAACCCTATCTTTTTCCATGTGTGATCTAAAATCTGATCCGGTGTTTTCAATATAAAAAAACTCCTCAATGAGATTTACCCCAACCCCCCCCCCCCAAGAAAAAAAAAAAAAAACAACCCTCAAAGAGGCGCTGACTGTTGTTGTTGTATTGATGTCGTTTCTTCTGCAGAGAGAATATATGTTACATAAGTTATAGTCGAAATTAAAAGGTCCTTCAATGAAAAAAATTTCTAGTACGATGAAAACGCAATACTATTTTGATTAAAATATTATTAGTAGCATTATTTTTCTAACTTAGTAATATAATCTGACAAAAAATCATTTATTTTTAACAGTAAGTTGTCTATTTTTCAAGAAATCAAATCATTAAGTTAAAAAAATAATATACTTAATAATATTTATATGGAAGTAATATTGAATTTTTAGTCCTAATATAAAACTAAAAGTTTTTTTCCTTAGAAGGTGTAGTAATTATACTCGGAAACATATAATCAAATTATCAACAGCTAATTATGCATAATAATATCCATGACAACTTAGCAATACAAAGTAATTAGCTACAAATTTGATTAGCCTCTAGACTCTATTTATTTTAGCAAGAAATATTTTCTGTGTATAAAAATACAAAAGTGATATACTATTTATATATTTTATGATTAAAAAAAAGAAATATAAAATTATAGTAGTAGAGGAAAATAATTTCTTCCTTAAAAAAGAGGAAGTTATTTTTTTATAAACTCTCCACACTTAATATTAAATAAATAAAATATTTTCTAATAATTTTAATATTTTATAATTATATTTTTATATTTAAAATATTTTTTATTGAAATAAATAGAGTCGTATCACATCATGTAATTTTCACCTATAGAATTTTTAGTACAAATATTATATACATTCCTAGTTAACTGAGGATTAAGTGCCTCCCAGCATTACTTTCATACGGGTGTTAATAAAATTTTAATCAGCAGCCAGTTTTTTTTTCAAAAAACATCCCATGAAATGAATATATTCACTTTCGCCTTTTAGAAAACGATGTTATTTTGTTGATTCCAAGCAAAAGAAGTCAACGAGCTGATAAACCAGGTTCTTGCTCTGAATTATGATGGCAAAACAAATCAAATGAAATATTATTGTCCATCCAGAAGGAATATTCATGGAGCATGCCCTCGTTTTAGACGTTTATAATTTTATAATATGTTGGGGACCGAATCGAAGCTCACCACATGGAAAACTATAATGGCAGGTCCTCTCCTTTACTAAAGAGAAAGGAAAGGAAGGAGGAATTGTTGCCATGACCAAGTGGCCAATTAGCACTCCACAGAGTCTCATGTTTAAAAAAAACCAAAGAGCACATAAAGATCTAATTAATGCGGCATTAAAGCAAATATGCTTTATCCTTTATATTAGTTTATACAGTATTGATGCAAAGTAAATCACTGACGTCTATGTTTGAACCAATCACCACAAGTGCGCGGTTTGTGCGTGTCATGCCTTGACACATTCTCCATTAGGCAGTAAAATCAATACTAGATTTGATTTGATGCTAATTTACTCATGAAAAACAAAGTAAAACTTTGAATATTTAATGGTATTGTATTATCCAGTCAGTCTAGGCCATAATTCTATGAATAGCCTCATGATTCTGAGAAGTTAAGCAATCATTTTTGCTAAATGTAATCTGATTATGATCATTATTGTATGAATCACGCCAACCATAATCTATTTCATGGGCAGTGCAATTTTTGAGGCCCTTGCTATGATCATCCATCAGTCACTGTGTTGTACTTCTCATGATGGTATGAGGTGGGATACCACAAAGGCCAAGAAAAGTCTTTCCCAAATTGGAAGGGGATAAGCATATGTAACGATTTCTAGACTTTCCCTTTTGGGTGGAGAAGATGTACATTATATGCTTGTTGATTCCAAGTGTTTCGACAGAAAGATATATATTGTTGATGATAAAGAAAGCCCACTTGCATCATGATTTCATCCATATTATGATAAGCATCTTTCTCTTCCATGGCAAAACTCTCTTCCTTCTTTTGCTTTTTGGGTAAGAGTAACCCTTATTGTGCAGGTAAAGCGATCAGCCTTTGGATCACTAGCTAGCACGTTCTATTGGATCCTATGTCCTACCACTTTGGGTAACTAGGAGAAACGGTATTTGCTCATCAAGTCAAATATGACTATCCGATCCACAGATGATGGTAAATTTAATCCAGAAGTAAGATGAGATATGCCACATTCTCCTTTTCCCTCTCTTGGCTCTATTCAAATTAAAAAAATTGACATTTTCAATGTCTTTATTTTATTAAAAAAATATTTAATGTTTTAGTTAAGAGTGATACTACTTGCACAATAATCAATAAAAATTAATATGATTATTAAAATTGAATTGTGTCATTGAAAAAGTTTATTTCTATGAAAATCCTCTTTATTGAACATTCACTAGTTACAATCTACTCTATATATCATAGAAGTGAAGCAATATATCTATCTATTAAAATTAATTCCAAATTTTAGAGTTGTTTATACTTTATTAATAATAAGCAGTGCAAGTAGTATTTTTGTATTCAACAATACAACACAGGAAGTTCCCCGCATAGAGTGATTGGGGTTTGCAGGTGCTGGTCAAGTGGTTGGAGGATCCCATACCTTGGATTAATTGATTCTATGGGGAAGACAGTGGAAATGGGTGAAGAAAACCCTAAAATTCTTATACTGAGGGCCTTGTTCCTTTGGAATGCGATTCTGAATGCAGTGTGTTGGGAAAGGGCCAACATAAATAGTCAAAGAAAAACCCTGCTGCATGCCTGCCTAGCTCGTCACCAATAGGACATAAAAGGGGTCAATTCTAATTTTGAAGGAGATTGGGGAGAGCATGCTGAGTGGCTAGCCCTAATAAAAGAGGAGGTGGGAGGTGGGGCTAGAGTGGCCCTGCAATTTTATAAGAAACGCCGACTTGCCAACTCAGGGCAAGCATGCATGTGATGAGAATTTGGAGCCATGTGCTTAGAAACCACGTTATATATCTTTTTCTCTGCCGAGGCTGTGCACGCCAATATTGGCCATGGGTGACGGTGTAGCAGTATCCCCACTTCTGCACTACCCAACACTGCTGCTCAACCTCCATCTCTGAATTATTTGCCTTTCTTCCCATTATTTTATATTTTTCTTTTTATTTATTTACAAAAGAATTTTCACTTTGTTCCTTTTTTTGATATTATTTATTAACTTGTTTAAACCGGGGGGGGGGGGGACTGTGAACTACCTGATCGTAACTTTCCTTTTATATTAATTCCTATCAGACCGTTTGCACTTTGCGGAAACCCCCATTTCTAGTTTCTGGATTTCATCTTATCTTTGTATATGTGATATGTGATTAATATGCGATAATGCAAATGCCATGCGAATTTTCTTTAAGGTTGATAATTATTCTCAGTAGCCAAGTTTTGGTTGGAAACTTGGGATTATTATCCTAATTATTAACACTTGAAAGAGTTGGATCTCCTTGAGGTTATATGAGGCCCTGTCTTTGAATTGAATTGAATTTTCCATAAAAAACATCATCACGTTACAGGCAGCAGGCATGTGTTTATTGTTCTAGTCTTTCTTCTTATCCTGTTCTACTCTTTTCATATATGAAATTCAGCCATGCAATTGATGAACGCTGAGGAATTCAATTTTTCCCGTTTAGGTTTCTTCGACAAATCTTGAGTTTCGAGCTCTGAGGACCAGCCGTTAGATTTTTATCTGACGTACTGTACTAAATTGAAACCGGACGCCCATCTCGAGAGGCAAAAAGGGTTAATTTTAGCCTCAGCATGCTTCAATGGAAAATAATACTTTTCATAAAATATAATTATAAAATATTAAGATAGAAGAAAAGATTTTATTTATTTAATATTAAATATAAAAAAATTTAAAAAATTATTTTTTAATTATTCTAGGTATTATTCTTTTAATCATAAATTATACAATGCATTTAACTCATTTATCAATATATATAAATAATATTTTTTATGAAAAATATTTTCTAATGAAAGAAGTGAATCCTTAAAATCAGTTTGTTTAGGGGAATTTTTTTAAAACTGATTTCTAATTTTCCTATATTTGTAAGTAATATTATAATAGGAAAGTTGGTTGATGGAAATTAAATTTTGATCAATAGAAAATAATAGCATATTTAGGATCCATTTATGTTATTAAAAAATATTATATATATATATATATATATATATATATATATATATATATATTAATAAAATAGTGACATACAAATTATATAACTTGTCATTAAAAAATGATAACTAAAATCATGATAATGAAGTAAAATAAATTCCTAGAATAGATGACATTACTTTTTTAAAATTTTTATATTTAACATTAAATAAATAAAATATTTCTTATTATTTTAATATTTTATAATTATATTTTATAGAAAATATTTTATGTTGAAATAGATGGATTCTTAGAAGAAAATGAGTTCCTTTATTTATTTATTTTTTTTTGCTTTTTTGGTTTGCACCAAGGTATTCCTTCACTCAACTGGTGATCTTTAGAGGAAAGTTTGTTCCTCTTTTTTTATTTTTTTTTTAGTTTATACCAAGGTATTCTTTCATTTAATTGGTGAGAGACTAATTTCTCAAAATACTATGAGGCACTAAAGGTGGGAACCTCTCCCAAGGCATGGATCAATTTTGTAACATCTTATTTAAGATATCTAAATTCCTTTTACTTGAATCAACTCATATTGGTAGTGAGTTCCTCTTTTAATTAAAAGAAATTATTTTTCTAAATCATTTTATATTATATAATTTTACTTTCTTAACTTTTTTCTTTTTCTCTCTCTTCTCTCCTATCTTTCTCTATTTGCCCTTTTCTACTTCTCTTCATTCTCTCTCTACCTCTCTTTTTCTTATATTTCTTTATTTATTACTTTCTCTCCTCTCTCTCTTTTATGTTTCCCCTCTCTCATATTATATATATATATATATATATATATATATATATATATATATATATATATATATATATATATTTCTATTTGCTAGCTCATTTACCATTCATTTGTCCATCACTCCCTTGCTCACTTTTATCTCTCCTTCCATTTTTACAAATATATTAAAAATTATGTCGAGAAAGTATTTAAACCGTTATAAGAATTGATAAATATGGTTATTAATTTTGAATAAAATCAAATAAATATCAATTGATTTTATGGAAGAAATGATAAACATGAAAAAGGAAGATTTAATTTGTCTTAAAATGTTATGTTCAATGTAAAATATACTTAACTTTTCATTTAGACTATTAAAAATTTGTTGACTCCTATCTTGATAATATTTTAATAATAAAATGATTATTATACATCTTATTTTTAAAAATAAAATTTGCATATATCAATAAATACCCTTGAATGACTCAAAACCATTAAGTACATTGAGCTTGGGGTGATTAATGTATAGCGGCCTAACAAGGCATATATCTGATTAGTCCATAAAACCCATAATTAATGTCTTTTTCAATATGTCCAATTGAACGTAATTTACCTATCAAATAATGCTAATTGGATGGTGTTAGAAGTGGTTACTATAGTTAGGGAACAGTTATTCAAATGAGCTATTTGTTAAGTCACTTATAACTACTTAGAGGTTGAATTGCTTTCAATATTTTTGTATTATGCCTACTCTACATTAGGTATCTAAATATTATAAATACTAGTCTCCATAATAGGCAAGCCTTCTAACTTCATTTCTACACTAATTTAGTTCTTATTGTCTTTGATATTTCATTGAACTAAGTATCAAAGGACTAAATTAGGACCAAAAGCCCCTTCTTCTTGGCTTCTTTGCAAATGTCTCAACCTTGTCCATTATGTTTTCTATCTTATACCACCGGCTCTCACTATTCTAATGAGAAAAGAAATATCATATATAATCTTACTTTTTAATAAAAAATAGTTTTCTTTTGTATACTAAATAATAGAAAGTATTTTATGCTATGTTGTCAAACAAATAGAAAATCAATTTGTTTTCAAAAAATTTATTTTCTTATAAAAGTAATTTCCATAAATTTAATTTACTAACTAATTAAATGAAAATACCTTCATTGTTTATATGAATTTCTCATCACTACATATATCAATTTTTCTTTCTCTGAATGGAAGCTTACGTACGAAGGAGGATATTAAAGATGAAATTTATTAAGGGTTTAGAGGGTAAAGAAACACAATCATCTATAATAAAATGATGACATCCTATTATATAATTTTTAACATTGGTTATTAAATAAAAATTAATATCATAATATTTTAATATTACTTATTTAAAAAAAAACTAATGCCTTTTGTTTGGGGAACTTCCATACACCTGAAAGCAATAATTTTAAAAATTAAGTGTAAACTTCATAAAAACACCAATATCATTTCTTGAACTATTCAATCTTTTTTTAATTTAACTTATTCTAAATAAAATTGATAGAATAAAAATTTTGTTTTGCATTAGGGTGATTTTCTTATAGAATTAAACAAGTATAAATATTAACAAATTAATAGTAAACATATGAACAAATGAGAAAGGAGATAATTTCACAAAAATATATTTTATAATTTTTTTATTTTCATATCATTAAATTGACATATACGATAAAAATGCTATAATTTATTAAGAATAACATATTTTTCACTTACAATAAACATACAATTGCAAAAAATAATACATTTAGAATTATCCTCTATTTGTAATTCTTTTTTTTTTCATATTGCTTGAAGACTTTGAGTTAGAGGGTGCAACTTGTCATATTTAACATTATCTGGCTACTGAGAAAGTTATGAAATCCATTAAAAGTCCTTGTGAAAATGCAAAGATAGGTTGCTATTTTGCCTTCTAGGACTTATACCTACACTTCGACTATAAATATAAGCATTTTAAAAAAGCATTATGAAATATAAGATATTAAAGGAGGTAAGTCCTTCAACAACATTTTTAAATGTGCCTTTTGATATGGATGGTAAACTATCTTTATATTCAATCCAAACTTTGGAATAAGATAAACTGGCATGGAGAACAAAATTTATAAGCAAAATGTAAAACCTTAGATGTCTATTATTAATAGAATTCTAACATCTTATATTTGATAATATCTTGAGAAAATAGTGGTTGTCATATTTTAATACGTTGGTGAAGTACTTAGTTAAGGTGTAAACTTTTAACATGAACTATTGCAATGATTAAAATGACTTTAGATGATAATTATTTATAAAACTAACATTGTAAGTTTTCATGGTTTCCTATAAACTTTAAATGCTATCCATTTAAACATTGGTTAAATCCAAAGCTAATATCTTAAGTTTTTGTAATTTCCTTATAATTTCATAAATGTTATCATTTTAAACATTAGTTGAGCTTAAAATTGATGTGTTTAAGTTTCTCATTTCTTCAATAAAGACGCTTGAAATATCTTCATATGTTTATTGTATAAACAATCGATATTATAAGCTTTTTAAACATCAATCATTTAAGAAAACCAATGTTATATTCTACATTAAAATTAAAAATATAGAGAGAAAGTTATTTTTTACTATTTAAATATAAATTTATTTATTTTTGGATATCTTCAACATAATAAACTTTGCAAACCAAATATTGATTATAAAATTTAGCATAAAATTTAATTATTATTGAGTAATTTAATATAAAATTATAAATAAATAAGTAAAAAGTAAATAATTCTGCAAATTTATTTTAACTTTTTTTGCTTCCTAAATCACATTACATAAATAGCAATATAGTAAAATGATCATAAAAACTACACTAAAACTATAGTATAACATCAAAATTAATATATTTTAAAATATAAGACTTAAACTAAATTTACAAACAATTTTATCTAAATCCTTAAGGCATATTTTTGTTTGTTATATCAAAATTTGTTTCATTGCACATTTGTTAGCATTTAACAAATATTTTAAAGATATCCATAATAAGTTAGCCTCCATTATTAACTCTAAACTTTTAGTAGAATTTGAAGATCACCTATTCGTGCAGCATATATTGAAGAGTTATAGTCCATCTTTAACCATTTTATCCATTCTATAATATCAGAGAATGAATGGAATGATTGAAATAGATTAGTAGTACTTTAAAATGTGCTACAAGAATAAGTAACCTATTTCATTCTTCTACCTAAACCTTGGAATTAAATGATGAAGGCAAAGGTATTGTAAAGATGTCTTAAATAGGGAGTAGGGGAAAAATTTATAACTAATAAAAAAATTCATAAATGTTAGCTATTCTAACAAAACTAATGTCTTAAATATATTTTGTTCCAAGAAAGTTGATAGTTGCTATACTATTAGGCTTTGGTTATGTAAAAAACTAATTTGTAAGCTTCTTATAGCAAATCTCTTAAAATGCCTATTGATTTGTGAAATATCTTTAAACATTAATTATTTATAAAATTAATGTCTTAGATTTTTGGAAAACCTTCAGATATTGATTTTGTTAAAGCCCAATATCTATTTACAATCAAATTATGAATTTTTATAGAAACTTATTTATGTTTAGATGTCTTCTATTTGATATACTTTGTGAACCAAATGTAAAAGATATAAATTTATGATAAAATTTAATTATTATTGAATAATTTATTACAAAAGTATAATCAAATGAGGAAAGAGATAAATAATTCTATAAATTTATTCCATCAGTTTATTTCTTTCTAAATCATTACATCTATATATCTTCCATAAAGTAACTTATACAAAAACTACATTAGATCATTAGCACATGTTTACAATATAATGACTATGCATTTGAATATACCCTAAACCCAAAATTAAAATATTTGTTACAAATTTTTATGTGTTAAAGAAAGTTGATCCATTTTCCATAACTTGATATTCTCTATAAGATTTTACATATATTAATAATTCACTCTTTACTCTAGAGTATTAGGTGAAATATGAGGATAACACACCTATCTTGCTATATATTTACAGATGCTTAAAATTTTATAGGAGTATGAGCATCTTATCCAAACACAATTATCTTCTATTCTTAAATATTTGCTTGTATAAGATATTCATGGTTAGATGATATGCTTCCATAAGATTTAAAACATTTCTAAATACATAGCAAGATAAGGTGTGTTGTCCTTTTATGCCATCTAAATATAAAATGGAATGAGAAAGAAATTTATGAGCAATATGAAAAATAATAAATGTTAGTTATTTATGTAAAATTGACATCCTATATATTATCATTTTTTAAGTAACTTGGTAGTTGTCATGCCTTTAGACATCAATGTTATCCAAAATCAATATGCAAACATTTCATGTTCTGTAATGAGACACTTCAAATGCCTTTTGCATAATGATTATATAGAAAACAAATGTCTAAAATTTTTGTGGTTTAACTTCACATATTGGTTAAGTTCAAAACTATCATTGTAAGTTTGCCACTAATTTTAAAAATGTCACTACGTCTAAATAAATATTAACTATAATTAATATTCATCATCTTTAATTTTTTATAATTTAAAAAATGTCACCACTATTATTAGGAGGGATTTACTATTTATTGCTCATGCCCCAAACAAAGATAAGTTTCATACTAAAAAGTATGGAGATACCTGAGTGTAATTTAAAAAATGACATTACATTAAAATAAATATCGATAATAATGAAAATTGATGTCTATTAGCAATTTTGTAGTAATGTCAATTCCTTAACTAATGCAAATTCTATGGGCATACTTAGGTGTAATCTAAAAAATGATGCTAAATTAAATTAGATGTCGATGATAATAAAAATTATCACTTATTAGCAATTCTGTAGTAATGTGAATTCCCTAACTAGTAGAAATTCTATTTCTAATTCATTGCTATCACCTTTTTTATGTTGCACCATATCTATAGTAATAGGAAGCTCTATTCAAAAGTATATAAAGGAATCTTAGAGTTAGAAACATTTGATTTTAACTCTTAATTGAGGGATTGTTTTAACTCTTCCACCTCTTTTAATTATCATCTAAGTCCTAAAGTCATTTACATATTTATGAATGTTTCACATGCATATGGAAGCTTCACATGGATAAATCAATGATCACATCAAAACTTTGTTAATAGATTTAACATTCATCATTCAATAAAAATTAATTAAAAATATTTTAAAATTATAAGTAACTAGTTAAAAATAATAAATTATTGGAAGCCATTTCAAAATTTGTTAAAACTACAAAGAGTAATAAGTTTATTTAATTTTAATTTTAATATCAAAGATATGATGAAAATGATGATGGAAACATGTTTGTTTTTATTGTTGCAAGAGCTAAATGGCAAAATTAAGAAAGAGGAATAGGAATCTTTGATAAAAAAAAAAAAGCAAGTCTTTTTTTCTTCATCTACATTGAGAGATGGGAAATGGGATCCCTAGCCTATCACATATCAGGATGATAATAGGTTGGGTCTGGGTAGACTAAATCTAAATCCAATTAGATTCAGGCTTACTAAGGATCCACTATTTCAGATTTATTAAAAACCTAGACCCATGAAGACTTAATTAAAAGATTCAAAGAATAAAAATATAATTTTAAATTTTTTTAATAAAAATAAAAATTAATTCTTTTGTTATTAATAATAATTATACTTAATCATTATGAATTATATCTATTTTTATTTTAACTTATCTATATTATTTATATTAGTTTTAAGATAAATGTGAGTTATATCATTATTAATTTTATCAAATAATGGTTATATTAAGTCATGAATAATTATTTATTCATCTATATTATAATTAGACACTCATGTATTATATAAACTAATATTATAAAAAATATTACTTTAAAATATCTTAATAGTTAGTATAAATTTAAATATTTTAAAAATTATTTATTTTAAATAAATTATCACAATATCTTTATATGTGTGATAATATTAATTTATATATAACAATATGTTAATTATAAAATATATTATTTAAATAGGTTTAATGTAATTCCTAAAAAAAATTTAAAATCTACTAAATATTTATAAAAGATAGACTCATTTATTATACAAATTAATATTTAATGTGATACCAAAAAAGAACTTTAGATTCATTAAATATTTAGTAGTTAAATCTAAACCTAAACCATTAAAAAATGAATCTAATTTGAGTAAAATTCTTTATGTAAATAGTTATCAATTTTAGCAAAATCCATTGGATATGAATACTTTTACTATCCCTGACCACACACCATCTTAAAAGGCAAGGAAGGAATTGCAACTCAAACTAAGTCTTCAATCTATGGTAATAAAAGAAAAGGGTGAATTTAAGTATTAAAGCTTGTATAGTACAACAATAAATATAATTAATTATTAAAATAATTAATTATAATAATTAATTTTAAATAATTTATTGTATATAATTAGTTTTATGCTTGTTAACATTAATTAATAATTGATTATACATATTGTATTCTTGTATGGATGATTTACAAAATAATTATTTTTAATGCAAATTTATTGAAAAAGGCAAAAAATACACATATGATTATAACAAAATCACTAGCTTTTTTAATTTTTTTGATACTATTATTTGTATAAGAAAATATATATTATACATTCTTATTTCAAATAAATGATATATTTTATTTAATTTATATATATTATTTAATGTATATTCTCATTCATTAAAATTATTCATCCATAAATAAGGAAGTTTAATTTTTTATAATTAAAAAAATTATATTTATTTTAGTATTCACTAATTTTAAAAAAATTATAAATAATTAAATTATAAATATCAAAAGGAATTAATAATTTAAAATAAAAAATGAGGCCAGTATGATTATAAAATTAAATATCTATATTGTTAGAAGAAGGATAATAAAGATAAAAGAATATAATAAATTGTTACAACCTCCTTAATTATTAATAAATTAGAAATTTTAACGTGAGAAAAAATAGTTAAAATAATCGATAAATTCAAGTGAATTAAGAATATTACATGTGAAATATAAAATAAAATAGAATTAATAAATATAAAAATGAGGGAATATCATTCGGATGAAATTTTGATGGAAAAATTTATTAGAATTATAAAATATGGAGTTTTATACTAGTACAAGTGAGTATATGAGTATGAAAAATGTTTAGGAACAATTTATCAAAAATGTCTTCAGGGCCTTGTTTTTCCCATTTTAACCTCAAACCTTATATTTCCTTCATTTTTCTTTCCCCCCTCTAAATTCTTCCATCTCTCTCTAGGAGTTTATTCCACCATTCACTTAATTAAGTAAAGAGACTTTAAATCTTCTTAATTTCTTCATTTAATTAAGGTAAGAACAATACTTTCATCAAGAATCCTTCCTATTTCTTCTTCATTGATAAAGGATTTGGAATTTATCTAATTTTATTGAGTATTCTAAGCCTTATTCTAAAACTATGCATTTTAATATGATTAGGATTGAAAGATTATCAAACTAGCATTCTGTCCTCCTCTTCTATATAAGATGAGTGAATAATCTAGTTAAATCTATGAATTTTATGGTTATATGATGATATTGAGGAAGTATGTTTTGTGATTTTGCTTAAATCTGATATATTTTGATGTGATAGAAGTAACGAATATTGGAAAAAGGTAATATAATGTGTTAGATAAGTATATTGATAATTATATTAAGGTTTAGTGTTTAATATATATGATTAAATGGTGTTTAGAGTCGAATGTATAGTTACATGTGATTAAGGATGTTTAGAGTCAAATGTACAGTAAAATTTTTATAGAAAACTAAGATTTTCGTGTGTGAATCAATTTCAAGGATCTAGAGGCCAATTGATTGATAACCAATCAATTTTGAGGGTTTAAGGGGGGATCAATTGATTGATAAATCAATTCAAGGGGTCCAGATGTAAAATTGGGCTTCAAAATCGAGTGGTTAATTAATTCTAAAGGTGTAAAGGCAAAAATTGGATAGGTGAATCAATTTATCAACTACAGAATTTTATACTAATTTTAAAGGGGTATAACTCTTTCATCTTATATTAATTTTAAATAAATTACCTATTATTTTAAAGGTAATTGAATCTAATTTCAAATAGAAATTAGTCTCAAAGTAAAATCTATTAGTGTATATGCCCTAAAACCAATCATATTGGTGATTGTAATTTTGAATCATGTTATTTTAATGGCAATTCTAATTATTATATTTATATATATTGTCTACGTAATATATTCAATTATAATAATAACCTTAGAATAATTATATTCTTAAATGTCCCTAGTCATATATCATTGTGGATTAAGTTACTTTGATATGTTAAGACTAGCATGTGTGAAGACTTATATGGGATATTAAGTTTACACATGAGTACAAGTTAGAGAACTTGTATACTGGACCGACCCATATTAAGAACACTACTATGGATCGTTATATGAGTGTCATAAGTGGTTCTTAGTGATCATTATTAATATAGTCCTTTGACCTGAGATCACCAAGGTTCCCTACATGTGAGTTTCATATTTTGATACTATTCTATGTCACTAATGGTTAAGTGAATGCAAGGGTAGATATTGGATATGTCATATATCATGCGGAGGGGTTTGTGTGATCAAGATGGGATTTGTCCCTCCTATATAACAGGAGTAACATCTATGGGCCCCTTGATTAAGTAAAGTTGAGAAAATGCATGGCCATGCTCAGATGAATTGACATGAGATGTCGATTACATTTATTTCAATTAGCTTACTTAGGAATCAAGAAACCTTAAGAATGAGTTATACGGGAATGACACGGTCCATGTCTCATGCTCAATCTAGATGTATAGGACAAAAGGATATAAGTGATAATCACGTGTAAAGGTTTAGTCAAATCACCGACTTTCTCATTACTTGGGTAACAATGATGTGTTGCTAGACACCAATCATTGTTTATAATCATTAATATGATTAATGGTCATTGCCAACGTAATGAGAGTCTGTAGGGTCGCACACTTAGAGCCTAGTGAATTTGGAATTAATGGACTAAATTGTTTGGGCTTAAAATTTGGGAATTCATGTTATAATTATAAGGCCCAATAATAAGCCTTATAATTATACATAGAATAAAGCCCAAATATATTAGATTTTTCTATGCACCTATTTAAATAGGCTTATTGGGTAATAATAGGATTACTATTATTATTCACGCACCCTCAAAAAGGCATAGAAAACCCTAGCACCTCTCCTTGACCAAAACCCCTGAAGAGGCGTAACTAGCACTACGAGGTGTAAGGAGATCAATTCCAACTGGTGTGTATAGTGGACATTCATCGGTGATTCACGGGTTCGTGTGGATACCACAGAGGTGCAGCCACATAAACGTTGTACTGGTGATCTGATCTTCTAGTTTCTATTCCAGTTAGTGATTTGGAAGCAGATCGGATTTGCTGTGTAGCGGACAGAAGATTTTTAGCCGAAAGGTATAAACCCTAATCCCTAATCTATGGCGTTCTAAATTCGCATGGATCCTTGGTGGAAATCGTGCAAAATTTTTATTCCGCTGTGCATGTATGATGTGCGATTTCCAGCAAAATCTTATATATATTTTAAGATATCATCAAAAGAGTGCAAAGAGGTTAAAAACTTTAGGATATTGAAAAGTGAACTTTTTGCATCTATTTTAAAAAAGGCGTGACCTTTTCAAAACTTAGTTGATTTAAGCAAATAACCATTCTATAAAAAGTTAATTAAATCTATTTTCATATGAAATGAGTTTCATGGATATTATATTTATAATTTTTAAGTTATTTATAAAAGATCACTTAGAGGTCATAGTTAAAGTGATTATATGGTAATCTATACCCCTCTATAGTAATCCAACATAAGTATTTAGTCATTAAATTCTAAAGATAGAGTGGTTTATAATAAGTGTAAGATGATTTGCATGGATGGGATAGTCAAGATATTAGAAGGTAAAAGTTATGTACTACAATGTGTGGTGTAATAAACTTATTGCATTACTTATATAATAAGATATATATATTGAGAAATGCTTTATGAATTGAGTGCTATAATATGTATGGAAGCTTATACCTTTACAAGATGGTATAACGATGATGATAAGTATTAGGATGTACATTGAAATTAATTTGTAATTATATTGGATAAAGTTGAGCTCTAATGTTTAAATTATAATTATGAATAATGCTACAAATGGCATTAAAGATGAGAAATATGATGGGAGTGATGTTGTGAATGTTAAATAGAAAATTTTCGATAACATGCTTGTGGAAAGTATAAGATAGATCTTAGAAGGATAAGGATGAAAAACTTATGGAGGGTATAAGACTGACCTGGGAGTCAAAAGGTAGATGATTATGTTATATTATTGTTTATTGCTCTAAATAAGATATGACTTGATTAAAGTCATCCTTAAATGTTTTTACATGAGACATTAAAAATAAATTAATTATATGTTAATTTTATTATTATTAACTCTTAAATTTTAATATGCTTAAATGTAATATAATTTGTTAAAGGAGGATAGTCCAATGGGTAAGTATGAAATATTATTATTTTTATAGATTAACTACTCATTGAATTTTGGACTCATTCCTCTATATTTTATTTTATGAATTCTCAGGTTGGACCTTCGCCTACACCTCTATCTTCTCAGAGTTAAATTTCATAAGAATGCTTTGATGGTAGTTTGGTAGCATAAATACTTGTACATAGAATGTTTAGGGCCTCATTTTATTATAGATTTGGGTAGAGGAAATATTGAATTGATTCCTCATGAGTTAGTTAGGTTTACTTATTCTCATTTGGGAAGATTATAAGTATACTTAACTTCTTTATCTTTTGTAAAAATTTCAATCAATACATTCTCTTTGAATTACTATTTTCTTTTATACATGCATGATGTTTATTATTCAGAATCAAGTTAATTAATTAATTTAGAATAAGATGATGGTAATTAAAAAAAAAGGTTCCATGCCGATCATAATCAAGTTAAGGTTGTGGCATAAATGATGTCAACATGGATATAAAATTTAAAAATCAAAATTTAAACTATTCTAAATAGTTTATTCTTTAATTGAGACTATTATCCATAATTGATTATTAGAAACTTTTAAAACAATAACTAAATATCATTGAAAAAGTAATAATTAATTATTTAACTTATTATTGTTCATGTAGGAATGACAACAGAGCAGAACAAGAACTTATCAATCTTCTTTTGTCTTATATCCTATTAACAAGAATAAAATATTATTTTATCTTTTGCCCCATATTTGAAGATAAAATTTACTTTATTCCCATGCTATATGGGACAATAAAGCTTTATAGTGACTTGTAAAAAATGATAATAAAAAAAAAATTAAAAGATACAAATTTTAAAATCATAGGTTATAAATTTATATATAATTATTTAATAAATAAGAAATCTCAAATATTAGTAAATAAAGAAGAAAGAAAGAAATCTAGATTTAAATATTACAAATTATATATAATAAGCAAAATGTTATAATATAAATTTAAGGTCATATATAATTTATTTATATAATTTGAAATTTATAAATAAAATAAGTTGATACATAACTAATATAATATTGTTACTTTATACCTTTATTATTTCAAGTGAAATTTTAATATGTTTTTAATTTTTAAGCGATTAAATTATGAAAATGTTTAAAATAATTATACATATATATGTATATGCATAAGATAAAAATATAATAATTTTATAATATCAAAACTCTACAAAACAAGATAAAGTATTATTACTTTATCGCTAATATTTTATTCAGGGTAAAAACTTATCCCATACCTTATCTTACAGTAGCATGACAAAAAATTATACCATTTCTAAATTTCATTAGAGCAACATCCATGGAACATTATAAATTTGAGATATTTTATTATTTTTATAATCGTAATTTTTAATAGCTATATATCAAACGAGTACCTAAACACATAACATTGCAGGCTGTTCGTAATGGCAATAAATATATGGGCAGCTTTTAGTACAAAAGCCCGCTGGCATTCTAGGTCCAAGTTCTGCTGTTGACCCTGGGCTTGCTGTTGGCCCATATAGCAGAAAGTACGGAGGCAACAAGGGCCATAGCCCAGAAATGGTAGCAACTCAACAATGAGTCAGATCATCAGATTAGTCAAACAAAACAAACTATCGATCACCGGATCATGACATCATGTGTCCTCGTCCTCGTCCTCGTAAAGCCACAGACAATGCTACTTTAATCATCAATGGTCCAGCGCTGTGTGATGCAAATCAAACGGTTGGAATGATCAAGGGCGACTGGCACAGCAAGTCAGAGCACCAAGCCCAACTTTTTCATTTCATACTTCATAGACATCCATTGTGTAAATGCTACACCCTCCTGTCATGGATAATAGATAATAATACATAACCAACTTTATAAAATTGTCAGCTTCATAATTTTTGACAGAAGTGTGAATTAAAAATAAGATGTAAATCATATCAATGGTTTAGCAATTTTAATGGGAAAATGTTTTAACGAGAATTTCAGTATTATTGTCATTTGTTAAGGCGAGGTAAAAGATTAAAATTTGAAGAATTTGTAAAAGATTTTAATAAAAATACTTTAAATTTTAAAAGGTTATATAAAATTTTTCTTATAAAATACTTAAATTCGTAGGGAAAAAAATGAAACTTTTCGTATTTTCGATAGCCTACCCACCCGATGCGTACTTTTTTTTCTAATCATTATCTCTCGTACTTTGATAACTAAGCAAATTTCCCTTTAAATGTTAATTATTTGATTACAATGTCAAAATAATTTACCTGTTAAAGTATAAATGGATGTAAAATTAGATCCATAATAAGATTTAAAAAATATTTTGAATAAGAGGAAGATTTAAACAATCCCTGTTCATTTGTGAAAAAATTAATTACAAATATCGTAAGCTTGTTGGGCAAAAACATAATCTTCCTTAACCCACAAATGAGCTAGTGTGCTTAGTTAACGCCTGTCCGGAACATCATAAATTCATTATTAAACTCATATTTTTTATTTAATTATAAAATTGACATTAAAAATAAAAGAACGAGTTAAGAAAATATAAATAATTATTTTTATTTTTAAGCTATATATTTAAAATTATAATTCTTAAAAGAAATTATAAAAGCAATTTGTCAATTAAAATTATCTATTTTTAAAATTAACAAACAAATAGACCTAAACAACCAATTAGTTGCACAAGGCAGTGATAATCCACGATTGAACTAACTAACTAACAAAAAAGTAGCAACAGTAAGACATATATGATGGAGTGATCCGTTAAATATACTTCAATACTAAAATTAGTATGAAGTGAGGCATGGTACTAATAGAAGAATAAAGATAATTTAAGATTTGTAATTTGATCTTTTATATAAATTTTAGTGAGATTTAGATATAATATTTAATGTAATTTTAAGAGTCAATAAAAAGTGAATATATAAATTGATAATTTAAAATAATCTCACTAAGTACATGTCTTATTCGAGATATAAATCGTTACATTTTCAATGTGATTTTAATTGAATAGTGTATACGAGTTGGCCGATTAGCATTAAACTTAATTGGGTTCGATGTGTTTGATGTTCTTGCAATGATGAGTTATTTTGGTCTTAAAGATTCGATTGAGTTGGATCTACTGGTCCATGATCAATTGATTATTTATCCTTTACATGAATATGTGGAAAGAAAGTAAGTAGTAAAAAAGTTAAAAAGAAATTTTATAATATTTAGATGTTATAAAAAATTAAGGTTAGAAAGAAAAAATATTAAAAAAGTACTTTAAAAAATAATAAATTATATTTTATTAAATATGTGCAAAAAAGGGGGATAATTTTTTTTTTTGTAATTTTTAAAATCACAATTTACAAGATAATTTTATTAACTTTCAATAGACAAGAATTTGTTACCTAATAAATTATTTTTTACTTTTTACTTTTCAATTAAATTAAATAAAGAATAATATTTTTTATTATTTTTTTTTCATATATTTTTATACATTTAAATAATAAATAAAAAAGCACATTATATATATATATATATTTCTACTTCGTCTCCTTTTCTATTTAGTCATTTTTTTCCATATTTTTATCATCAAGTGAAAGAAAGGGTTAAGATATTACCAGAAAACACCCGTGTGGTTTGCCGTGGGACTGGCAATTCGCCCAATGATTATCAATCGTAATCATAATGCATGTGAAGATTAACCACTCAATGCAATCCCACAAACAATGAACAAAGGGTAGTGATGCGAACACGCAGAATTCGTCCTCAAACATCGAGTTCAACCGCAGTAAGTGAGTGTAAATTCACCCGATTGAAAAATTTTGGATCCGTTTATTATCTATTTTTAAATTTTTAATTTTTCAATTTTTCATTTTTAAAATAAACACTTATTTAACAATTTAGAAATCATTTAATTTACGTCAGAAATAAGTTCCCACGAAAAATTATATTTCTTAAGAAATAACTTCTTATATAAATTTTTCGAGAAGTTCTTAATATTATTTGATTGATATGAAAAAAGTTAAATTTCTCAAGAAATAAATTCTTATATTTTATTTGATTCAACTTTGAACTTCTTGAAAAATAATAATAAAATGATTATTATATCTTTCAATATTATTTTAATATATATTAATAGATTTTAGTTCCTTTTCTTTGAAATTATGTGTGTAATATATTTTTCATCATAAATTTTATTATCTTATAATTTTATATTTTTTATAAAAATTAAATTAAGTCATAAAATTATATTTTTTATAAATAAATTAAATGAACTCACACACACATTTAACTAAATGAACAATATTGAGAAAAATATTATTAATGAAGTGAAACCTTGGTAATCAATTAAGAGGATAAAATTGTTATTAATTAATTTCAGTAAGGGTATTTTCGTTTATCTATTAATAAAAAACATATAAAATAGAATTTATTTAAGAGGAGTAAGTAAGTAATCTTCCATGATTTATGAGAAATATAATTTTCTAAAAAGTTCTATTTCCTCTTATTTATGTGATAGTGGGCAACTAAATAATCTAAAGATTTTTTATTTCCTAAGAAATACAACTTTCCATATTTTTACTGCGAACCAAACAATTACTTATTTTTAAAATTTATTTTTAAAAATTATTTTCTAAATATGTAATTTAAAAATAAAAAAATAAAAATAAATTTTAGTTATTTCTAAATTTATTTTTCTTATTCTAAATGTTAATTTTGTAATTAAATAAAATATTTTCTTATTTACAATATCAATCACCTTCTACCATTGGTTTTCTTTTAATTCAAAAATAATTTTTTAGAATAAAAAAAACTCTTAAAAATAGTTTTTGAGAATAATTTTTAAAAATACAAAAACAAAAATATATCTAAACAAACTCTTGAATTTTAACTCAAAATATTGATGAATTTAAATAAATTTAATTGAATTTATTTTTTAATATATATGATATATTAATTATATATATTATAATTAAAATTTGAATCAAAGTTTCAAATTTATCTTGTGCATTAGTTGAGTTTGGTTAATTTGATCAAAATTAAATTAAAATCGAGCTTTGTGGTAGATTCATTTCGAGCTATTCTTTTCAATTCTTTGCGTACTTGATGAAAAATATATTTATTATTTAAGAATAGGTTCGTCAAATGGATTATTAACTGAATTGATTTGGTTTACGAGTTTAAACAGATTGAATTATTTAAAATATAATCTATTTTAATTATATATTTGTATAAATTAAATTTACAAATTTACAATTAAAAGAATTTGTAAATCAAATTATAAATATAAATTAATCTGAATAATTTAAAATTGAACTTATTTTTTAAGTAAATTTATATAAATCAATTCATATAAATTGAAAGTCGCATTAATTGATCTAATCCGAATTAAATCCATTCACTTTACACCCCAATTTAAGAACTTGAGAAATTAATTAAACTTTAGATTTACTTTAAATTAATGGAGATAAATATAAAGTATTTTTGAGAAAGAAAAGAATTAAGTATGAGTCAAGGGTTTGATTTTCGAAAGCATTAAAAACTTAAATGCATAGTAAACATAATATTGACAAGGCTACGAATAGGGGGAAAGGAGGGAAAAAAAAAAAAAAAAGGGGACCATTGTTGACGATCAAAGATGATCAGAGGGCCAATCCGAGGCGGCCGAAGGAAGGTCTGAACCAAAGCAAAATTTACACGTCTATCTTAGCTTTTGATGGTGACTTTATCCAACCCACGACCTTTTTAGTGCACTTTAGTTTGACTCTGCAGAAATTCATTCAGACCGACATGTACATAGCCAACTACAATTTCTCGTTATGGTACGGTTATGTTCAAATTTTAAGTTGTAAGGGTTAAGTTTCTGGGTTTTGATTGATCAAGTTGTGATACCATACTTGAAGGATAATTTCCATCATCTAAATGATAATTACATTATTTGAGCCATATTTTTGTTGAAATTGATTTACGTGCCAAGGCCGAAAAACCAGACCAGACCCGTTTTTCCTTCGTCTTTGGGTTTTAACTTTTGGGTTAGTTCTGAAACCCGCGGGCGCCAGCCCCAGTAACAGACGCAGGTTCTTCACTTCCCATGCGACGATTTCGTGGCACCAAAAAACGTCATCGTTGCTCTCATCAATATACTGCAATAATAATGAAACGCCAGGGGTAAAACCGTCAAACTAATAACTAAGGCATCAAAATCCCCCGACCATCGGCCAACTAGACTCCTCCTCTCATATTTGCCCTTCGCCGGCGTCTCTCAGCTTCTCTCTGTCACGGTCGCTGTCTTCCTCAACTCCTCCAACACTCATACATACTAAGATCCGAGGAGTTTGGGAAACCCAAATCCCGTAATCCACTCAAAATCACTTTGCTTTTAACTTCTTCAGCTCCTACTTTCTTTAAGGTTAGAATTCTTCTCCCACGAGCTTATTTGTCTCTACATAAATCCTTCTATCCAAAATTGCATATCTTCATGGGAACAATTAAATCTTTGTTATTGGATAATTTTTCCATGCTCTGATTGTTTAGATTGTTTAAATTTCTACTTTTTACTGTATATATTTCTTTCTACTCTTGTGTAGATCGGTTTCTGTTGTGGGTGTCATCTGGTTCATGAAACTCTGTCCGGGGAGAAAAAAATTTATATAAGGATCCGTATTGACCCTCGAAGCTCTTGGGAAGAGAAGTGAGGCTAACCGAACTTTTTGGGTGTTTGAGTTTAGTCTAGCGCATTATAAGCATAAACGGCACGCGAGCGACTTGTTTGATATTCTGTAGGCTCAACTGAACTGTGACGATATGTTTGGATAATCATTTACCTATCGGATTCTGCGAGCTTTACTTATGTTATGGCATCATTTTTCATAGTAACTACTAACTGTATAACAATGTTGTCTTGAATATTCAATAATGTTTTCTCTTGAATGTTTCTGTTAAGAATATGGTTTAAGTATTAAGCAAAGTCTATTTAGTAGTTGGGAAAGTGTTATACTGTATGATAAACAGTGCTATAGAATGAAGAGTTAAGTGATGGACAATCAGATAATTAATGTTATCGGTACATGTTTCCATGACTGCTGATAGTATATGATAAAAGAATACATGTTGTATTGGCAGTTATTAACTGTGATGTCTTGAACTTTTTGCTGCCAACATTTTCCACATCCTTACGTTGATACAGAATTATCATTTGCAAGCTCCAGGATACAATTCCCGAATTATATATGCTTGAGCTAGATAGTGTAATGTTTGTGAACATTTCAATTTCATATATGGTGCTATAATTACATTTTAAGTTTGGTTTGTTGGATGAAATTTGTGTTAATATACAGTTCTTTAGCTCGCAGTTATGGCTAGTTTGGCACCAGAAGGATCGCAATATGATGCTCGTCAATATGATGCTAAGATGAATGAATTGTAAGTTTTCCATTCTGTATCTTTCTTATAGATACTTAGTAGTGGTAATTTGGTAGTGGTACATTGCTTTGATTGACGTTCCTACTTTCTTTATGTAAGTTGGTATCATCTTATTGTTTGTTGTACTGCACAGTGTATTTTATAGTAATATTCTCATTTTTGGCTTCATGTGGTAATAAGAGCAGGCTTGGAACTGATGGACAAGAGTTCTTCACCACTTATGATGAAGTTTATGACAGCTTTGATGCTATGGGATTGCAGGAGAATCTTCTGAGGGGTATTTATGCTTATGGTACGTCCATTGTTGCTTTGATGTATTTAATTCTGTTGAGCTTGCCATTTTATGAAATTAATCTTTGAAAGTTTTAAATCTTTTTTGAGGACTTCTGTTTCTATTATTTGAGCTTGCATTGGTTCTATGACTAAGTTAGAGATTTGTATGTCTTTGAACATTTTTTATTAATTGCTCTCTATTTTTTCTTTCACTGATAAGTGGGCTTTCCTTGATGACAAATTTAAACAATGATTCTGGTGATTCTGAAAAAGGTTTTGAGAAGCCATCTGCAATTCAGCAAAGGGGGATTGTACCTTTCTGCAAGGGCCTTGATGTAATTCAGCAAGCACAATCTGGCACTGGGAAAACTGCCACCTTTTGCTCTGGAATTTTGCAGCAGCTTGATTACAACTTGGTTGAATGCCAAGCTCTAGTTCTTGCTCCCACTCGTGAACTTGCTCAACAAATTGAGAAGGTGATGCGGGCACTAGGTGACTATCTTGGTGTTAAGGTTCATGCTTGTGTGGGTGGAACCAGTGTTCGTGAAGACCAGCGCATCCTTTCCAGTGGGGTACATGTTGTTGTTGGCACCCCTGGTCGTGTCTTTGACATGTTGCGGAGGCAATCTCTGCGCCCTGATTACATTAGAATTTTTGTGCTAGATGAGGCAGATGAGATGCTTTCTCGGGGTTTCAAGGATCAGGTTCTCTCATTTTCCTTTATCTGCTTGGTCTATAATTTACTGCTGTTTGTTGGCAAAAAATCTTAGCATGAGGTTTTCTACTGGTGTTTCATAAGATTAAAGGGGAATGCTACTCTCTTCATAATATTAACTGTTAAGAGTTGTTTGCTATAACGTTCTCTTTACTGGTTATTCTTGTATATCCTTTCAGTGTTTTTCATTTGATTTTTATATGGATAATGATGTGTAGTAATTGCTGATTAGCCTGTTATTGGTTGTCTAACAGTCGTACATTTCATAAAACTTCTCTGGGTGTCTAAGCCTGTTTAATCTTACAAGGTATTTTTACCTCTTCCCACCTTATATTTGTGGTGATCTGTATGTAGGAAGGTAGTAGGTACTGAATTTCCAAATATTGATTGAATGATTGCTATCATGAAATGTCATTGTGTACATGTGCTTCCCCTAGCGCCCCCTAAAAAGAACTGCTTTTTTAGTATATGCTTGTATTATGAATAAGAAAATTAGGAAAAATGAGAATTTAGTGTAATATTAAATATGTCATCTGGTTTATAAAGTTTAACCTTCAAATTTCTTTGCTCCTTTGCTCCCCATTCAGATCTATGATATTTTTCAGCTGCTGCCACCAAAAATTCAGGTCGGGGTTTTCTCTGCCACAATGCCACCTGAGGCTTTAGAGATCACAAGGAAATTCATGAATAAACCTGTGAGGATTCTGGTTAAACGTGATGAACTCACCTTGGAGGGTATCAAGCAATTTTATGTGAATGTGGAGAAGGAGGAATGGAAGCTTGATACTCTTTGTGATCTTTACGAGACATTGGCAATCACCCAGAGCGTTATCTTTGTGAACACCAGACGCAAAGTGGATTGGCTGACGGACAAGATGCGAAGTCGTGATCACACGGTTTCAGCCACCCATGGAGACATGGACCAAAACACAAGGGATATCATCATGCGTGAATTCCGATCTGGTTCTTCGCGTGTTCTAATCACCACTGATCTTTTGGCCCGTGGCATTGATGTTCAACAAGTTTCACTTGTGATCAATTATGATCTACCGACTCAGCCAGAGAATTATCTTCATCGTATTGGTCGTAGTGGTCGATTTGGGAGGAAGGGTGTTGCTATCAATTTTGTGACCAAGGATGACGATAGGATGCTGTTTGATATCCAAAAGTTTTACAATGTGGTGATTGAGGAGCTGCCAGCCAATGTTGCTGATCTCCTTTGATCTGGTTTTGCTTCACCTGTAAAAGTGTTCTTGTTCTGGAGGCTAAAATTATCATTCTGTTGTTTTATTAGTCTAGGGCCTCTTTCAAGCATGAATTGAATTTTCCCAAATTAAGGGGGATCAGATCTTGTGCATTTGAAATGGGTTTCTCAATCTGGATCTAGCAGAAAATGTTGCAAATTTTGTTATGAGTTTGTTTGTATTTCTAGTGTCTTGATACAGACTCCAAAAGTGATGTTAGTTTGGATCTTAATCGTTTCTATTCCAAGTTTTGTTTTGAATTATGTGTGAAGCTAAGTTGGGAATACAATGGTCTTGAGCCACATCTTCAGTCTCGATCTGATGACTCTTAACTGTCTAACAGTACACTGACTTGTTTGAAGTTTGATGACTCAGGCTGTCCGTGTCCAATTGCATGTTAATATGTCATTCAAGTTGCTAGCGTATTCATATATATATATATTTTTTTCAAATCAGAACTCTTCTATATTTTGCCAATTTGAAGTGTTAGTAATTTTGATGCTGTGACTAGTGCCATTATCAATGCAAACAAGTGCCATCGCTAAATTTATTGGGGGAGTTTTGAATGAAATGGACATGGTCTTTGTAAGCGGATATAGAGGTGAGTTTTAGAGTGCCCAAAGTATTAAAATTTGAAGTGATGTAATAATTTTAAAAATTATTAGATTGAAATTATTTAATTATGTTTATAAAAAATTAAATGATTATATTTAAATAATTTTAATTTAATAATTTTAAAATGTTATGTCATTGTTAAGTTTTGAAATCTTTAAAATACCGGAGCAAGCATAAAATAGATAATAAGTTTATATCACACGTTATGCGATAAATGACTATTAAATTTACCCACAATTTTGTGTTTTGAGATTTTTAAAATATCACAGTAACTGCAGGATATAGATGAGTGGCGTGGCAGATGATAAGCCCGTATCACACCCTGTGCAATAAGTGACTGTTGATTTACCACCAATTTCTAAAGGTGAGGATGCTGCCTTTGCATACTGCAATGCATCTTTTATTTCCAAATTCAAATATTTCTTCCAATTGGTTGACGTTTTTGTGGACTTAGCCAACCTTTGAAATTTGATTCTTCATCTTTGAAACATGAAAAGGATTTTGACATTTTCTTGTGTAATATGGAGACAACTGTCTTGAATCCGTTGTCCAGGTCAAATAATTTCAAGTATGGCCGTAGCCAATACGAAACGATACTACCACACAGCAGACAGACAAGAAATAATAAATCGGTTGTTCCCCATTAATGTAATTTAAAATTGAAAATAATAAAACACGTAATGTAAAACAACAACCTCTCAATAAAGATTTTTATACAAATATCATGTATTACAGCAAATCATTTTTAAGGGCCGATTTTTGTTCTTTGTTACCATAGATAATCTATTTAACGCACAATCACAAATTTGATGGTAGTAAAACCCTTGAACAACCACTAAAGTGCTGGTTTTAAGCACTGATTTTTAATACGACTTTATTAACACACGTTATCATGAGTGCCCAAAAATTACTCCGCGCTCACAAGAGACCAGAGCTCTAATGGTCTCTGTTGAACTTGGACCCCACCTTACAGTCGTCCGTCAAATTCTGACCCTCCTCCTAGTTATCACAAGAGGCTACCAACTTTGAACAACTTAGAGACAGAACGTCCCCAATCTCCATTGAACGATTTCAATGGAGGACTACAACAGATCAATGTCTTTCAGAAATGGGCAAATGATGCAGATTGAGCGATACTATGGTGAACCTAAACCTTATGATTTGAGGTGCTACAGCGCTTCCTACGCACAATCACAATCACATGGGGTTCCAAAGGACTTGAAGTCGAAGAAAGGGAAAAGCATTACCAAGTCCTGGAGCTTTGCAAACCCTGAGTTTCAGAGGAAGAAGAGGGTTGCCAGTTATAAAATGTATTCTGTGGAGGCCGAGGTCAAGGGGTCCTTGAGGAAGAGTTTCAGGTGGCTTAAGAATAAATGTTCCCAGGTGGTTTACGGCTGGTGACGATTTACCGGCTACTCTTGTTTTCTTTTCGTTTTGTATCTTTTGCAAGTTTGATTTTTTGTGTTCATGAGGAAGATTGTAGATTCATGGGTTATGACCAGTTTACTTGATTTCGCCGATAGTTTCTTTCTAAATTAGGTCCTGGGAATTCAAGTAGATACCTAGTTTGATGATGTTTCCAGTTGTTGACGAGTTCAAAGGGCATGGCCTGATCACTGATGCAAGAATCTTTGCTGTGTTTTTTGTTGAAGGGCATTCCAGTTGTTGATGATATACTATTTGTTACAAGCAACTGGGTCTTACGCTGATACTTTAATGTTCCTTTCAAGATTGCCCTCTTATAGTAAGCTCTCTATCTCTTCTGGTGGCATGGCGTTAATGGAAGGTGGATCTTTAGCAGCTAATCGGCTATCAATAAGCCTTACAAATCCAGTGTGTGGAAAAGCCCTACCTTGCCTTTCTGTAATTTTGACGGCATCATTTTACTGTCTTGCTGCTTAAAGTTACCAATGCCCCCCTTATGTGCAATTTCTTTTAAGAATGAGTTACGGCTGTATTTTGAGCAATGTTCTACAAATAAGGCTGCAATACATTTGTTGCCATTACAAATATTGCAAAAGTAAAAATACAGGTTAGGAGCATTGTGATTTTTGCAACTATGATGAAAGTTTTTAACTTGTAATCATTTTAATTTGACGTAATATCATATCATATAAAATAAAATTTAATTTCCAGTTGAATATTAATATTTTTAATTTTTATTTTATTAAAAAATTATGTAAATAGATATATTGTGATTATTGTAGTTACAATAATATGCAATATTGTGACTGTTGCAATCACAATTCACCATTGCGTCTATAATTTTTAGAGGAAGTACAATCATGGTGTGATGCTATTGCAATGAACACCACATCCGCACGCATTACGATCCATTATTTAAATGCATGATTCTGGGTAATATTTGAGTGAGTAGATGCCCAGGGATGGTTGTGATAACAAATTTAATGAAAGTCAAGTCTACCATAAGTGAAAATTTAAGATGTAAATACCTAACTTTATGGCTTGACTAATATGAAAGAGGTGGGTTGATCCCTCTAGTTGAAGTTGCATTCATTTATTCAACTTGACACGTGGGAAGGGCTTACTCTCTTAGTGGCTCGGCTTGGTCTCGCTCCCTTCTTGCACTATTCCTCTCCACTAAAAAGATTGATTAAAAATATAAGTTACTATATTATATTCAATATGTAATCAATAGTTTTCCTCAATTAGTAGGTTAAGGATATAGTAAATGGATTATTAATTTTTTAAAATTGCCTCACTAGTTAAGGTTTAATACTATATTGACCCTTAATCTTTTTTATAATAGCACTTTTTGTTATATTACAATAATTGATTTTTACTGATACTTGTTACATATGTTCCTTTTAATATAAAATATTTATATAATAGTTTTTAACAACTAAATTAACAATTAAAAAATATTATTATCAAGAATAAAAAATTTTAATCATTTATAATAATAATGAAGGGTTTTTAAAGAAAATTTTTAATTAGTGTGCATTTTATAGTTTTACGAATTAAATATAATTTTGGCCTTTTTTAAATATACAAGTACAATTTTGATCTTAATTTAAAATAATTTACTTTGATCTCTCTAATCATCTAAGTAAATTTTTGATAAACTTCTTGATCCCATAAGTGATGATGTAAAAATGGGCTTGGGCTCATAGGTAACAATAATATAGGCTTAGGTTGGATTTAAAAATTTAGATTCGCATTTTCTGCTGCTCACATAAGTGTGTTTAAGCTTATAGGCTTATTATTTTATATATACAATATATATTTTAATTTATTTATAATAATAATGCTATCATTTATTAAAAGTCCAATAATTTAATTCAATACAATTTATTAACTATAAATTATGTAGCCCGGCCCGTAGGTTAGGGTAGGCATGTTATTTTTAGCCCATTAAAAATGCAATTTTATGTGAATAAGCCTATGTAAGATTGACTTGTTTAGGCTCACCTTGCCTTTTTTGCATCCTTGTTTATTAGGTCATATCCATCCAATGTTTTCTTCCCATTAATATAAAATAATTTCCATGTAAGTATAAAAGAAAATTTTGATCTAGATATTAAAAATTTTAAAAAACATTAAAGAAATATATATTAGAATTTGATTTTTTTCCATAGTTCATTGTCTTCTAAATCACAATGATCTCATCACTAGTATTAACCAAACTAATGAGAATTTCAACATAAGATCAATACTTCTAAATTTTAAAAAATGTAATTTATTTGAAAAATAATACAATACTTAGAAATCAAATACGTGTTGATTGAATTTGATAGAAGTTGGCGAAATCAAATGATATTATTAAAATTGCACTAATTAAATATTTAAAAAACTATAATAAAATATTTTAGATTAAGTAGATAAAATTTCATATTTATAATTTATATGATCAAAATTATATTTAAGTCTAATTTCATTCTTAACTTTTTTTTTCTTAATTATACAATTATACCACAAAAGAATTTTTACTGGTGAGTTTATTGTTGATCTCAACATCCACTAATTGAGGTTCATTTTATTGTTCATTTGAATTAATAAAAACTTGACATATAAAAGAATCGGTATTACCATTTCATCATCTTTATTATTAGCCTTAAGGTTTCATGTGATGAATTTTGATGATGATAAATGAATATTATTATAGCATTATATATCTTATACTAAAGAAATATATATTAATAGACATACTATGTTATAGTTAATGCATATATATGATATGAAGATTATGCTTGTTCTTATATATGCATGATGAAAAATAAATGTCATAATAGAATTACATGCCTTTATATCAAAATATTATAAAATGTTCAATAGACATGCTTTACTATGGTTGAAATGCATATGCTTAATTATATGCTAAAAGAGTTATAATTTTATACAAGATTACTAAGCATATGATCAATTATGATATATGAAAGGATGATTATATGTGTTCTTTTGTTGATTTGTTTTATATATGAATCATGCATAAATATTTTGATATATTAGATTGAACTGACTATATGGTTTGCAAAGTTCATGAACTTGTGTATAGGAAAATTCAAGACGAAGAAGAGTGAGCATTGAAGCAAAGGAATGGAAGATCATATTATACTCAACTTAAGATCAAAGAAGAAATACAAGAAAAAAAGATGTAATCCAAGTATTGAAAAATGAGAAGATTAAAGCTTGGAAGCATCAAGAAAAGTCAAAGAACTTGATTAGTGTGGTATTTGCATTTTAGGCTTAGACTTTCTTATGAAATAGAGTATTTCATGATAAAGAGTTCAAACATGTTTTCATAATCTTAGCTTGATCAAAATATTTTAAAAAAGATAACTCACAATCATATTTTTTTACAAGATAGCCTATGGAGACATTTCAAAAACAAATGAGATATGAGATTTTGATCTTTTCAGTTTTGACCTTTGGTCACTATTTTAATCATATCTTATAAAATATTTATGATTTGATTGTCAAACCTTTTTCATATGAAAATAGACTTAAAGAGATTTTCATGAATATATCATTTGCTTAAAATAATTAATATATGAAAGATTTATAATCATTTTAATTTGAGTCTAGAAATTAGTTTTATGCATTCTAGCCTTTTTCTGACCTTTGTTCATTGTTTTGAACATATCTCAAAAATGATATTAGATATGAGTATGAAACTAGTTTCATTTGAAAAAAGACTCAATTAACTTTCCAACAATTGGTCATTTGCTTAACATAGATTTAAAACAAAGAAGTTATAACCTTTTAAAATTGAGTCTCCATTTTTGTTTGAGTGAATCGATTCACCAATTGATTACAGATATCCAAAGAGCATCTTGAACATCCTAAATCGATTCACTAATCAATTATGATTCTTTTAATGCACGAATAATGACTAGTTTTCATTCCTAACAATCCTAAACAACTATAATACTCCATGGGCTTCTTATATAAGCTAAGAATCATAAAATATAAAAAAAAGCTTGAACTTTATTTCTTAATATCATCTTACACCTTCTTTTATCAAATTATAATTTGAGCTCAAATTTGTGATATTCTTCTATTCTTAGTACTTTATTTGTTTCATTCACTCTTTAAGAGAGTTTGTATGAATTATTTTTCATCATATATCATTTCTTAATTGTAAAAAGTGAGGTATCCTTTAGAAAAACTTGTAAAGGGTGAGGTATCTCTTTGGAATTCTTTGAGAGGGTGAGGTATTCTTTGTAAAGAGCATCCTAAACATCCTAAATCAATTCACTAATCGATTCTGATTCTTTTAGTGCGCGAATAACGACTAGTTTTCATTCCTAACAACCCTAAACAGTTATAATACTCTATGGGCTTCTTATATAAGTTAAGAATCACAAAATATAAAAAAAAAGCCTGAACTTTATTTCTTAATATCATTTTTCTTTCATCAAATTATGATTTGAGCTCAAATTTATGATATTCTTTTATTCTTAGTGTTTTATTTGTTTCATTCACTATTTAAGAGAGTTTGTATGAATTGTTTTTCATCATATATCATTTCCTAATTGTAAAAAGTGAGGTATCCCTTAGAAAAACTTGTAAAGGGTGAGGTATCTCTTTGGAATTCTTTGAGAGGGTGAGGTATTCCTTGTAAAGAGAATTTTTGCTCAAAGAAGGTAAGTCAAGTGCCAATTGAAATTTGAAGGAATAGTGGATTAACACAAGTTTGAAAAGCTTGGAGAGTGGATGTACACCTTGATGAGGATATCCAACAAAGGAACTACTATAAATCTTTGTGTTCGATTTTTCTACCCTATCACTTTATTATTTCTGCACTTGCTCTATTTTCCTTGTTGTATATACTTTGTTTGTTGTTGTTGTTAGTGCTATATACTTTGTTTTATTGTTATTGCTACTTTTTGTCATATGCTCTAATTTTTGCTCTATTCTGTTATTGCTAGTTGCTGATATATTATGTTGTATGCTCTATTTTTGTTGTTGTTAATTGTTGAATATATTATGCTTCAATGTTAATCTTGTTAGTTCAATAATTGAAAAAGAAATCAATATATTCATTGGCTTCTTAATTCTTATCTATATATAATTGATTGAGTTACTTTGCACAAGTGTATTGAATTATTATATATTATATGCAAACTTCTCTATTGAATTATCTTGAATTAATTTCTTGATAATTTGTTTGTACATAGTGGAATTGAATTATCTTGGATTGATTTATTAATAATTTGTTTACGCATAGTGGAATAAGTTAGTTTGCACTAGTTCTCAGAATTATCATATCTTAAGTACAAATATCTTTATAAAGATCTTTTGGAATTGGTTGAATTAAAATTATTTTCATAACTTCCTAAAATCAAAAAGGTTTTTAAAAAGAATTTCAAAAATAAGAAAAGTTTCAATAACACTCAGTTCATTCCCTTTTGGGTGTGGGTTGCCAAGGCTAACATCTATCACATAGAATAATGATATTTGAATGTTCTTATATTCACTACATTTAATCTTTCAAATTTGGGGTTAATCCAAACGAGGAAAGGGGAAAACCTTGTTTAGTTTATGAGTTAACACTATAACAAATGGTAAGGATAAATTTCTGTCCTTTTATTTTAAAATTATATATTGTGGACCAAAGTTCTTTTAAGGATTCAAAATTCAATTCAAACATTCCAAAAGCATCAAAACTTCTCTCATCAATTTTTAAATTTTGCAGCTAAAACAGAATGGAATCATAAGAAATTGGGATTTGGATTAAGGTTCTGGTTAGTGTTAAGAGAAGAAGGCTAAGGGAATACTTGTGAACTTTTCTATCACTTTTCTTTTTTGTCATCTCTTATGTCAATTTGCTATTATATTGAAGACCAAGTTACAAGATCTCCAAACCATATTTTTAACTAACTCAATGAACTTGCAAGATAAATTACCATTAACATAATTAAAATTTACATGTAGTGGATATCATTATAGAAAATAAAACAAAATATACTCTACTCTTAGTATTTTTGCTTGCAATTCAAAAGTGCCTAAATGTCATGGTTCTTAATTTATTAGATTTTTTCCCCAATAATATGCAACTTTGAATAATTCAAATTAAAACTTACCATATATAATATTGGAATTCTATTCCCCAACATGGAACAGAAAGAAAATTTATATACCTTGATAGCAAGCCGTCCTTTCTCTTTTGCATTAAATGTGAAATTCCTATCCTTTTGTTTGTGAAATTCAATAACCTATGTGATGAAACCTCACAATTCATTAGGAGGAGATTTAAATACAGTAGATAGTACTTTTCAAATGTCTTCTAAATCCCCTAACCTAAAAAGGAGAAGTATTTCTTCAATTAAGTAGTTGACAACACTATTCCAATTTTAGTGCCTACAATTCTATAAATAATCATTAATTAAAGCAAGTATTCGCTATAATCTACTAAGTTAAATGATTTGCATGCAGATTAAAAATGAATAAACAACTAAGAGGTGGAATAAGTGGTTAAACTAGAAGAACACATGTTCAACCATGAAAATTTCTCATAAATAAGGCAAAAAGTGAGATAAAACACAAATTAATGATATTAAGCACGTTCCCAAGCTTTTTTTGACTTGGTGGGACCTAAGCTAAACCTCCTCAACCACATTTCCTATTGCCCATCCAATATTGTGAAAATAAAACTAACTCAAATGTGTTTCTCTTATGATAGTTTTAATGAGTTAATTAGTTATTAGAATTCACCAATTTAAAAAAATCATTTATTTATTTTCACTAATCATACAAAGGATCAATCAGTAACACATTACTACAATTTAAATAAAGTTTGGACAGTGCCTTGTTCAACCTTAAAATAATCATGTACCTAAAAAATTACAAATATCCAAATGTGAATGAAGGAAAAGAAAGTAAGTTGAACAAGTGGAAAAAAAAAAGGGACAGAATATAAAACTTTCATCCTAACAACTAGAACATCATAATGAAAGTAAAATGCTCAACTAATGCATATATGGTAAAGATTAGTCAAAGAGTTTTAAAAGAAGATTGCTAATTAGTCAAATATTCAAAACCATGTATGTTAACATAATATAGAAACAAATAAAAGAGTTGATGATTGCATTCTTTCCTTTCTGGAACCCACCTAACACTAGTGTTTCCTAATAACAATAATGTAAACAATCAAATGGCCTAAAATAAATGGGTAGAGGAAGGTCTCTGCAAATTGATATACTATTGTTACTTTAAGGGAGATCGACCTTGAACCTACAAAAATTGTGTGTTGAGCAAACTATGATAGGTTTAGTGCCATCAAAGCTTCAAGACAAGTATATCTTTCGTTGGTTTTGGAGGAAAGCATTTTTGGAAGATAGGGTTTCTATTTGCTTTAAATTTTTTCAATTAAGGAAAAGCTTTGTTCATAACTTCTGTTGGGCTTTCTAGAGTAACAATATTATAAATAAAGAAAAAGTTTTGAAAAAACCTGTAAATACACAAAATAATTAGTAAAAAGAAGTAATTCATAGCTGATAAAAAAAAAAAAAACTATACAAAAAGTTTTAAAATGTTATGTGTCACTTTTTCATTAATTTTGTAGGACAAGCATTCATGCTTTGAGTTTTCAACGAAGGTATTCTTCGTTAATGATAAACTAGCGTGCTTTGTGTCCTCCATTACCACTGGTTTCACTAAATAGTAATCTTGATTATTGATTTAGATTGATAACATTGCTACTGAATGTGACAATTCTCCTTTCACCAAAAACAAAAAGAGGATTTCTCAGTTCTGGCTGCTCTAATTATCGCATAAATCATTTAGCACTTCTTTTCTAAACAGTATAGGATGCAAGATGCTGACAACAAATCTGGAATAATTTGAGGTGTCAAGCGACGTAGAAAACACAGCATAGCTTGAGCATTTATTTCTTGATTTTGATGCTTAGATCAATTGTTCAAAGGAATGTTGCATTATCATAAGAACTTTCAAAATTATAACCGACAAACGGATTATGCTTCACGCATTTAAACGGTTTAATTTATTTAAAATTTAATTTGATTTATTTTAATTACAAATTTATATGAACTGTTCTTTTAAATTGAACTATGAATACATATTAAATCGAATTGTTTAAAATTTAATTCATTTTCAAAATGACTTTATATAAACTGACCTAATCCGAATTGAATTAATTCATTGACCACTCCTACTCAAAATCATTGATATATAGTTCTTAAAGACTTTAGACAGTAATTAAAGTCGATGAAGAATTTGGACATATTTGAAGAAAAGATAATTGTTACATGTGTTATTAATAGCAAGATATTTGACCGTTTTCAATCCACATTTTCAATGTTAAAGTTTACAAAATTTTCATTTGAGCATTTATTTAATAATAAATTTTTTTTCCGGTTTCGAATTCTTTCTTTTTGCCACTATATTTAAATAAAATCTAAGAATTCCATGTGAAATAATAATAAATAAAAACGCTGATTGATGTACTTAGAAAAAGAATTGATGTCATTGGGCCTATATCAAAGGGAGAAAATTGAGTAAGGAAACTTTTATTGAATATTTTTATTATTAAATTATATTTAATATATTATGATTTACATTTTTAATTTTTATTTATTTATTTTAAAATTTTAAAAATAACAAGTTAACAATAAATACTCGACTCAACTTTTAGGAAGTTGATCTTTTGTTACGTTACCTTGGAATAATTTGTGAAAATTTATAGACAGAAAAAGGGGAAGAAGTGAATTTGTTCTCCCACGTAAGTAAAACCTCATTTAGATATGAACGAGAAATGGAAAACTGCTAGGACGAAGTATTCTTACAATTTAATACTTGGTTTGATAATTGCAAAATGTTCATTCATCCTGGTAAATATATACCTTGTATCTAATCTAATTAACAACGGCCAGCTGAAAGCTTGACAGCAGAACGTAAGCACACCAAAATAAGGGGGCGGACGGAATGTGGGAATCGATTATTTTGACGGTCGTTGCCACCGCCGGCAACAACATCGGCAAGATCCTTCAGAAGAAGGGCACCATCAGTCTTCCCCCTCTCTCTTTCAGGCCCAAGGCATGTTTTCATCTCTCCACTCAATTCTTTTCTTTATTTAGTTTTCTGCTACTGTCCTATGTTCATGATTTGATTCCGTTCTAAGCTGAAACATTTTTGTATGATATATGATTTGGAACGAAAGCAAGGGTATCTATTTTTTTCTTTTTAACCTCACGCTGGCTTTTTTACTGTCTATTCGTCTTGATTTAAAATACATTTGATAAATTTGGATTTTTTTTGTAGTGGTGGAATTGAAATGTATTATTCATTCATGTTTATATGGATTGTCTTAGGTGTATAGGATTCGGTTACTAGTTACATTGCTTTGAACTTTTTGGTGGTTGCGTTTGCAGGTGATAAGGACCTATGCTTTAAACAAAGCCTGGGTGATAGGTTTCCTCATGGATATCTTTGGGGCCATATTGATGTTAAGGGCATTATCTCTGGCTCCTGTAAGCTTTCAACCTATTTCTAAAAGGGAAAAATATCTAAATTGAAATGACACTCTGGGATTCTTTTTCAATGAGTGCTTCTCTAAGTGTTCTTGTGTCACATAAGTTAGAGATATTATCAATTTGTCTTTCTGTGCTGAGAAAATGAGCACACCTTGACTGGGACTAGATGGGCATTCAGTAGATCTTGAATTAATTTCACATGAAGCCCAAGTCTTCTATCAAAGGCAATACGTTATGGTCAATAGTGATAATGTTCTTCTTGGTGTTGTGCTATTAGTATATAGTATAATGCATAAGGGAGTTAGCTACCGTTGACATGTGTTTGTAGTCTTCTTCTTAATTTTTAAACCTTGCTAACCTGCATGGTTCTTCTTACATAGGTCTCAGTCATCCAACCTGTTTCTGGCTGTGGACTTGCAATTCTTTCTATATTTTCTCATTTCTATCTCAAGGAAGTCATGAACGCTGTTGACTGGATGGGTATTACCTTGGCGGGTCTTGGGACAATAGGTAATGTAAATTTTAGCTTATATTTCCACTATGATTGCAGGGTGATTTGAAGTTCTGGATCCATTGGGGGTGTAAAAGTAATAGAAAAACAAGTTCAGTTTTTGACAAATCACTTGTTGATTGTGATGAGAGGAATGAATTGCCTAGATCCTGAATCTACATCTAATGGAGTAATAGTTTATTTGTTGTATTCTATAGTATTGCACTTGTCTGTCTGAGCAATTTATTGGGTATTCCTACAGTTCACCCTTTTTATTATCTAATTGCTAAAAGTTCTCTGATAGCACTCAAATTGATCTTAATAATGCAATCAGTTATTGTTCCTGTTGGTGAACTTGTAACTTGTATATATCTCTCTTCATTTAGGAGTCGGTGCTGGAGGTGAGGAGCAAGAGGCTGCTGCCTTATCCATTTTTCATATACCATGGATGGCATTTGTTGTTTTCATCTTGTTTGTAGGTATCCTGTCCTGTGCGCCACCTTATTTTCAATTATTTAGTTGTCTGAATGTGTGGCACTATGTCAGTTTCCAAAAGCAATAATGTGTTTGTAATTAGAAATTACAATATGTGACTTGCAGGACACAGTAATCCATTTTTCTCACTCCTTTTCATATAAAAATTACATTCGCCCATCAGGTTTTAAATATATATGTGTATATGATCTACTCAAATTTTAAACTTCTGTTGTCTTTTAATTTCTGACTTCTAGATGAGGCCAAGAGTAAGATAAGTCCTTGCTCTCATTGAATGTATTCTGTTAATATTGCTGTAAGATTAATGCTTGCCTTTTCCACTGACCTCTTTCTGTGGGAAAAAGTAAAGAGGTTGTGAGTGACAAAAGTAATAACTATTGTCTAGACAGTCATCAGTTTAAATTTTGAAAACACCTTTACAGGTTCTGCTTAATGGATGGGCTCGCATCTGCAAACGTCAAAGAAGAGAACAGGATATGGTAATCTAGATTTTAATTACGTTGCCACACCTTCAAGTTTATACAGTTAGTTTCAGTACAAGTACCCAATACAGCTTTTGAGTAAGCTGTATGCCTTTGGGTGTTTTTCTGCTTTTTTTTGCTCTTGACATTTTGAAGTTATACAGATGGGATATGATGTTGTTGAAGAAATCATTTGTGGCTTGGAATCCGGCATTTTGTTTGGGTACTGTTATCTTCCTCATTTATTCTATTCATGTGATGTGTTTTTTTGTGAAAATATTTTGGCTGTTTCATACATCTCTCTTCTCAGCATCTGTATGAATATTATGACAACAATCAAATATGGTTTTGTATTTGTAGATGTTATTTCCATATCTCAAATCATGGTCTTTGTAGATGTTATTTCCACGTCTCAAATCATGGTGTTTTCTTGGTGCTGTGATGTTTTTAATACCTTTATAATAACAATTCTAAACTTGGAAATTTTTAACTGCTTACACAATGTAATGAACAGGTCATGTAGTTATCACTTTAATATATTGTTCTAAACTCTGAACTTAGTCTAAGTAGAATATTAGATTCTATGCCAGGTCCCTACTTCTATTTGCACCTAACTAGTCTTTGTCCAAATGTTTTAGTTTGAATTATGCGACAACATATGGCTGATTTTGTGGTTAAACTATGTGATAAGTATGGATTGCATCAATATGTAATTGCAGGATAGCATCTGTAATATCAAAGATGGGATTTCTATTTCTGGAGCAGGGTTTCAGCAAGCTGCTAGTTCCTGTGTGCATCATTATTAGTGCATGTTGTAGTGGTACTGGATTTTTTTACCAGGTATTGTTTCAAGACCAAACTTTCACACTACCTTGTGTGCAAACTATTGCAGCTTTAAATCAGGAGGAGTACATATCCACAGCAGATCATAACTTGCACCATTTTTCTTTCATGTTTTGATGGGAGTGGTTTTGATAAAAACTGGCTGAATGCTTTTCCAAGTTTTAGACCAGCAAGTGCCAGGTTCAGATGCAATGATCTGTTAAACATTAACCTTCTCCATTTTGCAGACACGTGGTTTAAAGCATGGGAGGGCTATTGTAGTCTCTACATGTGCTGCAGTGGCATCAATTGTGACTGGTGTACTTGCTGGGATGCTTGCTTTGGGTGAGCGGCTTCCTTCTGCTCCAAAAGCCCGCCTGTTGCTTCTTATTGGATGGTAACATCAGATGTTTGGCCATTTTTGCTATGTGCTTGTACTACATTTTTTTTATTTATATTTCTCTAAGAAAAGAATGGAAAATTAAACTTCCGAAGGTATGAGTGGAAGCGTTTATGGATGAAGTCTAAAAAATTCGGGAAAAACTACAACTCTATTCTTCAATGTTTGAACAATCATCATGAACTCAGGATTAGCAATGTAGCAAGACCTTCTGGGATATAGAGGACATGTTGAAATCAATAGTAGCATAGTATTGAAAGGAGTTCTGGCTTGTTTTAGTGGCTTTCTTCATCATGAGAAAAGAAGCCTAAGCCCAAGAAAATTAAGTAGAGTCCAATCTCATGAGCAAAGAAGTCCAAGAAAATTAAGTAGAGTCCAATCTGGTAATATTGTTTCAAATGAAACGAAGACCTTCAGGTTCTTTATCTAGGAAACAACTCATCTGAAAATTTTTGCCTCAGGTTACTTATTATTGTAGGCGTGATGTTACTTGTCGGTTCAGCACGGCTTATGCAATTCCTTCCATGGTCCTCACTCCGCTATGTGCGAAGCAGTGTTGACAAGAATTATGGCTCTAGAAGATCAGGCATTTCTCGTACCAGGGAACCAAGCCCAAGCACTGTCATCCAAGCGGCAGCATTAAATCATTTACTATCATCATCTTCCAAAGAAAAACCTTAATCTAACATGAGCTGGAGATTAACCTTCATCCAGATTCCTGATTTTGTCTGCAAAAAGATGTTTCCCGATCCTTCTGTTAAGGCTAGGGTGTATATGTACAGATTGTACTTGCCTCATCAGAGAGCATGAATTTTTTAGGTCATTGGCTCCCCCTAATATAGCATGCAACAAATACTCCATCTTTGGAGCGTCACCTTTAAGCAAACTCTCGAACATCTGAGAATTATTTAGCATTGAATATGACTATGATTAGCATGTGGAATTTAACTTGCATGGAAGCAATACAATACACAACTTGTTCCTTTTAACGGTTGTTAAGGCAGCTTGAAACATTTGTGGCTTGGGCTTGGTTAGTTGTTTTTGAATAACACAGACAATAGAAATTGCAGTTTTCAGATTGACAAAATTATTAATTTTGTTCTTAAAATTGTGAAACATTAACAAAATAATTTTTAAATTATATTAAATGATCAATTTTATTTTTGAATAATAGTTTTTATAGACAATTTTACTCTTTCATATAAATTTGTACAAATAATTTCATCATTAAATATTTGTATAAAGGATAAATTTATCTGTACGGCCAATTATTCATAAATATAATTGGTTATTTAATATAGTTTAGAGATTATTTTATTAATATCTTGCAATTTCCGAAATGAAATTAATAATTGTCCCTTCAAATTTTAAGAAACTGTGAAACAGGAAGAGAGAAGCTCAGAGAGATCGAATCAAAGGGCTATGGTAAATACAACGTAGTAGAAAAAATGAAGAAGGATGCCTGTTATGTTGACAGTGATGTGTTCTTCAAAATCATTGAGAGTTCAAGCAACTGAAGTTTCCCGGACCCACGTACGCTTCGAATCCTGACCGAGCCATTAACTTTGGCTTGGGGGGTCAGGGACTGATTGCCGACAAAATTGTTTGAATGCATACTAAAAAATAAAATTATTTTAATAAATTTTAATCTTTTTGATAATTTTTAAGTAAGATATTATATTTTTTTAAAAAAATTAAATACAATAAACTATGAAATATGAAACAAAATTTTATGAGTCCATTTATAAAAAATTGTAACAAACTGGAAAGTTACAATAAAAATTTATAAATTTACAAAAGGATCGTTAATTTAATAAAATTATTTATATATACACACTTCACATACTCATATATAAACGTTTTACTGTGAAACTTAGGATGATAAAATCAAAAGAAAAAAATGTAAAATATCCCCATCAATTTTTAAGTGATTTTATTTTATCTCTACTAATTTTGAAAAATTATAAATTAAACTCTTCAACTATATAAAAAATTATAATTAACCCTCATTATTTATTTTATTAATATTTTTATTTAATTACATGATTTTTTCAATACGATTTTAAACAAGAATTACAATATCATTGAATGTAGGTTTACAATATCATTCTTTTACACATAATTTTTATATTATATAATTAATGAAAACTAAATTAGATATATAGAATTTTAATTAAATACTTAAAATAAGTTGCAAAATTATGTGCAAAAAATTATGTGATAAACTAACATACAATAGTATTTTAATTCTTGTTTAGAAACTTCTTGAAAAAATTTTATTTAATAAATTAATTAATTAAGTGAAAGATGGCTATTAATCGTAAACTTTTTATAATTAAAAGGTTTGAACTCCAAGTTTTTAAAGTTAATTAGGGTAAAATTTAAAGCTGAAGAGGTATTTTACATTTGTCTCAAATCAAAATGAAAAAAAATGTTTATATATGTATACTATACATAGGTTTTTTTTTAGTCATGTATAATGATTTTTGTTGGTGAGTTCCTCTTAATTAAACTCATAATATCTTTTTTATTTATTATTTGATATAAAGAATAAAAAATAAAAAATAAATCAAAAGGCCTATTTAGGATATTGGAAGAAAACCAATAAGACTTTATAACCCTTAAAAGGCTTTGGCTTAAAGGTGCCTGAAGTTTTATGTAGATAAAAAAAAAAAAGGTTGATGCCTCATGTCTAATAAGGTAAAAGAAGATTTGGAGAAGCCCTTTGTCTTTGTTTTGTGAGACAACATATAAAGGAGAAAAGAATTTGTTCATATTTTCTCAAATTATGCAAGAAGATTTATCACTATATTTACTCAGATTCATATCAAATTTGGATATATCATTCTTGATAATTTAAGTAGTATAGTAAATATTTTTCTATTGAATTTTTTCTTTTTTGTTGGCTAATTTTACACAATAATTAATATTAATTATTGTATTAATTTTTATTGAGAATTTCACTTATTTTATGTAACAGTTGAGAATTTTGAAAAGAGAAAAAAAGAAACAAATGAAGAGAAGCTAATAATATATTCCTAAAGCTTGTATTTAACAAAATTCTTTCAATCTTTTAGCAACATAGCATATTTATTCCCGTGATTTCCCTTATAACAACTTTTCCTCATTTTGATAATAAAAAGAAATAAAAAATTAATAAAAAGAAATAAATGGCGATAATATTGATGATTATAATAAATGACCCCTACCTTTGTAATAATTGGATTGTAACAATTTTCTCTTTTTCAGAAAATCTTTGTGCTTAAGGATTAAAATTTGGAAACCTTTGCTTCAAATCAAACCAAATTGCCAAAGTTGCATACTCTGGAAATGAATTAGTCCAAGATCCTAGCATCACTATCACAACTTTATTCCCTCTCTTAACAATTCTTCTTTCAAAGATCTCAAGTTACTTTTTAGAAATCAATCCATCCTCATCTAATATTGCTAGTTTTTATTGAGTTAGTACTTTACCTACATGCTTCTTAAAGTGTGAAACATGAAAGGTAGGATGCACTTTAAACTCATTTGGGAGATTTAGTCTATAAGCCACCTTACTTACTCAAGCTAGCATCATGAAGGATCCAAAATACTTGGCTACAAGCTTTAAGTAGATCCTTTTCTTAACAAAATATTATTTATATGGTTGTAATCTTAGATAAACCCAATCCATTACATCAAATTCTCTATTAGCTCTTCTTATTTATATAGTTTCAGTCTTTCTTATGCCTTAGTTAAGTAAAATTCCATCCATTTGTTTCCTGCCTTTCTAACCTAAATGCTTCTATCCATTTTTTCAATGATGGAATCACTTGGCAAGTAAGGCATCTGCACTAGAGGTTTTTAGCCATAGACTACCTTATAGGGAATGCACTTAATAGAGTTTTGAAAAGATATGTTATACCATCATTTAACCAATGGCAGCCATTTGCTTCATTCTTTAAGTGTTTCATTAACCACGTATCTCAAATGATTCTTAAGACACCTATTAGCCCTTTTAGTTTAGCCATTGATTTGTGAGTGCTATGTTGTAGACATTTCTAGTTATGTCTGTTGTGCTTTAAAGAGTTCCTGCTAAAAGCGACTGAAAAACATTTTATTTTTGTCAAATGTAATGCTAGCAGGCATTCCATATAACTTGTAGATGTTATCTAGAAAAATTTAGACCACAATAACAACAGTAAAAAGACAAGAAAGTACTAGGACTTGAGTAGCCTTACTTAACTTATCAACCATTACTAAGGCAGTGTCCTTATCCCTAAATTTAGGTAACATTTCAATAAAGTCCAATAAGATATCTTCCCATACTCTACTAAGAATGGGGAAAGGCTACAATAGCCTTGTACTACAACTATATCTAGTTTACTTTTCTAATAGATTTGACATTCTCCTACCTATTTTCTCATATCCTTTTTTAAACCTTTTTAATATAGCACACTAATCATCTTTTTCATAGTAGCCTATACCTCTAAATACTTTTTAGAAAGTCCATTTTGAATGCATTTTAGCAGTTCTACCTTTAAGTCTAAGTCATTACCTATCATCAAGTTTTGTTTTCTCTTAAGTATATCTTATAAGCATGTATAATTAGAACTATTAAGTGCAGACCTATGTAGCAATCTTTGTATTACTGGTTTAAGTCTTTCATCCTTAATGTAAAACTTTTTACTTTTATCTATCAAGTCAATACTTAATGTGGAGATAGACAAATAAAAGGTTGAGGTAAAGTTAGAAAGAACATTTGCAATAGTGTTATGAGTATAGAATGTTTTATAATCATACCCTATCATCTTAGTCAAGCACTTTTGCTGACTATGGGTTGTAACTTATTGGTGTAATAAGAATTTCAAATTATGATGATCAATTTTAATCTTGAAATGCCTTCTTACTAGATAAGCATTCGATTTCTTCATAGCCATTAGCATTGCTAGCATGTCATTATCATAAATTGATAGGATTTAATATCTTAACCCTAATACCAAACTGAAATAAGCAATATGTTTCCCCATTTGAGCTAGCACATCCTTCACTCTTATGTTTGAAGCATTTACTTCAATCATAAATTCTTGACTAAAATCTAGTAAGGTTAAAATTGGAGCTATAGTTATTGTTATTTTTAGTGCTTTAAAAGTTAACTAAGCTACAACAAACCATTCAGATGATCCTTTTTTTAGTAAATCAGTCAAAGGCTTAACAATAATACCATAATGCTTGATGAATCTTTTGTAGTGGCCTATCAAGCTTAGAAATCCTTTTATTTTCCAGGCTGTTTAGTCTAACACAACCTGCACTCTTTTCTCATCCATAACCATACATGTCTTACTAATAACATGACTAAGATATTCTATTTCCTTAACTATAAAATAACATATATTTTTTTAAATATAACTTATTATTTCTCAAGATATCAAAGACTTCCTTTAAATGCTTTAAATGTGTTAATCCAGGATATCATTAAAAAACACTAATACGCTTTTTTTTAATAAGAATTTGAAAATGTTATTCATCAAACTTTGAAATATATATGGAGCATTATTAAGGATAAATTGCATGATGAAAAATTCATAATAGCCTGCATGAAATCTAAAAGTTATTTTATGGATATCTTTTTCAAACATTCTTATTCAATCGTAACCTAATTTGAGATCTAACTTTGTAAAAAAAAAAAGTCATGTTAGTTCATTAAGTGGTTTTTCTACCAAGGGCATAGGAAACGTATCCTAAATAGTCATCTATTCAACCGCTTGTAATCTACATAAAGCCTCTATATTCTATTTTTTTCTTTACCATGACAATAGGAAAGGTAAAAGAACTTCTACTATCTTTAATTATTCTTGCTTGTAATATCTTATTGATGATTTTTTCTAACTTATCTTTTTGTGTAAGGTTTGATTTTCATAGTTTGGCTTTCATTTTTTAGAAGAATTCCATCAACTTGTACTCTGAAATGTAGTAGGCCTTTGGGGGTCTCAAATAAGTCATCATATTCTTCTAGCAAATCATCTAGCTTTTGTTTATTAGTAGACCTAACTTTCATCACCTTTAATTGGCATTGAGACTATTCCCCTACTATCAAGGCACCTGATACCAAGGTTGTCAAAATCGTAAATCTCACTTAAGATTGGAAGAAGGGGCTAAGATTGTAAATTATAAAATCATAAGTATAATCATAAGATCCTACCTATAATGTAAAAATACATAAACTTATATATATATATATATATATATATATGCCTCTTAAAATATTAAATATGGGCAAAATAATTCCAAACATCAATAATCTAGATAGAATTAAGGTCTTATGCAAGTTTTAACATAAAGATTAATAAGTATAAGTCCTCTAACATGTTAAAAATCATAAATAACATGAGCAATGTCAAGATTCAAGCATAATAACCATAAATAAAACAAAATCTTAGGGGTTTATCATTTAAGCAATTCATCACATCAAAATTATCCATATTTTCATCTTCCATGGGATTTTCATCATTATTGTCAATATTCTCCTCTTCTTCAATTTCTTCATTATCATCCTAAAGGTTTAGGTCCAAAGAATCTTTGGATACCATCTACAGTGCTAGCAATGTCCTTAACTTCATTTATTTTATTTTTTACCTCTAGATCATGTGCACCATTTGTAATACCCTTTATTTCAATTAAATTCCTTTATATATATATATATATATATATATATATATATATATATAGATAAGTCTTCTTAGTGAACTTTAAAGTGAATGAAATATTGGATGAACTAATTTAGAAATTTAAGTTTGTTTGGATTATTATCATTATTTGGATTGAAAGTGTAATTTTAAACATTTTTTTATATATACTATAAATGGTGCTTTACTACCTTTATAAACATGATTTTATGTATACATTATTTGCTTTATATATAATGAATTACATACCAAATTTTAATTATCTCCTTATGTATATTTTTTTTATATAATGCGTTCGACCTTTCTTTGTTTAAGTGGACCTACTTTCTTTTTATTTAAAAAAATTGAAATGAATGAAATGGCTTTCTATTAAGCCAAAATGTATTAGTGTGTTGTCTTTTCCATTTTATTGGACGAGACCTTTCTTATTTTATCTCTTTTCTTTTCACTATACATTGTTGGATTATTTTATTATTTTTCTCATAAAATGGTAGAACTCTTCCCTTTCTTATCAAATAAAACAAATAGGGCATCACCACCTTCTTTTTTTTTTTTTATCTTTGGCTATAGCTCAAATGCAAATGCTTTGTTTGACTTTCATTTCTTCTTTATTGGCAATCACAAAATAGTAACTTGTGATTCTATTTTTCATGATTACTCTACTAGCACTATTTGGAATATAATAACGATAGTGGATCAAAAAATTGTCTATAGCTTTGAGTTATCCTTCAATTTTTTTCCTTTCTTGAGCTAAGCTACTCAACTTCCATATAGCCTAAGTGAGTATTTCAATAGCATGATTGAAAATTTTCTCTTAATATAAGATTTGTTAGGATTTTTAAGGGCTTGAATAATTTGTAAAATTGGAATTCTTGATGATAGGATTGTATCAAGCCCTTCAATTTCAAGAGTATCCTTCAACAAGGCCTTTATCCTAACTCAAATTAGTTCATAAGTATGAATTTTTTTTTTGAAAGTACTCAAGGATTGCATTTACTAAAGTTTTAAGCTTAGTAAACATTTGAGGGAAGTCATAGCTCTTTTAAAAATTTCCAATACTTAGTTTTTTTAATTATTTATTATTTTTAGATTGTGGTAGATTAGTAGCTAGAGGTACAATTCTTTGAAGAAATTCAACTTTTTAACAAATTAAATAAGGTGCATGGATTGTTTGTCCTTTATAAATATGTTTATGTAAAAGTTTATGATTTTAACTAAATTAAGTTCTTAAAATACATTTGATAAAATTTTAACTATTTTTTTAGGGTTTATGAAAATAATGTTATGGAAACTTTTAACAAAATTATTCATAAACTTTTGATGCTAGCTTGAATCTATGATGTGATAATTGAAATGCTCAAAGTTAAGCCCATATATACATTGATTGAAATTAATTCTGTGATTAATCATCATTTTTATAATTAGTGAGATTTATTATTATATTGTAAAGTATAATATTTGAATCCTTGGAGAGTTCCTTTAGGAAGCCTTCAAGTGCACTTGGATATTGAATTGATATGAAATTGATTGAGTGATAAGGGGAGAATTGTAATTAGTGGAGGAATAAGGAGAATAAGGAAATTGATTGTATATTGAATAGATATGGTTGTCTAAAGGAACTCACCAAGGTATCTCCTTATATTTTAGCACCATTTATCTTTCCATTTAATTTTATATGTAATGGAAACCATATTTACACTTTTATTTTATCATTGTCTACTTTAGGATTATATACATATATATGTGCCTATTATTAGATACCTTGTTATTTTGTGCACACTTTATATAAATGAAACTTTTCTTGATATGATGGTTGATTTAATTAAAATTTGTAAAAAAAATGGCCTTATTGGAAAATACAGGGCATAGAACTATTTTAATTATCATGTTCTTCATAGTTATTCAATTAATTAAGAATAAGTGATTTTGAATAAAAAGTTCACTCACTAGGTTTCTTTGAAACTCATTTTTTTCTTTTTTTTAAAAAACATTATTTTTTAGAGCCCCAGTGTGATCTATCCGTTGCAGTTCATCAAGTTATTAGGCCTGAGTCTAGTCATTGATCACTTGTACTAGGTATACTGTAGATATGAAGCCATTGCTTTTCAATATTATTTTTGGCAATGGATACTAATTGTATTTTGCATATACTATTAGTCATGTCTATGCGTATAATGTTGTCGTTAGATTGCATTATGGACATTTAGATTTTAGAGTATATATATGCAGATTATGATAGGGTATATAACCCTAAGTTTATAACAGGTACCTTTAGAAAAATATTATAAAATAGGGGAAGTTTTGCTAAAATTCTTTATAAACTGAGATGTAAATATTATTTTAGATGAATTTGTATGAAATGCATTTAGCAGTACATTGAACATTCATTGATTTATATTAGCTTATGGGAGGTTACTTCGTGTTGATCTCCTATGTCAGTTATGCCTCTAGAAATTTGAAGGCATGACACCATTGTCACTATCCAACTCTAACCCTTCATGGATAGATAAATTTTTATCATCCTCCACAATCCACTCGTCATTATAAGAAACATTATCAATGTTATAATTTATCTCTTTGCTAACATGTTTCCTTTCCATTAATTTAGAGTTATACATGACAAAAATAAGATCATTAATTTTCTTTTAGCATAAACAATTTTTTCTCTGTGAACATAAATAAATTAGAAAAAAAAGGAAATAAGATTTATTTGCAAAAATAAAGATGGATAAACTCATAATTTATAAAATTTTACTATCTCAAAAACACTCCAATTTCTTTCACATCTAGAAGAACTGTAAGTCAAACTGAATATCCTTATTATAAATTTTTATAGCATTAAATGTTCATACCCATATGAATCCCATCATTCAATTGGTGCTTTTTGAGCCTTCATATTTTTTTGCTACTCTACTACTAAAAAAATCCTCTTGTATGTTTGAAATCCTCTAATTGTTTATCAATCTTATTGAACTCCTCATCATCATGTACCATCCTCTCTATATATTGATACAATCTATATTTGACTTCCTTGTTTACTTTAAAATCATTACTATAATGGAAGTAAGGATTTAAGTAATAGGTTGTAGCATGCAAAGTTCTATAGAGCTAAGTATCTCATCTTTCATCAATAATATCCTATAATAACTAGTAGTTAAAAAAATTATATAAATTAGATTAGATTTTATTTATATATGCAAGAAAAAAATTAAATCATTGAATATCTAAATAAACTTAAAAGCAAGTTATATTTACCTTTTTTGATATTTTTAAAATTTACTTATAGTGTTTCTTTAGCATAGTCTATCTTTTTATAAATAAATCCTAGAGTTGGTTTTTCATCTAAATCCATCATATGAAGTACTTTGATAAGAAAATAGGTAACTTTTAAGCATGTTATAATATTTTTTCAAAATCTACCATCTGAAACATAATTCTCAAGCATCTTTTCATCCTTTATTTTTGCATAACAGCTATAGTTTCATTATATAGACCCAAACATTGCTATTAATGCTCTCTTATTATCTAAAAGGCACCTTAAAGTCAAATAGGCAATGGTAAATCAAGTAACAACTAGCCTAATTAAAATTTTCCTTTTAATGAAGGTCTTCAACATGAAAATTAATAAAGCCTTTAAATAAACGAAAGTTATGATTTTTTTTCCCTATTCTTATTGTCTTATTGTGAACCTTAATTTTTTCTCCAAATTCTCTAACATTAAATTAATATAATGTGCTGCACAAGGAGTCCAATACAATTTCTTCCTTTTCTTTATTAATATTTATCTAGTTACTTTATAATTTGTAGTATTATTTGTGATAACTTGGATAATATTTTCTTCAGTAACTTCTTTTACAATTTCATCTATCATTTTGAAAATTTTATTTGCTATTTTGTATATGTTTAAAGCATTTACAAATTTTAAAAACATTATTCCTTTAGGGTTAATCACTAGAAAATTACAAATGAACCTTCTCTTTTTATCATTCCATCCATTTGTCATAATTGTGCATCCTATTTTCTTCCATTCAGCTTTATGCTTTGCTAGTAATTCTTCTATATGAGTCATTTCTTGCTTCAAATACTTTTCTTAAATCTTATGATATGATGGTGGCTTGAATCCAACTCCACATTTCCTAATCAAGAAGCATATTTTCTTAAATTCAAGATTTTTCACACAATTGAAAGGTATAGCACTTGTGTAGAAAAATTTAGCAACTTGTCAACATATTTTTTCTCTCAAATATTTTTTATATATATGATTAATAGTTAATTGTGTGTTTTGACCTATATTTCTTCTCTTGAATATAGATGCCAATGCCATATGCTTCTCCTTTTTTTCTCACTAACTCCTCTTTTATCACCATCTTGTATACTATCCTCTTCTCCATCAAACTCATACCTTTTTTAGAGCTTGATTTTTCCTTTACATTAATCAAAATTTGTAATATAAGCTTCTTTACATCATCAAGAATAGAAGTACAAGCACTTATATCTTTTTTTGTGCAAGTTAAATCATGTTTTAAGTAGTAAACACCTTTTGTTAAATCTTCTCACAATATTTGCATTTCATCTTTCTAGGATCATTTTCAACTTCATAACTATGTTGCCATCCTATATCACTTATACTTCCCAATGTATTTTTTTAACAACTTTTTTACTTGTACCTATATTCCCAATTACACTCGCATAACCAAATGAAGCCATTATTTAGCTTCAAAAATTAATAATTATTTAATAGAAATTAATATATTATATAAATTAAAAAAATTATCAATCAATTAAGAAAAATTAAAAATTTTAATCAACATTAAAAATTAAAATGAGCAAAATAAATATTAATTATTTAATTAACATTAAAATATAAAAAATTAATCATTTAATATATATAAAATAATAATCATTTAATTAACATAATTACATAACATATATAATATAATATAATTAGCAAAATTAGTAAAATTAGTAATAAGATAAATACAATCAGATAATAAAATTAATATAATATAATTATATAAATATTAAAACTAAAGAAAAAAGATAATAATAAAGTAGCAAATAGATATAAATATATATAATATAAAATTTGAAACTAACATAAATATATATAAAATTTAAAATAGAGACTAAAAGGTTTTGCTGTATTTTTTTACCTTTGAGTGATGACGTCCTCTGCTTCCTTTGTTCTGTATTTGTTTTTCTTTGCTTTATGTCTATATTTGTGCTTTATGTCTATGTCTATCCGAGTCTACATTGTCTTTTTTAGCAATAGCCTTCAATATTGTGTTTTGCATATCTAGCATCGCATGATGTCTTCTGCAATTTTGCCTTCCAACGCTGCTCTAGCCTTGAGCAAATTTTCTTTGGAGTTGAAGGTACATTGGATTTTGTAATTAAGGTTAATTTTTACAATGGATTGGGCCAAATTTTTTCAGCCTTAATTAAACCTATATAATAAATTACCATTTTGGCAAATTTCAAAAGTAGTTTCAAGCTTTATCTGGGATCATTGTGCAGAAATGATTTCAGCAATTTTATGATGAAAATCATGATCCTAGCATGATCCCAACAACTATGAGTTCTCCTTGTAATCAAACTTATATTATAGTGAATAAATTGTATAATCATATAATTTTGCAATTGAATTCATAATTTTGACAACCATGCCTGGTACTAGAAGTTCTCCCCCTAAAATGGATTAAAACATTTTTTAGGGACTTTTTAACATTGAAAATTTATATTGAATCTGGTTTAATACCATGCAATGTCACCTTTTTGCCATTTTATTGGAATTGCATTATGAGATTAGTGAAATTCGATAATATTGGTCATAATGTCACCAACTATTAAACTTCAAGGACCATATCACTTCCTTTTAAAGTAAAACTATAAAGTCATCCTCAAAAGATATAGTATTAATAGCCTATTTCAAACCACTATATATGCCCTATGTGAATAGGATATCACCATTAGCTATGATCACTTTAGCCCCTGCCTTTGCCTAACAAACCATTTCATAACTTTAACAAAAATGTTGTTTATGAAATTATGAGTACTTTAAGAATTAACTAAAATTGCTACTTTTCTTTTCTTCCCTTCACACAATCCTCAATCCTCATTGTTTGAAACCCATTAGTGCTAAAAATAACTTGTAAAGAAACAACTGCTTGCATAGAATTTTCCCCTTCCACTTGGACCACTTCAGTATGATCCAAACAATTAGAAAAAAATCTTCAATCTCATGTTAAGCAGTTGAAATAATTAAGATGTCATGCATTTATGATCAAAAGTGTATTTAGCCCCATACTAATAACATAGGCCCTTCTTTTTCCTTTCCTTAAACTTTATAAAGCTTAGTTTCTTTAGACTAAATTTGGGATAAGAAGTTTGTTGGTTTAATCTAGAGGTGTTTCGATAAGTGTAAGGTCCATGAGAATTGAAAATAAGTATTTATGGGCTAGATTAGGAATGGTTAATAAGCCTAGTAGAAGGTTAAGTTTGGATGAATTAAGGTAAGGAGGTGATTAATTAATAATTGGATAGTAAGATTTTAGTAAAAAAATTTATACTAGTTGTTCTCTAAAATTTTTAAGAAGATATTGTATTTATTATTTTATTAATAAATTTTTTTTACTAAATTAGATTCTATGATTTTTACTCTAATATTAAGGGATTTTTCATGTTAAAAATTAGTAGCCTCCTAATTTTTTTTCATATTAATTTCTTGTGATTTATTTAATTACACATGTGGGACAAGTTGATGTAGTTAATTTATTTAATTTTTATTGCATGTTACTCTAATCCTTTTTCTTCCAAATAGTTTTATTATTAAAATTTAGGATGATAAAATAAAAATATATAGCAAGTAAGTGACAATTTTAATATAATTATATTATGTTTAATGTAAAAAAACTATAAGTGAATTTTAATGCAAGCAATATTTTTGAAAGAATAAAATTAAAATTTGACAAAAGTTAGAAAAATATTTTGTAAGTCAGTTAAGCTTTTTTTTATTACATATTTGTTTTTATAAAGTATTTTTAAGGTATAATATAATAAAAAAGTTTTTATTTAGTAACAATTTGGAAAGATAAAAAATATCAAAGTATTAATTTTTAAAGATCTTTAATTAATTATATAAGAATTATTATCCTATATGTAATATTAGAAAAAGAATTATAATTTCACACTTTGTATTTATATATCTATCACTTTTATACAATTTACTTTTATTATATGAATACATAATTTTTTAATAGAATTATAATTTCACACTTTGTATTTATATATTTATCACTTTTATACAATTTACTTTTATTATATGAATACATAATTTTTTAATATAATTATAAGTTTTTTAAAATTTTAAGGGGGTTGCAATATATAATAATATATGTATTAAAAAAAAGCATACTGCTTTAAAGGCTGAGGCTTCCATTAACCCCTTTGCCTCGACACTTAGATGCTATAGCAGGTGGACTTACTACTTTTGTAGTAAAAAATAGGTGAAATTATTTTTCAGGTCTCTACAATTTATTATTTTTTTTGTAAAGAAGCCAATACAATTTGAAAATTTTAAATTAAATACTTATACTTTCATTTTATTTATAATTAGATTCCTACCATTAGTTTATTGTTAATTCTAAATCCTATAGCAATGTTTTGCCAATTAAGCTTAAAATGTGTCAACATTGAGATGCCACGTAAATTCAACAAACAAATTTTAATTCCTTTTACTTTCATTAATTTTTCTAAATAAATTCTTATAGTTTTTAAAATTTTAAATAGGGAAGTAAGAAGAGAAAAAAATAAAAAATTTAAAAATAATAAAGTATACTAATTAAATTTAAGTTTTACACTTAATATCATTAAAATTGAAATGCATTTAATAAATATTAAGTAACTAAAATAACTAAAATAATATTTTAAATTCACTACCATTAATGTAAAATTTAACTAACTAAAACTATTTGTTACCTCATCCTTAAAATATTATAATAACAGAGCTTTATAGTATAAAGGGAAGGATAATAAGCTAATTTTTAGCATCAATAATATAAAATGAATATTTTATTAGAAGTGTATAAACATTAAAATATTGGGAAGAAGAAGGGTTTATTAATTAATTTAAGTTCCAAATAAAACTTTTAGGTAAATTAAAATAAATTGTGAAGATTGCTTAAGATAAGAAGCTAAAAGATTTAGTAAAAGGATAGTGTATTGAACTAAAAAATTTGAAAGTTATAAGCAATTAAAAGTGATTTTATGAGTATGAAGGAGATTTAGGGCATAATATTAAAAATGCTCCTACCTTTATATAAATCCAACTTTAACCTAAAAGTCCTTATTTCTCTCCATCCTAACCCTAATACTCATCCTCCATATTTTCTTTATTCTCCTTATTCATGTGTTCTCCAATCAAGCTTAAGGGAAATGAATCATCTTTAATTTCTTCATGCAAACAAGGTAAATGACAACTTGATTTCCCATGGTTGTCTTGAAATATAAAGTGATTAGGGGTGTTTACCCCAATTGGGGAAATGAACCCTAATATAAAATATTTAAGATTTTAATTGATTAGGGCTAAAAGACTACAAATTTAACCTTTTGAATCCTATTCCATGCTATGTGAGTAACCATTTTAACTTTAATTTATTGATTCAAATGAATTTATTTAGTTGTATGAGTTATTTTGGGACTAGATATCTAGTAGTCACTTAACTATCTTCTCCATTCATAATATAAGCGATCTTTGTGTAAGTTGGAGTGGAGAAATTATGATAAAATAGAGCAATCCCTTATGGTAAGAAATTGGCTAGAATCATGTGTAATCACATATATGTTATAACATCATTAATCTAATGAAGATATGATATTATTTTTATTTCCAAATAAAGTATTCACATAAGATATTAGAAGGTCATGTTAGTCAATTTTAACAAACATGAATGAAATTTTAACAGTAAAAGCCCAATTAAAAATAAAATGAGATTGTAAGTATCCAATTCCAAGTTTTTAAATTATAAGTGCCTATTTCAAAAAAGTGTGAAACTATAGGAAACAATAGATTAATTTAACTTTTTTAATATAATATCATATTATTTTCAATACTTATTCTTTTTCCCAAAACTAAAAGAGACAAAAAATATGTTTATATATTATTGGATGTTTGGTATCCATTTATCAGTTCACTATATAAAAAAATAATGAATAAATAAATATATAATGTCATAAAATATAATTAATTATAATTTAAATATTATAGATTTATTTTGAATACTATGATTTCATCAATATAATTTGATTTGAAAATTAAAAAGAATTAACTTATTTCATATATCTATTAACATATAATTTTGTGTTGTTTTATATTTATAAAGTAGTTCAATAGTTTAATAGGTTTTAACTCACAATTAATAAAATAATTATCAACTAACTTAAAAGCAAGATGCACTAAATAGATTTAATATATTGAAAGATAGTCAATTAGAATTATAAGATTTAGAAAAATTGTAAGAAAAACTATGAATGAAATCATGTTTAAGTGGTATGTGGAAAACACACATGTTTAGAGTGAAATAGTGTCAAATTATTCATATAGTTCAACTATTCGAACAAGATAAAGAGCCTAGTTAATTTTATGTATCTACATGATTGGATAAATCCTTTAATGAAAGATTTTGGATAGTATATTGAGGCATTAGGCACTATTGCTTGAAATAATAGTTTTTAGTTACTTACAATAGCTTTAAAAATAACATCTAAAGAATTTTTTTGTGCTTAAAAATGTAAAAAATTCAAGATAACAAAAATGCAAATATCAGGGCTCTTTTCATGTCACTAATTTTGAGCCCATGCTATGCACGGGTTTACTAGATTGGCTAGCAACATCATTGTACAAACCTATTATAAGATATAAGAAAATCATATATAATAAAGGTTGACCGATTACTATGTATTATAGTTATGAATTTTAATTTGGGACACAGATTTCTTACTTTCTACCCTATAAATAAGAAGCACACACATACAGAAAATGTGATGCAAAACAAGTTAGTCAACTGCTTTCAATAGTGTCTCTTAGCGAAAATTACAAATATAATGAAACCATTCTAGTGTAGTTAAGATTACAAAGATGAATTTTTGTTATGTCATTCTCTTTCTTTTTTAGTTAAGATTACAAAGAAAATCATTTTAGTTATGTCATTCTCTTTCTTTTTTGATGAATTTTTGTAACCTAGTGCATGACATTTAAGGGCTAAATAGATTTGCAATGATAGTTTCATCATCAACTTCATCATTTCTAGCCCTTTTTTTCAATAGTGTAATATCATTAATTGAAGTAAGATCGATTATGTGCTATGAAGGTAAATACAATACATCTTACATTCATGAAATAAGTTATTTTCAATGTTAGACTCAAGGCTAGGAATATATAGTTGAAGTAATAATTCTATAATGTACATTACATTATCTTCCTCCATTATCGTTAGCAAAGGAGATTGAATGCGCCTAATATCTTTAGATGTAACCCGCCATTCATCATTCAAAATTTTTTCATTAGATGTTAGTTGATGTTATATATTTTACAAATAATGCTACATGCATGTAACTTACAAATTTTGACACTGGTTGAAAAAAGTAATCCAAAGAAGCTATTTGATTTTCTAGAAAATAGTAACACCTTGTTGTTAATGTAATTAATGGGTTGCTATGATGTAAACTATCTAATACAAAAGCTTAGATTTTTTTGATCAAATACATATGAGCATAGATTTTTTATATTTATTCTCACAAAGCCTATGAATTAAACACATAATACTAGAAAAACATTAGAAATTGCAATACCAATAATAAGAAATTCGTTAAGAAAGGCATATAAGAATAGAAGTAATTATGAAATCCAAAATCAAGACTATATATCATTTTATAGAGTAAATAAACTTCAGTAACTACTTTTAGAAAGGATTGTCTACTTATGTGAGATAAGCTTCATTTTAGTTGGGAGCAAGACAAATAAGGCTTATCATTACTTATCTATGATATTTACTATCATATGGAAAGAAACTATGTTAGAAAAGGTGGAAATAGGATCATGCTAACATTTTACTCTAAGTTTGAATGTCCTGGATGTACAACTTAAAAGATTGAATTTAAAAAAAATTCATTAAAGGCAAATATCTATGTGTGACTAAATAAATTTTATGTTTTGAAGTGATGATAAGCAAATAAGAGTTATATAAGGAGGCAAGACTTCAACATAGAATTTGGAAACTGGCAACTTAAAAAGTATTATTCTTATAACCTAACTTATATACTAAATTACTAAGTTATAAGAAAATGCAAGCAAAATCGAAAAGTATAGTGACTTGAGTATACTTAATGTAAAGAATTTATCAATTAAAATCATTTCAAGTGCAATGTTCATGACATCAAAAACCATTTTTGACAACTCAAGTTGTAGTAACAACTTGTTGGTGCAGCTATTGTCACTTTATTTGAAATTAGAATTTGGAAAGTGAAGGTTAATGCCAAAGTATGATGGCTTAGTGACTCCATAGATCAATTTTTTTGTTGTAGTAAATCATAAAATTCATTTAGAATAGTTGTACCAAAGACTGCCCAATAGCCATATTTCCTAAATAATTTATATAATACATATGACAGCAAATGGCTTAAACATTGGCAAGCCTAGCAATGTTGATGTTAATGACCTTGATAGTTAGTTTTAGCAAAAAATTCATTGATTGGCCATTATAGTTGGGATGTCATTATTAAAGAAAGTCATTAGTTTGTTATTAGGAAGCAGGGCAATTTATTATAGGTTTGTCCTTTTTAAAGAAAATTTCTTTTTGTTTTGTTGTTTTAACTCAATGTTGTAGTTTTAGATAGATGTTTCAAATGAATTGCAAGGATTTTAGGAGAATAAGTTTCCACTTTTCTATAAGAAAGGTTAGACTGAGTAAGTTTAAAATAACATTACATGGAAGACATTTATCTTTAATGCATAACAAAAGTATCATTAATATAAGTTGAAAGTCATTTGTGGAGTTTAGTAATTGAAATTGAATAAACTTATTACATGATGCATCAAACTAACCTGATAAAAGGTAGAGCTAGCCTTAAAATTCCTTATAGTTTCCTCCTCTTCAGTAGGGGTGGCAATTTTTTTTTAATCTGATACTAACTGACCGTAACCGCTCGATAATAAGTAGTCAAAGGCGGATTAAATAAAAGTTTTGATTTGTTTCAGAATAGAAAATGAAAAATATTTTCAGGTTCAGTCAATTACGAGTAGAAGTGCATTAACCGTTACTAACCAAATCCGATCGAAGACTTTGCTAAAATTCTAAAAAATGATATCATTTTAAGAAAATTTTAGATTTTTTTAACTCAAACCATTTCTTCAATTTACATTTTTCATTTAATAATAGATCTGACCGAACCCATCTTTAACCGCTATAAACCGCCTTGATCGGTTAAATTCGATTAATGAATAGTATTCAGTTGGATTCAGTTTATATTTTTTAATGATCGATTTGGTTTGGTCGGGTGGAATTAGGTTGTTTAACTAACCCTAACCGACCGATTCCACCCCTACTCTTCAATAAGGTCAAGTACTATAAAATAGTTAGATTCATCCTGTGAAATCTTTACTTTGAAGAGAAATGTTCTATCTCTCAATAAATCAAACTCAATAAGGAAACCATCCTCATAATTTTCCTACATAAGAAATAAAATATCAAGTTAAAGAAAGTTATGTTTGGTTTAATATAATTTTTGTATGGAAGAGAAATAGTAGGGAAATTAGGATATTAATTGCTTACTCTAGCTTACTGCTCAAAGAGATATTCAGCTAATTGTTTAAACAATTTAGTAACTTTATGTTCAAATAAAATAAATGTTGCCCTCCTTGTATCATCAACTACTTGGATATGAATTTTGTATCTATTAAGTTGAGATAATTAGTAGTCATGCAAGAAAATAAAAATCATGTAGTAGTTAAATTTGATGTGAAGTCTTTGTCTTACTTTGGAATTGTTAACTTGAGTTTCTTATTGCAAGTATAGAAAATAATTCTATAATCAATGGCACTTTACTTTTCTTCCATAAAAGTTGCAACCATCATAAAGCTATTTGAATTTGATAAGAGTTGTCTTTATTGTTGCAATAATGGTTGTAGTTGAAATTAAAAATGGTAGAGAATTTTTTAGCAATTACTCATAATTAATTTAGTAATTGATCAAAAAGTAAGTTAAACTACACTTGTTTCATCTCTTTTATTTCTTGAATTATCATCTTAGTAATTGAATTAGCTTAATTTTCACTATTCATTTTAATCGACTGAGTTTGAATCTCCATAAATCTTTATGAATCAGAATTTGATGTCAATTGCAAGTTAAAATATAACTCAAAAGATAAGTTAATGGTTAATTTAATATTAAAACTTGTCGAGCATGAATTTAAAATTTCATAGTTTTTAGTGCAAAAATGGCCATATACCACTCTTTAAATTCCACACATTATGGAATATCTGGGTTGAATATTATCCTTGAAGTAGTCCATGAATTTGTTAGAGACTTCACTCCTAAATTGAAAGAGAAAGCATAATTAATTCAATTGTACAACTAAAAAAATAACAAGAAGTGACTTCTATAGTTAAAGAAAGAACTTGATGCTTTAGGCACAACCCTAACTAAATGAAACGCAACAATTATGGAGGTTTTAGTTGACTCCCTAATATAGTTTTTAACATAATTAGCTAGATCACCCCCACAATATTACTTTTAAGCACTCATAACATGACAACCCTCAGAAATATGTATTATTATTAAAAAATGTGGTAAAAAGGTTAGTGGTATCACTCAAACAAATAAATAAAATTGAAGAACAAAATTAATGATCAATGAATTTCATAATTCATTAACTACACTTTCTTTATTCTCACATTCCATTTAGGCATCTACATAATAATATAAAATAAAAGGGTACATTTAAATTTAATTGAAATAATCAAAATAAAAATTAATTCAAAAATAAAATTCGTACAATCAAACAACTTTCACAGAATTTATGATAATATAATAATATGGTAAAAATAAAGCAATAAAAATAACATAATGTAAAAGCACTAACAAAATTAACCAAAAGTTCAAAACTTCCCTTAATCATTTTCAACACTTCAACCTAGGTCAATCAACATAACTAAACTTTTAATTCAATTTCATCGAATGCTATTCTACAATTATCTAAGGTTTAGTCATGTAAGTTAAAAAGCACAAATTAGAATAAACATGTGCAAAAGAGGAAAATCAAATGCAAAATAGAAAGTATACCCACTAAAACCCCTTAATGATCAATGATTAATGATCAATAATCTACATCTTTTAACTATAAATGGAAAGGAAACAAAACCTCTGACATCATCCACTTACAAATGCCAAACTTGAATCCACAACTCATGCAAAACTTGAACCTAAAAGTGATGCATGTATAAAAATTTTATTAATTCTACCCTTGATGCATAACATCCAACCAAGTAGTATCATACGAAGGAAAATTGACCTATAATCGTGCAAAGAAGTAGCTCAAATGGTAGAAGCAACTCCTTAGAAGAATCAGCTGAAATCTAAAAAGCACCATTACAAAAACATAAGGCTCTGTTCTTTGGTTGGCATTTTGAAAAGAAGATGATAAATGTATTTAGACAAATTTAATGAAGGAGGAACCTTTAAGACGTAGATATGGCATCAAGCATTGACAACATTTAAAGTTATTTAATGTTCCCAAGTAGAGAAGATACTGTTCGCTAAAGAATTAACATTATTATTGCTCCTAGTTTTTTTAGTAACCTGACCTATGTTAAATAAGGCCAGTAATATATTAGGGCATCATATCTAGTTGGAACTGGCCCATAGCATGGAGGAGCACTGGCCCACTATTAATGCCTAGAAGCTATCAAGCATAATAGGAGTAGATGCACTTAGCGGTAAATCAAAATATAAAGCCACAGTAGACTAACACATCATAGGAAAATAGTAATATAAAATGGAAAAAAATGAAGTTGTTTTAGATGTATAGTATTAGATTACTTCTACTTCTTATTATAATTATGAAATAACAAATGGAAGAGCCTCTTTTTTAGGAAGTAATACTCATTTCCATTAGACCTTGTGATTCAACCAAACCAATTAGTTGTCCACCACCACCACAAGGACAAGGAAATTAGTAATCATTAGTGGAGAAATCATTATGCAAAACAAACCATACATGCATGTAAAGAATTTTACTTGGCACATATATTTCTATTATCCTATCTATCTTATCTTTTATATTTATATTATATAGTTTAAATTTAAGCTTTATTTATTTAGATTAAAAAGACTTTTCATAAAATATAATTAAAAATATTAAAATAAAAAATTATTTTATTTATTTAATATTAAATATAAATTTTTTTATAAAAGTAATTCCTTCTGTTTCAAAAATGAATTTGCCTTTATTTATTATCATACCTCTAAATATCATTTTTAATCATTAATATAAATAATATATCATTTATTTATTAGTATATATGTAAATAATATTTTTTATAAAAAATATTTTTGACGAAATAAAAATGAACTCTAAATTCTTTGAAAATATAATATTAATTTGAATTCAAATTATCTTGGATGTGTAATTATGACAGAGGGCCTCAAACAAGACTAAGTTCTACAATACAGGGATATCCAAGGTATTCATGACATAGCTAATTGCAATAAGCCACATAGGCTGGTGAAGAGGGCAAAATAGTCCTCCAAAAAGGTAAGTTTAGGCTTTGTTTAGTGGTAGGATAAATAAGAAGAAATAGAAAATGAAAAAGAAAGAAATGAGGGAAGAAGGAAAAAAGAGAGAACATATTTTCTTCCCTTGTATTTGGTTGGAGAGAAATTTAAGGAGAAAGAAGTTAGGAAAAAAGTTATTTTCTTTTAGTTAAATGAATAGAAAATTAGGAAGAAAGAAAACTTAATAAAATAAAATGGCCATGATATCCTTAATGCATAAAATATGGTTAGCTGATTGTTAATGTAAATTTATTCTACACTATCACTTCTATGCATGATTATATCATTAAATAATTATTAAAACTATTTTCTTGTCATTAAAAATTTTCATGTAATGTCTATTTCTTAATGAGGTATCTTTTTTTCATTCACCAATAATTAAAAAAATTTATACTATCAGTTTATCAAATTTAAATTTTTTTAAAAATATACATTATAATAATCATTTTCATTAATTTTAATATAAACTATTAACAAATTAAGTAAGCATGCTTATGAAACTATCCCTTCCTAGTAACCAATGTTATGCTTATTTGTTGGATTTCAATAGATTTTATTAATCTTATTCTTATCCTTCATCATAAAATATAACCCAACATAATATTAAGTCACAACTCCTATCATAGTATACATTGGTATTCCATGACATATTATCTAATAAAATATAAATTAAACACATCATCCATATTATTTATGTTACTTACATCTTACTAACTGCCATAATCATGCAAAATCCACATAAATTAGGGATATACATCCTTAAAAAAATCCCATAACATTACTAAATATTTTTCAAATGATTTTTTAATCTTTCATAAGGTATTATAAGAGATTTCAACGTATCTCCTATGGTACACTAAAAAATTAATTTTTGGCATTCTCATTTTCATATAAGAAACAATAACACTAAAATCAGATTTTTTGTATCATTCTTATGTTTTCTAGCTCATTCCATACATCAACAAGATTATAATGTTGAGGTCTGCTTCTTTTAAGAATTGCAAGACCTTTTTTAGCTATTTCAACTTATTTGCTAACTAATGCAATTCCTTATCTCATAACTTTAGCTAAGCTGTTAATTCTTTTGTTCACTTTTTCATATCCATTTTTAACTAAATCAATCCTTGTTGTTTTGCATTTGGTGCCCTTTGAAGATTATGTTCCTTAAGATTAAATGGAATTGCCACATACAAGATTATATGCATCCATATTGCCTGTAGAATTTATGCCTTCATTTCCCCACTGAAAATCACAATTAGACATAATATTAAAATAATTATTCAAATTAATGTTTTTGCTTTCCCACCGTTGGACTTTGTCTTTTGCACTTTCAGCACAAATACTAGTTACTTTATCCTTACTAAAAAGATCTAACAATTTATCATAGTTATACATTGATGTTTGCTTCCATCTTTATGCTTTAGGCTTCTCTTATGAATGTAACTTTTATCAGTCATATCTACATATTGGAAATAATTTTAAATTCAACATACTTTAAGAAATATATTGAAAGTAAAAATTTATTACAATATTGCAATACCTTTTCAATTATTCAAGGACTCGTTCGTTAATCACTATTTTGACTTTCTTTCGGCCAAAAACTTTAAGATGTCCACACGAACCAACAAATCACCAATGAACATCCACGACCACTGATTGGAATTCTCCTCTTTTGCCTTATAGTACTAGCTACGCCTTTTCAAGGGTTATAGTCAAGGAGGGCTGCTAGAATTTTTATGTTTAGGATGCATGAATAATCTATATTATTATCCAACAAACCTATTTAAATAGGTGCATAAAAAATCTTAACTAATTAGGCTTTGTTCTATGTATAATTATAGGCTTATTATTAGGCCTTATAATTATAACATGAAATTCTCAAATATTAAGCCCAAACAATTTAGTCTATCAATTCCAAATCTATAAGGTTCTAAGTGTGTTACTCTACAGGCTCTTATTACAATGATAATGATCATAAATCATATTAATGATCATACTTTATGATCATTACTAATAAGCGGTGTCTAACAATACATCATTATTACCTAAGTAATGTGAAAGTCAGTGATTTGATTGAACCTTTATATGTGATCATTATCTATATCTTTTTATCCTACACATTTAGATTGAGCACAAGATATGAATCGTATCATTCTTGTATAGCCCAATCCAAAGGTTTCTTGATTCCTAAGTAAGCTGATTGAAGTAAATGTAATTGACATCCCATGTCAATTAATCTGAGCATGACTATGCGTTTTCTTAATTTTACTTAATCAAGGAGCCCATAGATGTTACTCTTATTATATAAGCGGGATAAATTCTATTTTGATCACACAAATCTCTCTGCATGATATGTGACATATCTAATAACTATCCTTGCATTCACTTAACCATGAGTGACATAGAGTAGTATCAAAATATGAAACTCACATGTAGAGAACTTTGGCGATCTCGAGTTAAATGACCATATTAATAATGATCATTAAGAATCACTCATGACACTCATACAATGATCTATGTAGTATTCTTAAGGTAGGTCAGTCAAGTATACAAGTTCTCTAACTTATACTCATGTACAGACTTAATATCTCATATAAGTTACCACACATGCTAGTCTTAACGTATCAAAGCAACTCAATCTACAATGATACATGATTATGGACATTTAAAAATATAATTATTCTAAAGTTATTATCATAATTAAATATATTACGTAAATAATATATATAAATATGATAATTAGAATTGCTATTAAAATAATACGATTCAAATTTACAATCATCAATATGATTAATTTTAAGGCACATACACTAATAGCAATTACCTTCAAGATCTCATCCCAAACTTCCAACTCTACTTAAACATCTATATCATAGGATTCCAACTAATTCCACTTCATATGTGAAATAAATTATAACATTCATTGAAGAGTACCTTTAGAATTTTCATTATATTCTTAATATATTGCTTTTAAAAAAGAAAGAGAAGGTCCTATCATTAGTTTCAGAGTTTTCATTATAGTAACGTAAGTTAGAGAAGTAAAAGTACCATTCGATCTATTTCCTTTGTGAACTTCCTCCAACAAAGCATTTAACAACATTGTATCCATCTCGGGAATCCATCTTAACATATCTTTGGAAGAAGTCTGTCCCTTGCCTTTTGATTTTTTATTCTTTGACATGATCCAATCTATAAATTATCACATAAACTAGTACGATTACATAAGTAATATAAGAAATTAATAATTAAGTTACATGACATTATATTTTTTTATTTGTAATCCTTAACAAGGCAATTTAATGTAGAGACAATAATCTTGCATCCTTCATTAGCATAAGCAACATGCTTGATGTCTTGTGAGATACAAACATAAGAAATGCAAAAGCAATCATGTTACACAATATTTATATGAAAAACATATAGTTATATAAAATTCAATATGGAACATCAAGTTCATTAGAAAAATAATAAATTACATATTATTACATAGTACATAAAAGAAATTTATGATAAATTTGTTGGTGTGTGTCCTAGAACCAATCATATAAGATGATTAGAGTTATACACAATGTATTATATTTTATTTTAGGCAATTTAATTATTATATTTTATTTTTATTATTATTATGCGCAATTTATAACTTAATATAATAATTATCCTTGGAATAGCTTTGCTATTCCTAAAATGCCCCTAGTCAAGTATTATTATGAAAAAAGGATAGTAATAATACATCGAGACTAGCATGTATAGTGACTAATGATTACGAATCATTGATATGTGATATCAAGTCAATACATGAGTACATTGCTAGTGAACAATGTACTGGACTGACCCACTATGAGAATATTGCATGGATAAACGTGTCATAAGTTATTCTCATATGATCACAACTACGCATAAACCTTTGACCTGAAGTCACTACGGTTCCCTACATGAGGAATTACTCACTTTAATATTGTCCTATGTCACCTTTAATCAGGTGACAAGTAGGGCATTGATTGGGTGTGTTATAAATCATGCAGAGGGAAGTGAGTGATGTAAATGGGATTTTATTACTCTTGTATAAAAGAGAAATATCCTTGGGCCCCTTGATTGAGTGAGACTTAGAAATGCATGGCCATGCTCAGTTGAATTAATATGTGATATTAATTATTTATTTTAAGTCTACTCAGTATCAAGAAATATAAATTGAACATTGACGAGGATGACACATTCCATGCCTCCAGTTCAATTTGGATATTATTACAAAAGGGTTATGATGTAAAACGTTGATCATGTATTAGGTGGATGTCGAATCACAGACATTCTTACTACTTGAGTGGCAGTGATGTATTGCTAGATACCGCTCGCTGTCTATGGCTCAATAATAAGTCATTGTCAACGTAATAAGAACCTACAGGGTCACACAAAAGGAGTAGGAATAAGACAATAATTAATTGGACTTTAATTATATTAATATCCAATTAATTGGACTTATTTTTGTGCATATATATTATTAAGAATAATAAATTCACGTTATATATATATATATATATTATGTGATATTATTTGATATTAAAGTAATATCAAGTAATTATCTTATCAGATATTAGATAAATATATTATGAGATAATATTATTTTGATATTTGATAACTATATGCAATTATCTAATATTAAGATATTTATATTATGAGATAATATCATTATCTAATATTAGATAATTAATAGATAAGTCTTATCTCTTCCCATTATCTTTAGGATAAGGATAAGATGAGTTGTTAAGTGTGATTAGGATTTTGGAAGCATTATCCTAGTAGGACTAGGATTATGGCTTGCCTAAGTTCTATAAAAAGGGACTTGAGGGCAGCACTTAAGAATCACATTTTAAGCTTCCATATAAACCCTAAATCACTCAGAAAACATCCCATCCTAATTCTTAGAGAGAAAAACGCATCCTAGCAGACGCGTGGAGGGTGAGAGGTTGTTGTTCACTCCGTGTGGATACCGTAGAGACGCTATACCTTTCGGCCGGCGTTTGATTCATCCGCTCTCAAGTTTTGATCAGTAGAAACACGAGTGCCCAATAGGTAAAACCCTAATCATTGACTTATGCTTTTTGCATGGATCCTAGGTAGAATTCGGATCAAAAGATTAAAATTCCGCTGCATGTGATAATCCGAATTCCCAACAAAATTCTCTTGATAATCATCCCACACATGAGTTGTTATACTTTTTCTTAAAATAAATTCTTGTCTATAGTCCTTTTTTGTATTTTGTGCATCACGATCTCTAAAGATCACCTATGGCATTATTTAGTAGCTAACGGTCTATTTCCTTAATCAAACACTCATTAGGATCAACATCCATCAAGAAATTATGCAATATACAATAAGTAATAGTAATGTTTGTCATGGTCTCATAAGAATAATATGGTTCTGTATCATTAACTATAATTGTGAACTTTTTTTTAGGACTCTAAATACTCTTTCAATGGTAGTTCTCGATAAAGTATGTCAATGATTAAAAATTTATTTTATATTTTATAAATCACGCATTGAGTACCCCCTTTAAGTAATAATATATGTCTTTATGTAATATAAGTAGCCTACTTTTTAGTGGAAATCTTGCATTTCCTAGGTAATATTTACCTAGTAAATATAAAAAGTATATTAATATATTCATATACTATAATTACAATGAAATAATCTTATTAGATTGGCTTTTTTTTTATAAGGGATTAATTTAATATTTTTATTTACTTATAAGAATTTTAAGTTTATCTCTTCTTTTAGTTAATGCATGCTTGAGAATTCTAAAATTAAATATAGTTCTTCCCTAACTAGCTAGTACATAATTGAATTTTATATCAAAAGTGCAAGCAGTCAATACATTTTGTATTAAGAAGTTTTTCCTTCTTAGAAAGCGATGGGCATATTTTATTATACTTTCACCTATATATATGTCCTATCTATAATTGCAACAAAATTTTGTATTTTAATTATTTTATATTTGATTATGTGAATGAAACATTAAAACTATTAATATATATTAAGCATCTAAACATATATACATTGTTATCTTACCTTGAAATAAGGATAGAATCTTCTACTATTAAGTATTTATGAAGGAATTTTTAATTCAGAAGATTGTACAAAATACTCATCCTCCAATAAAATAATGGCCCGTAAAATATTATAAAAATAACGACTAATTATTTTCCTTGATTGGTGAAAGAAAAATGACATAATTATATTTTTTACATTATTTACAAAAATTTAGCTACTTGCTCCTTTACTATAACACGTGCAAAATCCCTCACCCTACTAGTACCAGTTCCTTTCAACTTCTTACATAAGTAAAGGAAAGCATGAAGACTCATACATATCACATCACAATATTTATTAGATGTCAATAAATTTCACATAAGTTGTGATTGCAATTGATCTCTTTAAAAAAATTCCACCATCATTTGGTCCACAAATAAATGTTGCTTACAAAGTCCATAGATGCATAACTTGCATAATGAAGTATATAAATTATACAATGCAAATTCATTAACGTATTCCCCATTCTTCTACTATGTCAATATTAATTAACTATTTTAATTTAAATTACTCATCAAATATATTTTCTTTTTCAACTTCCATTATTACTCTTATAGTAAACAAAGAAAAGCCATCTCAATAGGATCCATTTGGTATTTTGAAAAAATTCAAAACAATAAAAAAAATTATCATTTATAACATAAAAAAATATTTACTAACTCCATATTATCCATAGAATTGCTTATTAAAAATTTATTATCATTATTATATTTAAATAAGAATTACTCTCCAACATAACCATAATACATTTATTTCATAGATTTATATCATTGTTTACTTATTACAAAATTGATATTAAACAAATTTTTGTTAAGAAAATACTTTAAAGTTGTTTTAAATTTCTTTTTTCTATATTACATATTTAGAAGTACAATTTTTAAGAATTAAAAAAGTTATCAATAAAACCTTTCATTAGCAATTGAATAATGACTGTTTTAATATGACAAAATAAATAACAAACAAAGTAGTAAGAATTTTTTTTAATAAGGTATAATAGAATAATAATGCAAAGTTAAATACTTTGCAACTTGATGATCAAGTCTTGTTCTTAAAAATTTCACTCCAAGAACTAAAATTTTTTCTCTCTACCTATATACTAATTTGCAATAACGAAGAAAAATTATAGAGGTAAGAACACTAGTATCTTAAAAATATGATGATGGAAAATTAAAAGACTTAGTTCATATAGATTACATATAAACTTTTAAAATACCTAATTCATATAGATCAAATATAAATTTAATATATCATACAAAATTTATTTATAGCATAAGGTGAAGAAGAATTTTTTGAATGTGGGGGAGGGAAAATTTTATTAAAAAATGGTTTTATAATTTGAAATAAAAAATGGTTCTATAAATTGAAATTAAAAAAAGTTATGTAATTTTAATTTAAAAAAGGTTCTATAATTTGAATTTAAAAAAAGGCCTATAATTTGAAATTAAAAAAATAATTTCATAAATTGAATTTAAGAAAAAGGTTTGTAATTTGAATTTAAAAAAATTGGGCCTGTAATTTGAAATTAAAGAAATGGATATGTAATTTGAATTAGAAAAAGGTTCTATAATTTGAATTTTAAAAAAGTCTGTAATTTGAAATTAAAAAAAGAATTTTGTAAATTGATTTTTTAAAAAAAGGGTTTGTAATTTGAAATTAAAAAAAAGATTTTGTAATAAATTAAAAAAAGGGTCTAAACTAAGATAGATTTATGTGACTCGATCCACACCTTCCTATCATTGGTCTAGATGAAGATCTCATTAGAGCTCCTCATTCCATGTTGTTGAACACCGTACTAATGCAACAAAACACAATGTAGTAGATCCATCACTAGCCCATATGACAATCCACGTGATAGTCCAGATAGCAGCAATGAATTTGATAACTCAAGAGCTCTTTAGCATTGGTAGTCCTGTCATTGATGATAATCTAGACAATAGTAAGGAAACTCAAATAGAACTTATATCAACACATTCTACTATCATGATAATAGAAAAATATAAACTCATTTGTAGATCGAAGAAAAAGAAGAAGAAAATACCTGAAAGAAGCGTGATGCATAAATGGGAACTAGCGATCAAAAGTTAGAGAAAATACAAAAAATGGGTGAAATCTTTATAGAGGATGGGGATATACATAGAAAAATAACTTCGTGGCAGTTGCTTCTCTCCCAATTTCTTTTCAGTTGAGGGGAGAAAAAAAATTCAATGAATCCCGTAACAATTTTCTACTTAGCTTTCTATTCCTCTTATTTCCTTCTTTCATCCAAATAGAAGAAAACCAAAATTTTTACCCTCATTTCTCCCGTCTAATTTCTTTCCCATTTATTTTCTTTGCAACCAAACAGCCAATTAATGTTAGTTCTTGTGTGAAAAAGACGGTAAAACAGCCAGAAAGAGAAAACACCACTCTAACGAGGTCCTACGTTGAACAGCTCCTTTGAGAAAGCCGTGTCAGACGCAGTTGGTACCTTCAAATTTGGCCATGTTTACACCAGTAAGTTACCTATATCGAATTAGTCTACTAGAAGAAAAGAACGATAATATCTATAACTACAAGTGGATCAAAAGGGCTAGCATGTTTTGGATAAGTTCAATGGTACTACTTAGCTTTATAGATGTACCCGGTGGCCCCAATCATTTCGGACACCACACATTTTACCAAGCATGAGTTGTACTTGCCGTTACTATTTGCTGAGAACATCGAAGTAAGCAAGCAGCTGCCCGCAGATTGATTCGATTAAGAGGGTTCGTGAGCCATATAATCCGTTTGCGGTCCTAAATGATAAAAGATCTCTCAATTGCGCAATAATACGCTAAAAGACAGGATATATAGTTCTTTTTCCTCATTATTAAGGTTTGAACATTTGCCTGCCAGATAAGGAAACACGATGAGCAAGGAGCCTGCCCTGAAGGCTAATTAATGATGATTATATTGGACTTGTACAGCAAATCTTATGTTACGTTTGCGAATTAAAGAAAAGGAAAGACAACAAAATCGAATATAAAATATGAAAAAGAAAAAGGATGGATGATTAAGAGAAATATATTTAAAAATCTTTCAAAAATTTTTAAATTAAAGACAATACGGAGTATTACAAAAAAAAAAAAAATAGGAAGAAATATTAGGTAGTAGAGCAAGTTGGATGACTTTAAGGGGTTAATTATAATTTTTTTTATTTTTTACTTCTTAATCAAAAGAGAAAATTATAACATAACATCCCATTTTCTCTCGTTTCTTTTCATTCTTTCTGTTCTAACCATAGCATCGACTTTAGTTATATGAATAAGAGATGGATATGTCACCGCCTTCATATATGATCCTCTTGCCGACAAAGCTTCTTTCTGTACCAAAAGTAATTTTACTTAACGGGACTGATCAATTTCACCATGCAACTGTACAAAAGTTTATGGGCATCTCAAGTCTACATGCATTCTTTTTAACCTCAAAATAAACAAAAGATGTATGGTTAAACTGCACCGGCTCCTTGTAAACATTGCCGAAGCTTAACTTAATTAGAAAGAAAATATTAGAAAATATTCCCATATTTACTGGGTTTGACACAAATTCTAATTGTTATTAATTATTAATTGTTTCTATTGTGAATGTCTTTCTATTCAACTTATGTTTTTGTGTCATAGTAGGATTAAAATTTCTTATGAAATAAATATTTCTACATATAGATATTGTATTAGCTAAAAGTATAAAATATGAAAACAAGGTAAATTGGGTGACTATGGGGGTTATGGACCCTCATAAAAGTTTGTGAGATATGCAAAGATAGTGATTAGAAAGTTGTAAAGTTATAATTAGACACGCATTATCTTGTAATCTTTAACAATATAATGAATCTTTTCTCATTCGTGATTTTTCATCTAAAATTTGAGATTTTTCATGTTAAATTATTTGTGTGCTTTATTACGCTATTCTTTGGTTTTAATTCTTAATACTTGTATATTTGCAGAAAATATATATTTTTTTAAAAATTGATATCAAAGAGGGCTTGGCCTCATAGGAGAGCAGTAATCCAAAAAAGTAAGAGCTTGATTTGATTCCATGTATAAGATGAAGACAATAAATGAAGTTAATAATGATTGTGATGATGATGGTTGATGATGAAGATGGAAAGAATTTATGTTGGTTTATGAAAGTACTTACAAGTTTGGTGTTTTTACAAATGTGAGAAATTTCTGTGAATGAGAAGATCATGGATATATTCTAGTAAAACTTATAGCGCTTGATTAAGATAGAGCTATTTGATAGAAAGATGATTTTTGTAATTTGAAAAAATTGTAATGATGAAAGACTCTTATGATTCACATCCCATGATTAGTCTTGTTTAGTAATAGATGGAGATGAAAATTAATAAAAATAATAGAATTTGTATTAAGGTGGAAATTATTAAATTTTATCCAAATTTCAATTGTTATCAATTATTAATGATTTCCTATCGTAAATTTTCTTCCTGTTCAAATTATATTTTTGTGTTATAGTAGAATTAAAATTTTTTTATCAAATAAGTATTGCTAAATACAATATGTTTTACGTTATAATAGGATTGAGATTCCTTATCAAATAAATATTTTTAAATATATTTTATTGACTAAGGGTTTGAAGTATGATATAATGTGAGCACCTATAAAAGTTATATAGGAACCTTCAAAAAAATTTGTGAAAGATATAAAAATAATGATTAAAAAATTATAAAATTATAGTTGAGAATACTCACATAAATTATCTTATAATTTTTAATAATATAATGGATGTATTTTCATCTATAATTTTTCTTCTAAAATTTAAATTTTTTATATTAAATTATTTGTACGTTTTATTACGTTATTATTTAATTTTAAGTTTTAATGCTTGTATATTTAGAGAAAAAATATTTTTCCCAACAACAAAACTATTGAAGATGTCAATAATAAAGTCATTATAGGTTGCCTGAAAGTCTTCAGGTTAACTAGAAGTCTAGGTTGTCCTTGATTCACCTGTCTTGTCCAATTAAGCCACCACATAATGAGCCACTGCACTATGCACAAATAAGATTCTGCTAGGAAGACGGTTACCATCTCTTTCTATTTTCAAGCACCTTTTCTCTTTGATAAGTGGTTGCAACCCGATGCGACAATCAAACAGTGATGTGATTGACCATTAAATGGAAAAAATTATGCAAAGGGGTAAATACAATACATTCCAGTCATAAATAACCACCGAGTACACACCAATAGACAGCATATGGCCCCATCTACAGGGACTTTTGAACACAGCAAAAATGAAGAATCACATCAGTTATCAATTTAAGGGAAAGACTTATCACCGGCAAAAGTCTCACTCTGCAATATCTTGTCCTGGATAATTCCCTAATTGCTTCATCTGCCAGCTCTCATGAGGGGCAACATGCTTATGCGAAGGGCTGTATTCCTGCAAAAGGCGAATTCAGCATTTTGGGTTTTGACACAGAATAAAGTACTTGAATTCCCTATCATGTACTTCGTATATTAACGAAAAAAAAGCTAGTAACAGTTGCACCTCCATCTTCAGCAGAAGTTCTTTGGCTGTTGAAGCAGAGACAACTATGTTCCGGGCTCCGGGTTTAATGAAGCCTTCTTTAACACCGTTGTCAAATAATGCAAGTAAACAATTGTAGTAACCATCAACATTCAGTAGACCAACCTGAAGAGAACAATATTGAGTTAACATTTAATTTACGTGCTAAGGATTTATCTTAAGCAGCTATCACACCAGGTTACCGGCTTTTTATGAATTCCAAGTTGGGCCCAAGTTATCATCTCTAGCAGCTCTTCCATGGTTCCATATCCTCCTTTGTATAAGAGGGAAGATAGGAATGACATAACAGTTAAATTTTAAGCACATAAATAAACATCTCTACTGGAATTGACAAGGAAGAAGACCTTTAATCTAGTTAGAAAAAAATGAAGAACTAATCAGAGAACTACCAGGGAGGGCAATAAATGCATCAGCTTCTTGAGCCATTGCAGCTTTACGCTCGTGCATATCTGAAACAATTCTTACTTCACCAACTGTTTCACCAGATATCTGTCAATTTGATCCATAACTCACCACTAGTCAACTAATCATATATATATATGTGTGTGTATATTCCATTGAGAGCAGATTATCAATTCTTTCCCTGATAAGCATACTATTATTATAAAACATCTAGCAGTATTTCCTTCAGAATCAGCCCCACTATAAGTAAGAACTAAAATGCCAAGTCAATGGTGGGGGCTGGTATAAGATGATATGTGGAAATTCAGTTTATCACATTCGAGTTTCCACCCCCCATCCAAATAAATAAATAAATAAATAATAAATAATAAAAGAGAGAACCCACTGCAGACTAAATCTTCAGAAAGACTTCAAAGTTTAAGCCTGGGTTGTTAAATCCTCATTTTAAACCCCACGAAGTAAGCCAATACAAACAACTGAAAAAGGAGCCAGTTCATTTGCATATAATCCATCTAATTATTCATGAAAAAAAATACAAATAAAATCACAAAAATTATTGGAGACAATATTTACACACATAGTAGCACAAATACCTCAAGAGGCATAAGAGCTTTTGGTATTATCCTGCGTGCAAAGAGGGGGGAAAAAGAGACAAATAGTAACACAAGGTGATCAGAAACACCCAACTAACACTAAATGACTAGAGCATCATCATCATAATCGTAAAGACATACCCGAGAACATGGCAACCTCCATCATACACTCTCTGTGATATTAAGCCCATCAGGCCAACACTTCCCCCACCATAAACCAAGTCTATCTTCCTCCTAACCTGTAATTCACAGCATAAAATTAAATACAACACACAGATATTAATGATCTCCGTTGTGTAAATATACAAAACCCAACAAACCATCCCACATGATCATGCGACTGACCAACTCCGGTACATCCGGTTTCCAGTCTAGACCAATGAATGCATTCATACAGACTCGTCAGTCAAAAGGGAAAAAAAATGCATTCTTTGACAACAACGTACCAAACGTTTGTTAACCATGAAAACTAATTTAATATAACCTTCTAGAGTAAAGTTTCAAAACGCCAAACACCTAGTATACAGAACATCAACAAACATATAAAGTGGCATACAGCAGGTGTCTGCAACCAAAAAAACAATCCTTTTCGACAAAATCAATGTTAATCAAAAATTGAGGAATAGAATAGCAGTGTCCTATAAGAAGCAAAAAGCTCACCAGCTCATTGCCCAAATCAATGGCAGCGTCACTGAAAACATTTCGATTGCCGGAGTTGCTGCCACAAAAGACACAGACCCTATCGAACTTGCTCCTAGGGAAAACTTCCTCCATTAAGAATCTTTACTTCTTTTGTTGTTTTTCTTGCATTAATTTAAATCCCGAACCATTTGAATAAGACAAAAAAAAAAAAAAAGTAAGACTTATGCAGATTACAGTAATACTTTAATAACTTTTTGAACAATCAGCAAAAGCAGGACGAGTTCTGCGAAGGGCAATCCAGGGTTGAAGCTGAATTGACTAGAAAAGCATAGAAGAGAAATCGATGAAACTTCCGTATTTGGTGAAAAAAAGCACGGGAAGCCCACATGCTCTATTCTTTTCTGGTCAAACTTTGCTTTGTCGGCTTCGTATTCGGCGTTCATTTTAGAAGTGGAGGCGGTTGGGTCGGGCAGAAGTGACGTGATAAGTACAATTTTTTGAAAATTAGAAATAGAGATAAAATTAATTATTTGGTTGGCTGTTCTTTAATAAAATGAAAAATTTTGGACTTTTTTAAAAAATTATATTCTATAAAATGAGGAAAATTATTTACTTATCTCGCTTAAGTAAAATCTAAAAATAATTTCAATTTCTAATTTATCTTTTTAGAAATTCAAGAATATTATCTTGTGATAATAATCGTACCATATTTTACCATGCCATTGCAATTCCTGGATCAAAAACTTCTTCACTTCTATGAATTTAACATGAAGTTAATAAAATATGTATACATTCCGCAACAATAAAATAATTAAATTTAATTAAAATCAAAGGATCAACACCAATTTTTTTAATGTGAAAAACCTTCCGCAATTCAAGAAAATAAAAATTACAAAATCAAACAAATAAATTTTTACTATCAATATTAATTGATACAACAGAGTTTCAACCATTAGAAGAACACATCATAATCTAGACTAATATCATTTACAAGATGAAATATAATAATAAAGAGTTAAAGAAATACCAAAAACATGTAGTATTGTTCATAAGTATTTTGCATAACATAAAGAGTACTAAACACAATTTCCACCATTCAGAATGAAAAAGAAAGTGTCACAAGCCATTTGTTTAAATTTTAGCTTAATCCAATAGTGAAATCTCATCCGATTGTCAAATATACAAAGAATAGCTGAAGAAGAAATGAAAAACTCTTTCTTTCTCACTTTCCTACCTCTCTTTTTATTTTTCTTTCTTTACTTTCACACATAAAAAATTGACTTTTTCCCTAATTACTTAATTTTTCTTAGCAATCCTCTTTTCCTTTTTTTCCCTTCTTTTTCATTTGGTAACTAACTATAACAAAATTAATAAAAGAAAAAAAATGCCTACTCTATATAGGAGTGTCCACCATAATAAATCTCCTACACACAATTATATGGAGGAACATGTCATTTCAACTATTAAATGAAATGCTTCAAACATTTCCTTTGGTAAAGCTTTGATCAATATATTAACACCATTGTCTTTTATGTGAACTTTCTGAAGTTCCAACGACTGAAAACTTAAAACATCTCGTATCTAATAGTAACAAACATCAATGTTGTCATAACCCTTACTCAATCATGATCAATGTGGATCTTATTACTTTATTTCCATAAACCTCAAAACTAACTATATTAATTTTACTCAAAAGATATCTCTTTGTTTCTATGGTGACTAAAATTCATTTCAAAATGTAAAAGAAAAATAGATAGAATTTTTTCCATTTTCAAGTACTTCCTGAGGGTCACCCATCCTGAATTTTAAAACCTATAACCCATGCAGACTCAGCACCACAAACACACATGTAGAAATAAATAATTAATTTTAACACATAACTACATGAACATAATGTACGCCACACCTAATCCAAGACTTAACCCTAACTATCAAGTTCTCTCTAAGATGTTATTGACTTTTGCATAAGTTACATAGCCTGATATTCTTAAGTTAAATCTCGAAAATGTTAAGAAAAAAAATGGTGAGATATAAAAATAAAAAAACTCAGTGAATACATATTATAAAGAAATCATTATTAATAACCAATTAAGAATAAACCAAATAATTTTATTATAAAACCATCGAATGATTTTACTAGCACTTATATTTGACATTTTTAACTCCCCTAATAATCGAGGTATTACACTTTCTTGCTCATTCTTGTTTCAAAAGTCTTATACACACAAAGGTAATAGAACCTAAGGAGTCCTCCATAATTTAACAAACACTCAATTCATTTATAATAATAAAAAAATAACTTTTAGTAATACAAATGGAGTAAGGCTCCCAATCATACCATTTCTTGCATAATCATCCATATTTCAGATTTTAAAAGCTAATTGATCTTAAGAAATTGATTCACATAATAACAACATCTCATAATAAGCAAATAATCACATATATCTACCTTGTAACTCCTAGCCAATGTATACCCTTTTCCCTTTTCCATCCTTATTCTTCCTGTGCTAACCTTATTTCTTACATGCCTTTCTATTAGGATACTATCAACTGATAGTCATGTCACCCCAACACATCTCCCTAATTGCATATTGCATATGTTCACATACCATTCCAAGATTTCATCACATTTATTTGAGTTTCCATCACATATCAAATATTCTCATTCATAACATAATAATTACGACATACTTACATTTCAATATAAACATAACTATAATGTCAAATAGTAATCTCATACCTATCATGTGTGGTCACAACCTAAGCATAAACACAAAATCTCCACTAAGGTGTGTGTATGTGTGTGTGTGTGTGTATATAATAATAATAATAATAATAATCAAATAACAATCAATAGGATGGTTTCACCATGTCATTCTTAAAGAGAAAGTTAATATTTAACAAGAAATAAATGGTGCACTGGAAACACAATTAAACATTGCAATACTAAGCATAATAAGAGATCACACTCCCTATATTCATACATACATAGTAGTCTAATTACATTTATTAAATTTCATAGTTATACAAATATATGACTTATGTATAAGATAAATAAGGAATATGAAAATTTAGTAAAATAGAGTTTAAGAATAGATATACATTCACATGATAACATTTATTCTCTCCAAGAAATCCTAAAATATTCATACTCATCTTTCCCATTTTTCCTATTCAGCAATTTTACAATGATAATCTGAGTATATTGATATTGTTTATTTCCTCCCTAAAAATTACTATTTTAGGTTCTATTCATATTATTGTATAAATCCTAGCACTTATTCCTTAATATTTTTATCTTTATCTCAAGAAAGTCAAGTTTCACATATTAAGGGTTTTCTTAGGTCAAACTTGAATCATTAAAAATATGAAGGTTTAATGTTTTAAGAGAGCTTCAATCACTTCATTTAAGCTAGTCGAACACTTATTTCTAATTTTTTTTGAAGTTATCATCAGCATAAAAAAATTTTTTTGAATCAACTCTAAATACTAAAAAATATTAAAGTTTAATGATTTAGAGAGGTTCCAAGCATGCTATTCTAACATTTTAAGTTTTAAATAAATATGAGTTTTTGAATCGGATTCATTTAGGTTGAAATCTAAGGATTTCACAATCTTGAAAGGCTTACTTCCCTCTATAAAGGTTGTTAGCAGCTTGTCGACATTAAAAAACATAACAACCTACCAAAAAATGCAAGAGAAGAAAATGACCTTGTTGTTGCCATATCTAGTTCCATTGTGTAGCTCCTCTCATTGCGAATAGATGATGGCATAACAGATAACTGCTTCAACAAGGTAGTGTTGTTGAGAATGTGTGCCAGAATGTAAGGAAAAAAAGAAGGAGTGAGGGAGAAGATAGGTGGGGAAAAAAAAGAATTTTTAGTTTTATTAGATAAAATAAACATATCTTAAGTAGGTTTAGGCAAATCTTAGCCATTTTTCTCATAAACCAATATTATACCCTTCAAATCATGGCATGTAAATTTTAATTTCCATTATTTTTATTTTCCCAACAGTTTTTCTTAATAGCTTAATAAATTTAAAATCTCAAATAAATATTTCAAAATTCTATACACCTAGTGAAAGTAATTATCAATTCATAAACATACGTTTTCTTAAATCTTTTTATTCCTATTTATAAAATATTTTCAATTTTACAAAAGTATCACTATAAAAATTATTCAAATGAATTTTAAAACAAAAACTTGACCAAATAAATATAGTTTAAATATTACAATTAATAAAAATCAAATACATCAAAGCTTTAAAATAAAGGAATTTAAATATTAATTTTGAGTACTACAAATGTGTTTAAACCTTGGATGGAAAGTAAAATTCTTACCAAGATGTATTGCATATTAATTAGTTCTTGAAGAATTTTTTTTATTTACAATAACTCTTTACATGTTCCAGTTACTATAATAGACTCTACCTCTATTGTTGAAAGAGCAGTATATTTTCACAATATGGATTGTTATGTCATAGCTCCCTCAACAAATTTAATTAAATAACTTGAAGTAGTTTTACAAAAATTAATATCCTCTACCAAGTCCATATCAATAAAATTAACTAGTAGAGTTTTTTCATCTCTAAAGCATAAGCTCAAATTAGTCGTACCTTAGAGGTATCTTGTAATCCATTTTATAACATGTTAATACTTTTTGCCTAAATTTGAGAGAAAATGACTTATTGTATAAATAATATAAGTAATGTCAAGTTTACTATATACTATGACATAAATTAAATTTCTAACTAGGCATAAAGACGTTTCTTCATATCTTGTTGTTCCTTATCCACAATTGGACATTGCTTAGAACTCAATTTGAAATAAGTAGCAAAAAGACTAAAATCAGCTTTAGCATTTTTTACACCAAACTCTAAAGTATCTTTTTTAATGTATTTCTCTGATAGTAAACAAAGCTTTCTCATAACTCTACCCTAAATAATCAATATACCTAAAATCTATATCTCTTGACCTAAATCTTTCATGATAAAAAGAGTTACTTCATTATTTCTTCAATTTAGCAATTCTTGCAAATAATTAGAACATCATTAATATAGAGCAAAAAATGATAAATTTATCATCAAAGAATTTTTGAACAAACACACAATAATCATATATTATTTTTTGATAGTCTTGCTCCCTTATAACTAATTCAAATTTCTTTTACCATTGTGTAAGAGGCAATTTTCAACCTATAAAAACTCTTTCTTAATTTGTACATGTCATAACCCATTTCAGGGAGTGTGATCAATATAGAAGGTTGCTATAGATAATCATCTACCCACTTATTCTATGCATAAGAAATGCAGTGTTACATATTAGACCATTGTACCTTCAAAAAAGGATAGTTTTCAAAATCAAGTATGGTCTAATATCAATCTAGCATGCTTCATACATTATACACCATGTATATATGTAAGTGTCTACTCTAACTGTCCTAATACTCACCTACATGCTAAAATACTTGAATGATTCCACTTCTAATTCATCTGATAGTGAATGAGCACTTAAAGGAAAATTTTTCCACCAAAAGGAAAAAGGAAAGAAAAACATGAGTTTCATTGAAACCTAGCAAGTAAATAACTATAAAAAATTTAGCTATATTAAGGCTTGAAGTTTAATATTATTTCCTTTTTTACAAAAGATGAATAGGTTTCAATCTAAAAAGGGAGCAAATTATTATACTTTTACCAAGAAGGAAAGCATTTAAAAAGAGTGGCCTATCTATTAAGAAATATATGTGGAAATATATATAATATCAAGAACTATTTGAGGTCACACTACTTGCTATCACATCATCACACTAATGAAAAGAAAATGTTAACTATATAATTATTACAATCATTTTGATAATTTCATAGTTAACTCATAATCATTTGATAATATTTAATGGAAAGCATAAGGTAAGAAAAGAAAGGAAGTAAATTTTCTTGTAAATCCTATCCATTCATATCATTCACAAGCCCATCCTATTCTTCCAAGTTAATTTTCTCCCTCACAAGCCATTACCAAATTCAATGTTCAAAAATGATATCAATATGCCCTTATCATAACTTTAATAAGCATTAGCACAAGTCAAGCTTAATTATCATAAATTAAAGCAAATTATAACACAATGATACATGTTAACAATACCATGGCTTCTTTGCATGGCCCAACATATATAATCAATATCATTCAACTTAGTTATAACAACATTTTAACTAAACTTTAATGTACAATTGTTATTCATATATTTAAGGAGGTTAAAAACCCCAATATTATATGTAAGATTCATTTTGTATATAAGTATATATTAAGATAACCATTTCAATTTAATCTTAAGAACAAAACACAAAATTTAACTAGAAGAATCAATCTAGGATTTTTAGTAATTTTCTCTAAGTCTTAGATCAATTCTAGAATTGATTTAGGATTAAAAAAAACTTAATTCGGAAGCCCAAAATTAATTCAAGGCAGGGATAATTGCTCTCTACCACTCGTAAAATTAATTGTAGAATTGATTCCACTCCTATAAATTTACTTCTAGAAGGTGGAAATCAAATTTAGAATTTATACCTAGTTATATTTTCTATATTCTGGGCCTAATGAATAAAATATAAATTTGATTCATACATGAAGATTTTGCATTTTTTTTAAAAAAATTATTTTTCAACACCAATGCAATACAACTTATTTTAAACACCATTAAATGTAAAAACAACATCATAGTTACTAACTCTAGTATATAATTCATGCCAAACATCAATATATGGCAATTTGCCTTAAATTATTCAGTATCAAATAAAAACTAATTTAATATGCTTAAATCTTTCAAAAACAAGCAAAAGTTAAAAGACTGTTCACACATAAGTTATGGAAGAGATAACATATATTTGGCTTCAAGGTGAGATTGTCCCTACGAATCAAGAATTTCAGCTATCTACCATTAATTAGGAATTAGAAAGAGTATAATCCATGAATTAGAGACTAAAATTTCTTACCTTACTTGAAGTTGGAGAGAGGAAGATTAAGAAAAGATGGTGATAATTGAACTAGAAAAATGCAAGAAGAGAGTTTTAGAGGTTTTAGAGAGTTTTAGTATGGAAAATGGAGTTAAAGGCACAAGTAAGGAAAAGAAAAGGCAATAGGCTAGGATTAAAATTGAAAAAGGTACCTTAAATCTCTTTCATACTCACATAGTCACTTCTAATCATACTTAATATTTAAACATTATAATTAACCATTTTTCCTTAATTATTTTACACAAATCTCTTATTTTAAATTTCATAATAATTAATTTCTATATAAAATATTTTAAGGATAAAATTAGTAATTTCTTCCATGAAATTATAAAGTGTTGGTAAAATTATCCTTAAATTATATAAATTTGTAAATTGGTCTCTAAATAATAGTTAATACATACAATTTTATCCTTTCATACAACAATTCATGAATAAAATTGCTAGTACAAATTCATACGAAAGGATGATTATAACTTTATATAATTCATAGATCATTTTGCTAAAGCTTTATAATTTCAGGGATGAAATTATTAATTTTATCTATCTTAAATTAAGAGAGGTGTAACTAAACATTCAACTTTCTTTTCTTTTCACTTGAAAACTTCTAAATGCTCCATGTAAATCTCTTCTTTTAAATCATCATGAAGAAAAGTTATCTTCATATCCATTTATTTAATTTTTAACTCAAGATTAGCCACTAAGCCAAGTATTATATGGATAGATGATATTTTTATATTAGGAGAAAAAATCTCACTAAAATCAATTCTTTTTCTTTAACTAAATTCATTCATAACCAATTTTGTTTTACATCGAGGCCTAGAGCTATGGTCTTTATTTTTTATTCTATATACTTATTTATTTTTCAAAACTTTTTATACATTTCAATAATTTTACTAATTCATAGGTATGATCCTCTTGCAAAGATTTCATTTCTTCTTACATAGATTTTTATATTCATCTTTCATAGTCTCAGCATAACATTTTAGCTCTCATCCATTAGTCAAAAGAATGAACTCATCTTTAATATATCTTGTAGAAGGTTATCAAATTTTGATGGATCTTTTTAGTGTAACAACTAAAGCCTCTGTTGCTAGTTATTCATCATATACTTTGTCATTTATTTCATTTTGTGTAGAGTTATTTGTATCATGATCAATATTCTTAACTTTAACTTTATCTTTATCTTGTTTCTTTCATGGATAAATTATATCTAAGTTAGGTGATGGTTTATTGTGCTCAGGCACTACCATTTCTTCCTTATTAATATCTTCCAATATTTGATTTTTTATAAACATAACATCTCTACTTTTGATAAGTTTCTTTTTAACTAAATTATAAAATTTGTAACCAAACTTATTTCCACTATAATTTAGAAATATGCATTACTTTACCTTTATATCAACTTAGACCTTTCATCTTTAGAAATATGTGTAAGTGCTTTACATCTAAAAACTTATATATGGTCATCAGAAACATCCTTACTTGACTAAACATTTTTTGGCACTTCAAACTATGAAGAAACACATTTTGAATTATTCAAAACATGCATAATTGTATTCAAGGCTTCACCTTAAAAGATTTTTGGCAATTTAGCATGTGAAGGCAAATAATTGACTTTCTTAACTAATGTTTTATTCATTCTTTCAACTAAGTTATTCAACTTTAAAATCTTTGGTGGTGTTTTTTAATGTCTAATTCTCTGTTCTTTACCATAAGCATCAAAAGATCTTGAATATTTTCCTTTATTGTCAGTTCATATACATTTCAACTTCTTTCTTATTTTTCTTTCCATTAATGCCTAAAATTGTTTAAATGCACCAAGCCCTTGATCTTTTATCTGTAATGTGTATACCTATATATTTCTTAAATGATCATTGATAAAGGTAAAAAAAATAAAGAGAATTGTCAAATTTCCTTGTACTTATAGGATTACATACATTAGAATACAACAATTCAAGTATTTTTTATTTTATGGAAGATAGATGACTTATAAAGGCTATTTTATTCTGTGTCCTAATGAGAAAAAATATTTACTATTTTATTTAATCTTATTTTATATCTCTTAAGTATTACATGTGCTTAATTTTATAAAATTAGCCTCATTTTATAATTTTAGCTTAATTTTACAATAGTTTAAATTTATTCGATAAATGCTGAATTTTGATACAATTTCTATTTTTTAACTATATCAAACATTGAATTAAAGTGAACTTTATATTGTTAGAAAGTTTAAAAAGAGATCTACAATTTTTAATTTTTTTGCCCCAAGCCTAATTTAGACGTTTTAGAGGTTATATGTGATTGAGAAATTGAAATCATGTTTCTATCATAGTTGATTCTGCCTCTATTTTTTAGCCATATCTAGAGCTATAATGATCCCATTAATGTGAAATCAATTCCCAAATTGTTATAAGATAAAACTACAATTTTGATGTTTATGATTTATGCAAATTACATTAATGTCATGGTCAAAAAATGATTAGAAGTCAGACTTTCCAAATTCTCATAAGATAAAACTAAAATTTTGATGAGATGTTTATGATTTATCCAAATTATATTAATTTCATGATTAAAAAATGGTTATAAGTCAAACCCATAGGAATTCATTAATATAATTGTTGGATTTAATTGTCTTATTAAAAATAGATTTGAACTTTTAAAAATTAAAAGGCCTTATTAATGTAATCCCAAGAGACATACAATCCAAGTTCAGTAGGGTTTTAGCTTAATTAGGTTAAATAAACAAGGAGAACTCATTAGACTAATGAGAGTTTTACACAGCATTCAATAACATAACTTTTCTCTTCTTCTTCTTATTTTCTTTTTTGTTCTTTATCAATGAAAGCTTAAATTTAGAGTTGATTCAAAGAGTTTAAGGATTTTTTCTACTCAGTTATCAGGTTATGAATTGTAACATTGACTTTCTTTAATTAATTTTCCTTTTCCCCTAACTTTGTATGCTGATTTCTTGAAATTATATGTATTAGATGTTGATTTAGTATAATTAATGCTCATCCTTATGATTTCTGATTTCTTTATTATTTTGATGTTGAATTCTAGTTAGTAAATCATGATTTTACATAAAAGGAGTAAAGAGTTAAAGGATTAATTTGAAGGTTTCTAATTTAATTTCTCAATTCAACTAAATTCTATCATTAAATTAATTTCAATTTAGCATAGGAATTATAGCTGTTACTTAATTAACTTATCTTAATTGATCAAATTCTAGATGGTTATCTAGCATAGGATTTAAGAATTATTATAGGAATTTCGAGTAATTAGAAAAATCAAATATCTAATAATCCATGATAAATCCAAATTAGAGCTCTAAATCCTTTGAATTAATTACTTTATTCATTATGTTCCTTTTTGTTTACTTTTTATTTTGCTTCTATTTTATATTTATTTAGTTTATTACTATTATTTTAATTTCATACAAATAACCCCCAATTTTATATTCTATTTTCATATCAAATTGTGTATTTCATTTTTGTATTCTACTAATAAATTATAATAAAGGATAATACCAAGAGATCACTAGGGGTATGACCTAATTTGTGGAATTATGCTATATTATTTTAGCAAATTAATTTTTAATCTAATTTTAGTGCATTGCAATATGCATATCAAAATGTTATTGTCGTTACTAGGGATTCACTTGATATCATCTATATGATAAAAAATAAAATCTTTAAAATAATATCAAGTATCATTATATCATTAAGTACCAACAAAATTCAATTTCTTTTGATCAAAGACCAAAGCACTTACATGTTGCACAAGTATAAGAGGGTGTTGAAATGAGAAGGAGAAATAGGTTATGAAATAGGATAAATTACATTTTATCAATCAATAGCTTCTCCCAGTTTCATTTAATCACTTACATATTCAAGTATTGAAATTTGTTTACACGTGCCTTTTATTTAATACTTAATCTATCTAAATAGCAGAAAATGCACAAGTAATATAGGTGGTTTCACTTTGCCCAAATTTACAAAAACTTGGTTGCAGTTTTTAAAAAATATTTTCAATTTCTTAAAACAAAAAGAAGAAAAAAACTTGAGCGACAATTTGTTTTTGCAATTTTGTTTTTAAAGAAATCATGTTGTTTTAAAAATCTAAAAAAAAAAAAGGGCAACTTTTATCTATTTTCACATTTTATTTTTGTTCTCTTTTTGTATAGTGAAAATTTTGTAAACAAATTAAAATTGGATCCTCATCTTCTCCGACCGGCTTCCAATCTGCCATCTTGCTTCTCTTTCCGGTGCTGACTCTAGCTCCTATTGCCAGCTGTTGCTAAAAGTGTTGTCTTTCTATCGTGCTTTCTCATTTGTTGCTCTCACAACGATGTCACTAAACTTGCTGTTTTTCTGTATTACTTTCCTATTTGTTGCCGGCAGGATATGGGAGAGAGGATGATTTTGTCCACATGATCGAACCAGTGGTGCTTGGCTGAACCAGTGGTGTGGTTTTTTTTTTAAAAAAAAAAAATAGGTAACTAAAGCCAATAAAAGAGAAAAACGAAATAAAATTCAAAATAATTTGCCACCCGATTTTTTTTTATAGCTACTTGTTTTTGAGATCTGTTCCTAAAACACTTTTAAAAGGTTGCTTTACAAAACAATAAAACAGAAACAAATAGACCCTAAAGCTAAGTTTAATATCTTTTTCAAAAACAATTTTAATGCTAAAAACCCCGAATCTATATTTGACATTTTTTCAAGCAATTCCTTCTTATAATGCACAGACGATGAGAAAATTACCTTTACGATTTAAAATTAGCGTAGTTTTGCTGATGACTTTAGTGGTGCACGACTTTGAAATTAGAACCTTGCATGAATGCACTACTCGTATCACTATTTAAAAAAATAAATAAATAGCGCAGCTTTATTTGAACTTTCCAATTTTCAAGCTCAGCGTTCCCAACTAATAATTCACGGGGTTTAAATATAAAAGAGCTTGTGAACTCTCGAAATTATTCATGGCCTAACTGTAAATTATAACTTGGTTGATACCATTCTTGTGCCTTTAAAGATCGGTGAGGATCCAGTTTTGTAGCAATTGAACGTTGACCTTTTTTTCCAAATATGGCCATTTTAATTTTTAACTCAGCCTCTTCCTTCAGATCTCTCTTTCTTTCTCACAACTTCCTAATTTCAAGCACTTAAATCTGAAATACTCTAAAAAAATTCCAAAGCGAAACAAAAAAATTTGGCATTGGAATTTCTTCCTTATTTCCATTTTCATATGGGAAATTCTGCCAAATCTTACTTCCATCCAAGTTGAACATCAGCAAATAAGGAAGAAATTGCAGAAAAAAGAGGGCTCGGAATAAACGGAGTCTTGGATTTCATCCCGATACAGTTCCCAGCGGTTCGATGTTTGTCATGGGAAGAAGAGTTCCTGATGATAATCCCTTGTTAATACACCAAATCTTGTATCTAGCGTTCGCCGCCGCGGGCGTGGCTGCGAGCTTTGCTATAATCGCAGGTCTGTGCAGTAATCTATTTCGGAAAAAAGAATCAGCTCCTCCCACGTCAGAAACCGCCAAAGAATCGGATGATTCTAATTCGAAGGCAAACACAGCATCGCCTGAGATGTCAGAAGTTGCCAAGCTAGTCGATAAATCAATACATGGAGATAGCAGCGAGATGCCGACAATGGAGCTGCCTCTTCCACCGGCGCTGCAGCAGCCAAACGACGGCAATTTACCCAACTTTAAAAGAGCGACTTCCGAGCGAAAACCGACGATGAGTATGAGCTTAAAATTGCCCAAGAGTATGTCGGTAGCGAGGAACAAGGATCACAAGGATGATGGAAGGAGGAAAGCCAAGTTCAAACCAGAAGACTCTGTTTGGATGAAAACGATTATATTAGGGGAAAAGTGCGTCCCTGATGCAGAACAGGATGCTGTGATTTATGAGGGCGCCAAGGGTAAGAAAATCTCCGCATATCATCCCAAAAACTGCATGTCAATTTCTAGGCAATGCTCTTCCAGTGATCCTGAGTCCCTCACTGGCGCCCAATCAAGAGAAGAAAAAATTACGTAAAATTAGAGGGAAAATATGTAATGAAATAGAAAATTCTTTTTTTTTTTTTTTTTCCATTTTGGCTAGTTAGAGCATGAATGCAATTTTTTCTAACGATAAACAGAGTAGAGAGGAATTTTCCGCTTGGAGAAAAAAAACAAAAAGGTGGATAACTATGACTTTCTGATACAGTTCATGAACTCTTCTTTCAGTTTCAGCAGCTACGTCATGGATAGCCAAACTCCCTTCGAAGTTTATAAAGTTGTTAATATATACTGGCTATGTTTAATCTTATATTGCATCAAAAATTAAATTCAAAATTAAGTTTTAAATGTAAATCATTAATTGAATATACAACAGTAGAGTAAATTTATAAAATTTAATTAAATGAATATAAAATATTTAAAATTTAATTTTAAATTTCACTTTTAATACATATTACATTTCTATTTTGAAAAATATTATGTTTAAATTTGACATGTCAGTAGAAAAAATATGAGATATTCAGTCATCCAATGCTATACTCTTTTGTTAGGTTTAGATAGGGAAAAAGGGAAAAAATGAAAGAGAAGGGGAAAAAAAATTTTTGAGAGAATTTTATTTAATGAGAAAAAGAAATTGAGGATTTATAACTAATCCTGTAAAACTTTCTAAAATTCTCTACTATTAATTACTTTTGTATTCTTTAAATTTGAAAGATTTTAGGGGATTTTGTAAAAACTCAAATAAAAGGGAAAAGTTATAAATTAACCATTCATTCATCTCTCTTCTTCCCCTCCATTATTTTCTATTTTCTTCCCCTTCTAACTTCCTAACATACCATTAATGTCATCTGAAGGTAGCTAATGGCTTGAAATATGGGTTTCATGCAAGGTATGAAACAATGTGAGGCTATTTTGTTTTAATTGTAATAAAATCATTTAATGTTACTAATTTCACATGAAATCATGTATTTTTTTCCAATATACTTGCAACTTAAAAAAATTGTGTAACTTAAATCACCAAAAAAATATCGTAACTTACAAGTGTCATAAAAAGCATACAACATTTCATGGAAAAGTTGAGATAAACTAATTTAATTGTAATAAAATTATTTATGTCACGACCTATCCTAAGTATGTGATGATGTAAAAAACTATTATGAGTCAACTACAAGCCTTACCCGTATATATGATTAATGCAGTAATCTATATGCAATTATGTTTTACTTGATCAAGATATCATAATGAAAATTTATATGCGAGGCAACTCCATGCAACCATGCAATGACTGGTTTTTGTAAACATCTATTCAATTGTTCTGAGACTTATCTCAACAGTAAAGTTTCTAAGCAAACTCACTTTCAATTCATTCGTTAGCAGTTGAATACCTATAAGGAAATATTTCCTAAAGAAAATAAAGAGGGAAAAGAGAGTGAGTTTGAAGAAATTCAATGAGTGATCGATTTAAAAAGGAATTACAATTAAAGTTGTATTGATTTAAGCCTTGCGGTTAAACTTAAGGAAAACTAGTTAGCCATGCTTCTTTAAAGGAAATAAGGCATATTAGCATACCTTGAAGGAGTGACAATTTAAAACATACCATAGAATTCATTATACCTCACATACAATGGTTTAGTTTGAACATACTACTCATTGTAAAGTTATTGAAATAGATTTAAATTTACGGGTTGACCTATTAACTCACTGATTTTGGTAAAATGGTAGTGCATTTAAATGTAGGTTGAACTTAACTCAACCTACATAAGCTGTATTTTATTTACTTTTTATTTTTCAATTTCTTAACTTTTTATATAAGCTTATATTCTTAATCTATAGAAAACTATATCCTATTTTTTTACTTTCAGTTATGTAGAGCTATGTTATGAATCATTTATAGATAATATCTTTATTTTATTAGAATTTTATGAGATATATTTTATACATATAGTATTTTTAAAGGTTTTATATAAATTTTAAATATATTTTCACTTATTTATGAATGCATACATTGTGCTTTGTAATGATTTTAAATTTTCTTATTATTTAAAAGTTTAAAACTAAAAATGTTTTCAAATAAAAGAAAAAAGTGGTCCTCTAATAACCTATTTACTTGTCGACCCATGAAGACTAAATTATGGCTTCTAATATGGAGGCTTGCAAAAGAAACAAACTAACCTACTTGGCTCAATTTATGAATAGGCTAGTTTGACCCATTTAACAGTTCTAACTCAATGATTTGTTATGGATTCTTTTCTCATTAATTTCATTATTTCATTTATGAGGAATTAGCTCATAAAAGTAGCTAAATTTTGTGAGTTATTTCATTTTTAACAAAAATAATTATAAATAATTTCTAAATACTTATTTTGCATAAAATTTGAATAAAGGTCCAATTAGTTGTATAATATATATTCATGTAATCATAATATAGATTCACAGGAGATATAAGTACAATTTATTTATAACCAATAAAAATATTATTCATAATGTATCAATAAAGTTAAGCATTTTTTGAAGTTTACAAGTGTATTTGATATATTGAGTGAGATCACAAATAAAATTTTTATGACTATTATCAAGATAATGGAATTTCATAGGCATTAATTTGCTTTACTCTAAATCTCAAGTTATATATGATTATACTCTTATACATATAATTACATTTGAATTGCAAGAGACTCAATTGATAGCCAATATACTTTATATTTTAATGTTGATATATTTTTAAGAATATAATTATAATATAACAATATAAAATTTAGTAATATAACAATATTAGTGGATTCTAATACTTAACAATAAGTTTTAGGTCTAAGCTTAAAAGAAAACTAAGTGATAATCATTAAAAAAATCAATAAGTACTAAGATAAATTAAATTAATTTTATCAATTTAATTGAATATTATGCAAATAGATACAAACAAAGAATTAATAAGGTATGAGAATATAGTATAAGAAAATTATTAAATTATTTAGATTTTTATTTGAACAAATGTATAATAATTGGAGTGCAATTTCAATTTCATAATGGAAGGGTCATTGAATTATAGTATTTAATTATTTAGGAACTAACTATATATGAATCCATAAGATACTTGGACTTGTTCAAGGTCCTGTGCATATTGTTGTTGGACTAGGCTAATAGAGAAAAGATTATTGGATTAATATATGGAAACACTTGCATTGCCCAATCACTGGATCCATGTATGTGGTCTAGTACAATTAGATAATGAGAGTTAAGTTTCAAAAATACCAAATTCTAGAATATTCTCTTAGGTGATTAAAAGTCAAAGACACATTTTAGATAAATTCATATAAAATATAATTTAGTTTATTTAATTTATTTAATAAAATTATTTCAAAGATATGAAAGAGAAAATATTTATTTTTTAAAATATTTATTGAAAATATACATTAAATCAAGAATATATAATAAATGAGTTTTAAATAAATTAAATATATTTTAAATATCAATTGGAAATATATTGTCAAATAGGAAATATTCAATTAGGAATATTTAAAAATTGAAAATTAGAAACTTTAGGACAAATTGTGTGGCTTATTAGGCATTATATGCTTTAATGGGTCATTATTGGCCTTAATAAAATACTATGAACCTTAATGTATCATTATGAGTGAGAACACTTTAGGATATCAAAGGATATAATTTCTTGTCTTAATCTTCTATAAATAAGATCATAAGGTTCCAATCTTCCTAAAAGTAATATGGAAAGAATTTCAGACATATTGAAACTTTAAGGTTCCAATATTTATAAGATGATGGAGAAGTTTCAAACCTATTGAAACTCTATCAGTTTTCAAAGAGAAATTCAAAGAACTAAGTGAACAATTTATTTTCTAAATTATTCTTGGTGCTTAAGTTTTAATTTATTAGTTTTAATAATTTTTTTATTCTTCCTATATAATATTCAAGGGCCCACACCTTGTATATTCATCCTTGAGACATACTCTAGAAAATCTTATGGACAATAGCTTGAAAATCTTATGTTGGCATCTTTTCTAAAAACACTAGGTAAATTTTCTTAACATAATGTTTATATATATATATATATATATATATATATATATATATATGATCATAAATGTTCGGTTCTATTTATTTTCATTGTGTTGTATTTTAAAAAAATTTGTTAAAGGTTTAAAAAATAAAATTTTTAAAATTTATTCTTTTTTGGTTCATAAGGAGGTCTTTATGAAGACAATGCCATACAAACAATCTTATGCACTCAGGGACTTTTATACTCCAGACTCTATGCCATATGGGATTAAGTTTGCATAGACAGTAGGAAAATAATAACATACGTTGAGTTAACACTGAAATTAGCATAACATTTTCCCTTCTAAAGTAATAGGTTATCAGACTAAGAGTTAGAGGGTAAAAGAATTGCTATAACTCTCAATGCAAAATCATAAAGGAGCTAATTCAATAGCATATCAACATTCCATAATTCATCCGTAGCTATAAACTGCATAACTCTAACATTCTTAAAACTATACAGGATGGTTCTAGTAGAGTAATCCCAAAGTATTTCATCTCCAATCCAATAATCATTCCAAAATAAAATAGTTGACCCATTAAAAGCAATGCTTTTAAACCAAAATCAATCATCGACTTAATAAGGCAAGTAGGTTAAGGTCAAACTAATTCAAATGATCAAACTAAATGGTTGAATCAATTATTGTGTTTTTATATATTACATATATGTATATAAAAATAAATTTATTTAATTATTACAAGTTTATTATTGTATTTTTTAAACATAAATAGACTTGATCTTACTATAATTATAAGTAACATAATAGTAGAAGGAATAAATGATAGGAAAGTTGATATTAAAAACCTTCAAGATAATTGAAAGATAATGCTTTGTATTCAAATTGTAAGGCTATCATTTAGTAGGAATTAATATTTTAATGGGCTCAAATATACTAACATGATACTACTTTTGATATATGCTTTAATATAAAATAGACATAATAATAATTTATATTGTAATAAATAAATGATAAAGTCACAAGCTCCAAAATGTAAAAATATGAACAATATAATTGAAAAGATAATTGTGCTTCAAGATATTTCATAATTACTTATTGAAACATCATTTTAAGCAGTACTAATATTTATAACATATTTCAAATAATATAACAGTTAATATAATTTAAGAAATTTTATCCATTTTGCTTTTTGAACATATAATGAATTGTTAAATTTAGGAAGAATTTTTTTTATATTGATATTTTGAATTCAACAAAAAGGAAAAAAAGAGAGAACAAACCGGGTTACTAGCTTAATTGGATTTTTAAAAGGTTTGGCCAAACTAACTCGAATTTTTCACCAATCCAAATTTAAAGGTCATTCTAAACCATTTTCTTTCTTAGCTGCCAGTCTGATTGATTAAACCAATTAGGCCAGTTTAAGTTTAAGAACATGGATTGGTAGCTTGATGAACTATATTATTTAAGGTGTCAATCCAAATTTTAGCTAAACTTTTCCAAAGAAAGGAACTCATGTTATGAACTACAACACTATCAGCCTAATTACAATTTCTACTATATCTCTCCTTCAATACTAAAACTTATAATGAAATCTTTCCTGATATCAATATTCATGTGAATTTCGTGATACATGCTTTGTTTATAAGCTTTAAATTACAAATTCCAAGTCCCTTATAAATTTTTTTAGCTTACATAAGGTTTCTTATGAAATGGTATGCAATCATCTCTCATTTGCCTTATGTCTCTAAATAAAACATAGCTAGATGTGCTCAATTTCATTTTAAATAATTGTAGGAATTGCTATTTATTACATAATATAGATTGAAAGTGCTTAAAAAATTAATTAAGCAAAACCACTCTATTTGCCATAGATAATTCATCTTCCACCTGACTAACCTATCTTCCATTTTTTTAACTAAGTACAAGAAAGTATGATGGGTCACTCTTTTATAAATGAAAGGGACCTTTAAGTGGAGACCTAAATATAAAGAAACATTAAAATTACATATACTAAATAATACTATCCCATAAATCCTCTTTTACATTCCTTAAGAAAAATATGTTCATTTTTGCTTGATTAACCTTTTTTCCTGGCATTTTATCAAAATAGTTCAAATAGAACATGATAAAGTTTATTTGCTAGATAGAAATTTCACCAAATTGTAAAAGATCATATGTAAATATAAGATAAGAGATACTAAATCCTCTCTTTCCTACCTTAAGAGGTTTTTAGAGATTATTTTCCACAACTTCACAAATAATATAAGAAACCATAACTTCACAAATGATATGAGAAAGTAAGAAAGTTTATCTATACAAAGCATAAGTAAATATGGTAGAAGTAGATTAACTTGCCCAATTCTTCTTGACGAAGAGAACTTATTAGTTTTACTAGCATTCCATAGGATATTAAATAATGTAGATGCAACATAATTCATTATGAGATTAATCTATTGGTGTATGCTCTAGTATCTAATTATAAAATGATTAAACTTACGTATAATGTATTAAGTTTTTCTTATATATAAATAAAGACATTCATTTAATTATTATGCTTAATATTATATCTATACAAATAAATATAATAATTATTTCTGAAATAACTTATATTGTTCTTAAAATATCTCCAATTAAGTATTATTGTTAATTAGGATAATAATAATGTATCAAGACTAATATGTATGTTAACTGATGATTACAATTATGAATATGAGATATCAAGTCAACTTATAGGTACATGTTATAGAACCAATATACTAGACTAACCATCATGAGAATGCTATAGTGTTATAAATAGTTCTCATAGTAATAATATTGTATCTAGTCCTTTGACCTAAAGTTACTATGCATGTAATAGGATCAGCCTAAAAGATGGTAATTAGATATGTCATGAATCATGCAGAAGGATGCAAGTGATCTAAATGAGATTTTATTCCTCCTATGTAGGAAAAGTGATATTTGTAGGTCCCTTAATTTAGTAAAACTTTGAAATGCATGGTTTTACTCAAATAAACTAATATATGATATCAATTTATTTATTTTAATTAGTCTATTTAGAAATTAAGAAACATATAAATTGAATTATGAAGAAGGTGATGCATTTCATACCTTAAGTTCAATTTGGATATTTAGGACAAAAAAGACTAAATTACATAAAACATTAGTCACAGAAAGGTTATGTTAAATCAATGACAATTCTTATTACTTATTCCTAGATACCACTCATTATCTATGATACTAAAATAGGATTTCAAAATCACAACAATGTCATGAGAACTTATAAAGTCATATACAAATAATGAGTCAAATATTAAGGCTTTAGCATGATTAAGAACTCTTAGTTAGACTGCAGCTTCTAATTGAGAAAAAGCCAATGTAATTAGGCTTCATTAAGTAATAATATAATATGATTAGATTATACTTAAAAATACTAAATAAGTTAATTAATAACTACTTAAGTTTAAACTTTGTTAATAATCAAAGCCTAATCATCTTTTTACTTAAGGTGAATTCTGGTTTGAGATTGAATTTAAAAATCTAATTTACAAAATAAAATATAACCCATCAAATAATTATCCAAATACATTTTATCTATTAAATAAAATATATTATTTGGAAAATGGGATATGATTGTGATCAATCATTCATTTAAATTAGGAAGGATATATGTCTTGATAAAACAGAGATATTCTTCCTGCTTTTAAAATTCTAATTATATATATTTGATATTGTGAATATCAAAATTCTTTTTTAAAAATATGATCAAAATTAAAAACATAAAAACCTTAGCAATTAGCACTACTTTGTAAAGAGAGAAATCCCATATGATTAGATTGGAATCTATAACCATTCATCTAGATAACTTAGAGATATTGGCTTTTGATGGCATTCATAATTCAACATGACAAGCATGCTTTCATAAGGTTCATGTTGGTTGAATATGTATACATGAAAATGAAAGAAAATTAAACCTATGCTTGTGATTCAATCCAAAGTTAGGTTATTTTGGATTGAGCTCTTTTGCATTAATGTAAAATCACACATCAAAAGTATATATTTTCCACTAGTTTATGCTTCTTTCACCAGGGTCCTTAAGAGGTTTTGGTATGCTTTAAATTATTTTGCTATTTTTTTAATATCAAATTTTAATATCATTAACATATCCTCCATTTGTATATGCCTCAAAATATCTCTAATAAATCTCTAACTTATATGATCATAAGCTTTTTTTAAATCCACTTTTATAACAAATAATATTTTCTCCCCTATAATTTATTACTTTTTATTATTATTTTAATTAATCAAAATAATTTTGATAATGTTATATATTCTTATATATATATATATATATATATATATATATATATATATATATATGAAAATGATTAATTGATACTAGTGTAAGTGTAAAAGACTTATACCAAATCTTTATTATTGAATTTAGATTCATCTAATAATTTATATACCAGTCAAATTAATTACTAAAGCTAACTTGAATAATGATAGAGAATTAGTGATTACTGCATTTAATTTCTATCTCTCCCTTATAATATTTTCATTTTTTCTCATTTAAAAAGTTTAGTTTATTTTAGAATCCAAAATTATTCCAAACTTTTTTTACAAATTAAAAAATTATTCTAATTGATTATAAACTTTATTTATTTAGTAAACATTTTACATATATGTATTGTAAACTAATGATTATATTTATGGTGCAAAAGTTTTTTTTTTTTAAAATAATTATTTAAAAAAATCCTAAGATGTCATGACTTAAACCTGATTATAACCAGTGTGGATTCCATTATCCGATTTTCACTAGTTTTAACATTATTAGGTTAATTCTACATAACGAAAATCTTTTTATTCGCAGAGACTCAAATTCACCTTTAAGTTTTTAAGAAAAAATAAATAGAATTTCTCTTATTTTAGGGTATTTCTTAAGAGTCACACACCCTAAATTTTAAAACTTGTATTTACATAATATCAATAGTATAAAATACACATAAAAAGAAATAATTCAACATATAATTACTTGAACATCTTAATCCCTATCTTTAATTCCTAAACTTTGTCCTAACTTAATTCCAATTGTATCCTAATTGTCAAGTTATCTGCTAGATTGCCTTAGACTCTTGCTCGAGTTATGTAACTTAATATTCTCAAGTTAGTTCCTAAAATGTTAAAAAAAGAGTGAGTTATGTGAACTCAATAAATATATATCTATAAAGAAAAGCATTTTAACAACTAAATATAATCAATTCAAATTATCTCGTTAGATAATCACTAAGTGGTTGTAGGTACCCATACGTAACAACTTTACTTTTCCTTAGTAATTCAACATTTCACATTCTCACACTTATAGTTATATCAACAATTCCTTAGACATGTAGAAATGATAGGATCTAAGCAACACTTCATAGCCCAACTCATACATAAGAATCACAAGAACATATTATTGTATATTAAGTAGTATTTCAAAAAATTTAATTTCTCATCAAGCAAGTTTAACTTTAAAAAAAAAATTATATATGGAAAAACTTTTTATATAAAATGACAAAGAAATAAAGTAGCCTTTTGAGTATAAATAACACATGAAGTCAAGCCTAAGCTTATTTTTTACAAAACCAGATTTTAACCTTAATAAAATTTAAAGTACCAATGTATTTATTTGAACATTTATTTCCTAATAGTTATTTCCTAACGGCTATTTAAATATATATTATTAATAGTTATTTTAATATTTATTTGTTAATAATTATATTTTCAATAGCCATATTTTAATAGTTATATTTTCAACAACCATATTTCGGCAGCTATATTTCCAATTGCCATATTTCAATGGCTATATTTCCAATAGCTATTTTCTAATGGCTAGATTTCAAAGCCTATAAAAGGTATACTATACCTCTCATTTTGAACAATACACTCATCTACAATTACTTTTCTACAAATACTCTTCTCCTACTTGCTGGTTTCATTTTCTTATTATCTACTTCTTATTCTAATTATGCATTTTCAAGATAGAAGAGTGTTGAATCTTAGGGGAATTATCAATTCAAGCTCCGTACAAGAAGTTCGGATAATTTCTTGAAGATAATGACCTATGTTATACCTCAAACTATACATCCATATTTTTTTAACACATATTTCATTGTCACAAAAGGAATAAGGCTCCCAATCATGCTATTTTCATATAGAATTATTTGCATATCATAACTCAATACTTAACAAATCATAAAAGCCTATGCATAGCTAATCCATATATTCATTATATCATTTAACATGCAACAATCACATACATCCATCTTGTTACTCCTAGATCATCTTTATACCCTTCCCACTTTACCATTCTTGTTCCTCTCATAGTAACCTTTTTTTCCTCACACCTCTTCACTATGATATTATTAACTAGTAAACAAATAATCTCCAATTTTATTTTTCAAATTATATCTTAACCTATATTCATGTGTCAAATTAAAATTCATTACAATTCATATAATTATTTCAGACAATTGATATCAATGGCATCAAACTATGATAAAATACAATATAGTTCATTTAATCATAATTTCACAGCATTCCAATAACAATCATATTCCATTCATCACATTTATCATAGTCACGATTGCATTTATACATAAAGAAAACTATAATATCTTATAATACTCCCATACCTTTCAAGTGTGGCCATAACCCAATCACACACACACACACACACACACACACACACACACACACATGTGTGTGTGTGTGTGTGTATCACAACCAATCATTATTAATCAACTAATAAACAAATGGTGCACTAAGAGCACCATTTGTACACACTACAATACCTAACATAATAAGGGACAACCAAATATAATAGTACTTATAACAATACAACATATGATCTTAATGAATAATAGATACAAGGGATATAAAGATTGAGTAAACTAAAGATTAAGAATAAATATATATTTACTTTAAGGTGCCTATTCACTTTGGAAAGCACTAGCTCTCTATAATCACTTTTCTTCCTTTTTCTTATTCAACTAATTTATAATAATAATTCATAAGTATATTGAAAACATGTGTTTTCTACCCAATTGTCCCCATTTTAAGTTCCATCTACCCTACTTTAGAATTATTTGCCTTTATTCTTTATTATTTTTAACTCTGACCTAATAAAACTAAAATTCCATATATGAGAGGTTTTCTTAAGTCTTACATGAATCATTCAAGATAATAAGTTATAGTGCCTTAAGTATACTTTAATCATGTCATCTTAGCATCTTATGGCATGATAATCCTATTTTTCCAAAGTTAGCATTATATATCTAAAATACACATAAATGGATTTTTTCGAGTCAAGCTTATTTTAGCTAAAGTTTAAAAGTATTTGTGTCAAGACTTACTTACCTTCACCCTAAGAGGCTAGTAGTGGCTTGCTAATACTGGGACCCCTAGTGGAGTATTGAAGATCAAGAAAAGAAATAACATCTTGCATTATTATGAATAGAGTTATGATTCCTGGCTTCCATCCACACCTAAAAGTTGACAAAACTAGGAAGAACCCATGAGGAAACTCAAGTGGTGCACAATAATCAAAGGAAGCAAATACAACAATCATAACTCATTAATCTTTATCAGCTCTTCCTCGGACTCGATTAGTAGTTTCCCACACAATTAAGCTAAGGAACATTATAAGGCTAGTTGCTGTGTCGATAGTGAAAGGCATTAGGCATAGCAACAGTAATTACCTAGTAGAGAAACATAGGGAGAAGGGGAAGGAATGAGAAAAAAAGGAAAAAAATAAAAATTACTATAAATTTTAATTCAATGCCTCTCGCACAATATAAGTTCACTTCTTTTATAAAATCTCAACCATCCATTTCAAAAAAAAAAATCAATCATAGTGATCCATCTATTTTTAATATTCCATTTTTATAAAATTCTTATTTTTAAAATCCCAACTTAAATACTTACATGCACTAATAACTTCAAGTATTACACAAGGAAATCATAAATCAACCATGTCCTATGTTAGTTTAATTTCCTATACACAAGTGACGGAAAAAAGTGACAAGTCACCGTGAATGTTGGTTTTGATTTATTGGTGGCAAAAAGGAGTATGTAATTAACTTGAGATTCATTATGGTAGGATATAATAGGAAATATTAACTATGTATATCATTTGAATGGATAAATATGATTAACTTGATTGATGAAATCACTGTATGTATACAAAGAGAATCGTACTCTAAATTTTCTTTTATTTTTAATCATCCTTTTTTTTTGAAAGGCACAAGGCATGTGTAACTAAAAATATATTTTAACAAAACAAATAAATATTAAACAATTAAAATATACATCTCATGGATATAAAAATAAGGTAATATAAAAATAGTATATAAATAAAATTTTGCATAATTTTATGACTTGAAGTAAATTTGAATTTTAAATGAGAAAAAAAATGTAAATGTTATAGGAGATAAAAAAATTAAATACAGTAAACAATAATTATCTTTCATAATTAAAGTCAACTTTAGTAATTAATTTAAATATTATATAAGCTATTAGATGAATCTAAAAGATTCACACAAGTGTCAATTGATCTCCTCTCACATATAGGGCCATTTAATTTGGGATAATCAAAAAAGAGAAAAAATGATGAGTTTTTATTTGTTTTTTTACTCATTTTGTTTAAAAAATTCATTCTTGTTTTCTATTTTCCTTTAATGAAATTACCCAAATGAAGGAATGATAATTCTCTCTAATTTTTTAAAGATTTTAATTCTCTCATTTTGAGTTTATCATTTTCAATAATAATAATAAACTATTAATATAAAATAATAATAAATATAAAAATAAAAATAAAAATAATTATTAAATAATATTATTAATAACTAACAAAAATGAATAATGATAAATATTAATAATAATAAAAATAATATTAATTAAATAATAATGAATAATCATATAATGTTTATATTAATAAAGTTAATAAAATATTTGATAATATAAAAATAATTGACAATATTAATAAAATGATAATAAATATTAACAATATAAAATAATAAAATTGATAATAAAAATAATGTTAATAAAATATCAATAATTCATGTAAAATACTTGTAAAAATATTAATATTAGTAAATAAAATAAATAATAGTAATAATAATATTAGTAAAATAAAAGTAATAAATAATAATTATAACAATTATCTTAATAATAATTAAAAATAAATTATTTTTTCATGTAACAATTATTAGTAAAGTGAAACAAAAGAAATTGATTTTTTCTTTTTTTTTAACCCAACAAAATGGGTAATCATGAATTATTCATTTTTTTTCACTTTATTTTTCTTTCTTTATTTCTTCTTTTTCTCCAATTAAATCAAATTGTCTTTATATGTGTGTGTGTGTATATATATATATATATCCTAATTATATATTAGCCGTGACATTTTATCAAACTTATTACTAATGTAATTTTCTCCCATATTAAACTGCACATCACTTGTTAATGTATAAATCAAAACTTTTTCTCTTTTAGTGGTATACACCACTTTTCCCTAATGCATTTGTGTTTTTATTTTAGAGAAATTTCATTGATTTCATTTCCATTTTAAAGGAATTTCATTGATTTTCTTTGTTGATTCTTTTACATTTTCCTTTTGGAGAAATTTAACTAATTTCATTTTTTTTTGGAGTAATCTCATTAATATCTTGTAATGATTTCCTATATTGATGCTCTCCCCTACCTGATTTCTAATTGTAACAATTATTGGATCTTTTTTCCTTTTACTTTCATAGAAAATCACTTAACCCCTAGAAATTTGTTTGGCTAAAAATTTATTTGATGCATTATTGGATTCTTTTTATGTTTTTTTTACAATTTTACATTTCTTTTTCTTTGTGTTTTAAGTCATCACAATGTAGCTTTCTCTTCTTAAATTGTTACTTTAACTCATTATTACTTACCGAAGTAGAACCATCTCCACCAACATTAATCAATCAAAGTCTTTGTTATTCCATCACTAGATTTCACTAACCTCAATTTAAGTCCTTTCTCAAATTGTTAAATGGTTATTACTCTTTTTTGGGAAAAAAATTTAATTTTAGAATTTAAATTTTTGTATTATTATTTATGTTTGGATTTGTTAATTTGATCTTCTCTCTAATTTGAAAATTTTGAATTATTATCCTCTTTTTAAAATTTTTCTCAATCCCTCTTTGTAATATTTATTTAAAGTTATTTTTTTATTCTTTTAATTTTTTTATCTTTACTGTAAAAAATTATATGCATAGAGATAATAAAAATGTAAGGTCATATGTGAAGTGTGCATTGGATATTGATATAACACTATTTGGTTATCCTACCAAAATAAGATTTTTAATTCTTTCATTATTTTTTTTAATATTGATGATGCATTAAATATGTTTCCTATCCATTTGTTTTTGCAATCTTGGAACATAGACAAAGGATACGAGTGATAGGTAACATATATCATCAAAGACAAAATAGAAAGCAACATTTTTTTAGCCACCACATTTACTAATTTTTAGAGAATTGACAACAAGAGCTTCTTTCATCATTTTTATCATCTTGCAATTTAAAAATACCATTTTTATATATGTCAAAAAACATATTTGTAGCATGATTTAATTTAATTATCTTGAAATTCTGCAATTTTTACATCATTGTACATGCTAAATCTTCATATAATTAATAATCCAATTAAGTATAATGATGTTGATAGTTGTTTATTGATAAACAAAAATGATTATTTGATTAATAAATTAACAAGAAATACACTCAATTTGACTGCATTTTCATTTCAATTACTAAATGTGTTAAATTGTTTCTAATTTTATTTTCATTTTATTCTCATATATTGTTAATCTTGATAAGTACTCAATTTTTAATATCATTTCCATTTGATTATTTTTACTTCAAATAATGCAATCTGATTTGTTATTATTGCTATGCTTTTAAAATATGGCTTTGAAGAGTAAATAGAGAATGTAGTTTTAGACGCCTTAAACAAGGAAAGGAGCATATTATAGACAAGTATATGATATTTATATGATAAGTTACTTTGTTTATGCAATAACCTTTGCATTTATTACAAGATTCCATATTCCATCAATTTCTAAATATTATAATAGTTTAATTGATGAAAATCCTTAACTATTTATGTGTTTAATTTAATTATCTTAGTAGATGCTAGTGTTTTTATACTGCATTATTGCATGTTAAACACAAATTATATTATAATATTAATAAGAAAGATTGTTCTTATTATATTAATAAAGAAAAATATACCAAATAAGTATTTTTAAAGAAAAAGTAACATATTTTTGGTCAAAACATGCAGTAATATTAATATTAGGTTCGAACACATAATTTCCTAAATAAAGAGCATAGAAGATAATAAAACTATAAAAAGCACTTTATTGATCAATATTTTACAAAAAAAAAGTATTTTATGCTACAATAGGTTTATTAATATGATACAATTAATTGGATAATACAGTAGTGACACAAAATATGAACATTTAAAGTAATTTAATACTATAATATTATATTTTTCTTCTATCATTTTTATAATATATCTTTCTTTTGTCACTTTAACTTATTGAATTTAAATACATACTAAAATGAATTTAACATATATCCATTTCATTAAATTAATTCTTTTATATTTATAAAATAAAATTATTATTAATGACATAAAAAATTACATATTTAAAATTAATGCAAATCCATTTATAGGACAAGTTAAAATCTAATCTATATATTATATATTAACTGTAATATTCCTTACTTCTTAATGACAAATATTATTCCCATAACTCATCATTTCTTCTTAATGAATACTATATTATTGTTAGTCAAACTTATGCAACTAATATTGTACCATAATAAGTTATATTCACACAATTAGTGCTAAGAATTAAATATCTTACTTATATATAATAATTTATATTAAATTGAGAAAAAACTTTTTATTTTTTTTCATTTGTTGAATTTTCATAATTTCTCTAATTTTTTCCTTGATTTTCTAAATTCTTAAATTTTCATTTATTTTCTTTCTCTTTAAAATAATCTCCATAATTTTTTTATTATTTATTGTATTTTCATAATTTTCTTGATCTTAATTACATTTTATTTGCATTAATAATTTTAATTAAATTAAAAATTAAATTATACTCAAAATTGATAATTACTTAAAAAAATTGGTTGATTAAACTATGTAGATGCTCAAGTTAGAATATTTTTTATTTTTAGATAAATTTGTGATTTGTACATATTAATTAATGATTAAGTCATATTTTTTAGGTAAAATTTTTAAAATTCATTAATGTTAAACTTTTCATGAATTTTACAAGTAGGATACATAATATGAAATTTTAATTTTAATTTTTTTTAACAACTATTTGATACTTAATATAAATAAAGTATTTATATGAAATTTTCCTAATTATTTACTCACCATTTATTTTAATCTATTATTAACATAAATGTATAAAAATTAAAAAGTGCAATTATTAACCATAATTTTAGGAGAAAAGATTTTTAGTTTACAATTTTATTTTTTACTAAAAATTAATAATCAAGATATTAAGTGATTGATTATTTATTAGGATACTAAGAGTAAATTTGAGAAAAATTTAATAATTTTACTTTTGATTTTCTAAAGACATAGATAAATAATAAAAAATAGCTAAAATTACAAATAAAATAAAATAGAAAAAGTTATATGTAAGTCAGAATTAATATTGATAAAATTCTAAATTTTTAAATAATAATATAATTTTTAAATCTATAAAATCTATACTTTAAAATTAAAATAAACTTTAAATTAAAACTTATATTTAATCATATTCAATTATATATATATGCCATTGTCTCCATAGACAAATAAGTTATAATAAAGAATGATTTAAATATTAATTTATAATAATATAAATAATAATTCAAGCATTACTATTAATATAGTATTCAAAGCAGTATACCAAAATTTTTTAAATTAATTCATATATAATGTCTCTTAATTAATTAATAAAAATATTTACAATTATGCTAATTCATAATATAGTAATTGATAATTCCAATATCATGTCTAATATTATATTTAAAGAGGCATTTCAAAATTCATAGACTATTTAATATAAATATAATTTTATATCTTTCTTTTTAAAGGACACTTGATTATACATTATTAATAATATAAATTTATTAAGGTTCTATTTCACGCAAGTAGTTGATAAGTTAACTGATAACTGATAAGTTAAGTAATATTTAGTAAGTTAGCTGATAGATTATAACCTATATCTAATAGTGTATAATTGATAAGTTAGCTGATTGTATAAAAAATATTTCACAAAATTAATAGTTGAACTAGCTAAAATTATAAAATAATATAAAAAAATATATTAATAAAATAGATATATAATTAAAATAATTTATATTTATTTAAAAATTATATTAACTTAAATAAAAAGTATAAAATAAAAATATAATATTTAATATTGAATTAATTATATTTATGAACTTATATATTTATTTATTTATATAATTTCTATTTTATTATTATTTATAATAAAATTATAATTAATTAAAATATAATTATTTACATTTCATGACATTATTTATTTATATATTTGTATATATTTATAAGTTAATATTAGGATATAATTATTTTAAAATTAAGTTAATTATATTTTAAAAAAAATAATATTTAGATTTATATTATAAAATGCATTAATTATAATTTAATAGAAAGAATAAGGATGGATTTGAAAATAATTTGAAGAGTTTAGGTAGTTTATTAAAGTAGAACTTATTTTTTTTCTAATAGGTTAGTGCGCGAAACATCTTTAGAAGTTAACTTATAACTTATTAACTTGGTCAATAAATTATAAGTTAACTTATTTACTGCATAAAATGGAACCTAAATAATACATTCATTATAATATTAAATTTTAATTAAATAAAATTATAGTTTGTGCATTTGGGTTATAATTTTGTATTTATATATTATAAAAATAAATTGATAACAGATAATTAATAGGTAGATAAATTAATAGAAGTAGCTCTCTACCCGACCTTTACATGTGTCATTATCAAATTTTTCTGCCTCATGTCACTTGTAAATTCCTTCCCTACCATCTCTTCTTGTTTTTATTTTTTCTCTCTTTGAAGATTCATGCTGCCCTATCCCATTGCTATCTATTATTTAACTACAAATGGTATATAAAAATATTTATATATTATATCTTTATAAAATAAAATTTAAAATAATATTATAAAATATAATAAGTATATTAGTATTCTTATTAAGTGTCAATTCCAATATAACTTTTATTTAAGGAGTTGCGCTCCTAACATAAAAAATTCTACTTTATACATTTGTGAAATTACAAAATAAAATTATTGTTATTTTTAATTACAATATAAATGTGTTAAAAGAATTTAGAAACAAAAGAATTATTTAACTATATATTTTTTTCTCATGCTTTCATATAGAAACCTATTATTTTCTATTATTAGTATAATTATATTGTGCATGTAACAAAATAAAAATATTTTGAAAATATCAAAATCTAGTTTATTGTTTTTAGGAAAAAATAAAAAATGTGTCAAAAATATTATTCCTATTTAACAATTAGTTGATTACTGTATATTTAAAATTTTATTTTTTAAATGTCTTGAAACATTTATTTTAACAAAAAAGGACAAATGAACTATGTTTTTTTAATCAATATTTGGTTTTAAATTTATTTTTTTTAAAGCCTTGAAGCATTAAAATTTTATGATGATAATATTTAAATTATTTTTATCTCACTACAATTTTATTTCAAAACTAGTTTGAATCATTTTTATAGCAATTTCCTCCCAAAGTTGAAAATAATTTTAGTAATTATAGGTGTAAAGATTTATAAAAATAAATGCTTGTAATTAATTAATTATTTTTGAAAGTGGTGAAATCTTGGAATATTTATTTTTACGGCTTTTAAATTTATTAAGTTATTATAAAAATATTAAGTGAGGTGAAGAATAATAAAAATGGAGTTTTTAAAATAAAATAAAATAAAAATAAAAATAAATTTTTTTAACTCTCTGCTTGGGCAGTAGAAATCAAGTAGAAAATGAAAGAGGAGTAGAAAAATACAAGAAAATAATAAAATTCTCCTACTTGGCTCGGAGTAGAAAACAGAGAAGAAGAGAAGTTGATGTAAAAAATGTACGGTGGGTCTCACTAAATTTTTTCATCTCACAGAAATGGGAAAAAGTGGGAGAAGTTTTACACAGTGCTAAGACCTGGGTCCTCTTCATGCTATCCTCTTGTTCACTTGCTATTGCATCTCCTCTAGCTTGCTGTAGCTGCTGCTATTTTGTTTGATGAATTCACCAGTATTGTTTCCGGTTAAAGCAGGCAATAAATTTAGAGTTTTCTCCAGTTGCTATTCGACAAGCATCTTCTCTTTTTCTATTGGTTAAAGTATTGATAATGTATAAAAAAATTTACATTTTCTTGATAAATGGATTTATAATAAATTTATATTATTTACTTAAATTTACATTTTAATGATATAAAAAATTAAACATAATATTTTATATTAAAAAATATTAATACAAATTTTACTTGAAAAATAAGGTTTATATTATTTTATATTATTTTCTTAAATTTACATTAAAAGAAGTAAAAAAAATTAATCTCCCTATATCTTTCTCCTCTTTCTTCTCTCATAATCAAATACAATATTTTCTTCTCTATTTTCTCTTCACCCTATTTTCTCCTATAACTAAGCATACATAAGAAAAATAACTTCTCTCCACTTTTCTTTCTCCTCTATTTTCTTTCTTCTCTATTTTTTTTCTTTCTTATTTTCTACTATAATCAAGCAAAGGCTAAAAGAAAATGGAAAGTTAGGATTTATTGAAATAGGAAATAAAAGGTAAAGATTTAATTAGGAATGGGGCTTATAATGCACTAAGAAACACTAAATTATTGCTTGCAACTTATTTTTCTTCTTTCTCTCTCTCTTTTCCTCTTTGTATGTCTCTCTTTCTCTCTCTTTTCTTTTTCTTCCTTTCTTTCTTTCTCGATTATATTGCCATCACTATAGAACACATCCATCACGTGCTTCGTCATGCTAGATAATGGCTCTTTAATGTTATAAGAAAAACTCCAGATTAGTGACATTAAAAACATCAAACTTTTATTTCTCTAGCATATCTTCCTTTTGTTGATCATTGTGCATTTGTAGGGACACCATTATTGCTGTTGCCTTTTCCCTAACTTTATTCAGTCTATCACAGCTTATGATGGCATGGGATGCTATTGCTCCTCTCATTTCTAACGCAATGGGCATTGTTCCTAGCTGCCATACTCTAATTTATTGCTTGTAAGTTGCTATCTAGTGACTGTAGCTCTCCAATATGGAGGAAACATGATTTGCAGTTGAATTAGGTAGTAATAGTAAAGGCTTTAGGCTCTTTTTGTTGTCAACACTAGCGTATTTTTGTTACCAATGAAGTTTCAACAAAGCTACCTTGAAAAGATAACTAACCTACATTTTAAAACTCTAATATTTCTATTGTTATTAGCTTAAATCAAAAGACTTATTTTTGAGAGCATTTTAAATATATAATGATACTTATGAAAAATATGACTTTTATTTTACAAAATGATAGAACAATATGATTAGAGTATTTATGGAATTAGCCTTTTGTTAACTTGGATGATCTTATTGAATTAGATTTAAAAATATTAGAAACTAATGGTATGGTTTTATATAATGATATGACTAGAACATATATGGAATATCATATTATAATATTTTAAGTAACCCACTCATAATTCAAGAAAGCTCCAGTTATCTGAAGTATAATTTTCTGATTATCTTGAATTAGAGTCAAAGGTATTTATGATTGGTTAAAGTGATGTAATTAGGGTTTTCTTAGATCATTCAGTATTAATATTTCTAATTGTGTGAGCTTGATTTTGAAATCTTTATATAATGCCATATTTTTGGTTTTTCATGATTAAACTTAGAGAAATAAGAATGTAGCGATATAAGATATTAAAATATTATGATTAGATCTCAAAATAGTAATTTGGGAAGAAGATGAGTAAATCATATACATATTTTTTAATAAAAGATTAATTCATTAAAAGTATAACTTTATAAGAATAATTATTTTTTGTAAAAATAAATATTTCTTCTATTAAATGTGATTCAAGTGATTTAAAATTATGAAGATATTTAATCATATATATTTTTAATCAAATATTAATTTATTAAAAGTATATATATTATTATATATTATTTTTTTGTATTCATTGGAATAAATCATTTTAAACCAAATTATTCTTCAAATATGATTTACAAATAATAGATGATAAATAATTTGAGTTATGAGATTTTCAATTATTTAATTTTTATTTATTCTTGTCATGCTCCATTTTATATCGAAGATTTTGATGTAGTTAAAAATTTAAATTGTAGTGAATATACATGTGGCAGAAAATATTAATTTATTTTTTTACCTGTAATATTACATTTTAAAAAATTTTAATTTATAAATAAAATAAATACAGTAAGCTAAATTTTAATATTTTATAATTTTTTTAAAATATAAAATTATCTAAAATTTATTTATATAAATAATTTTTAATGTAAACAAAAGTTAATTTGTAACCCGGCCACGGTTCTATGGCATTGGACTTGCATCTGGATTTCCAGCATTATGGCACATGGACAATACGTGAGGTCCAATAAAAGTCCAACTGTACCCTGTGGTTGGCCGGACTGTCTGCCGAATCACCTTTCCTCGAAATAAAGGGCGTTCCCATTGACAAAAACGTCGTCTGCAATCTGTAATTCATTGTAAGAGGAAGAGAAGAGGAGGCGACAGAAAACCTTAGCTCGTCCTCCTCTCCTTCACGGACGAGGAGAACGGGTACCTGTTTTCCATTACCAAGAAGCATTCTTACCAGTTCTCCTTTGTCTTCTTTTATCTTCTCTCATTCGAAATCTCTTCAAATTCTGGATTTTCATCTCTTCAATCTGTGCCTTTGGAGGGATTTTGCAATCTCTCGTCTTGTTGATCTTTTCGCTAGATTTGGCCGATCAATCTCTAATGGCTGGTGGAATCATTGTTCCGACCTAACAAAGTTGGCTGCTTTACATCCGGGTGCTGCGTTCCTTGTTTTCTGCAATTCTGTGACTGCGACAACCAATTTCGTTACTCTTTTGTTTTTTTTTTTATAAACTCATTGGATCACTGTTCTGATTCAGGGCTGTTGGGTATCTGATCAGTTAGGTCTTCTTCTTCTTAGCTGTTGATGTATCTAATCCATTCTGAAAAGGACCGGCTTGTGAACGTACCCAATTCATATCTGGGTGTCCGCAGGCCATTGGAATTGCCGTTCGAGCAAATCGTTTTTTTATTTTGTGTTTCAAGACACAGATGGAATAGGGAGTTTTCCGAGCTGCAGAGTGGCTAACTAAACTGTTAAGGTTATAGAACTCATAACTACCGCATTGGTTGTCCTGTTTCACATCTTTCGAGCTATCTAGGATGGATTCTTCGCAAGGGTCTACTCTGTCCACGAACGTGGCTGGCTTAGTCAATAATTCATCACTTCACAGAGAGCAATCCTATCTTGATAGGACGCCTGTGTATGTTAAAGAGCTAATTGCAGGTGGAGTTGCTGGTGCACTTTCTAAGACGGCTGTTGCACCCCTGGAGCGGGTCAAAATACTCTGGCAGGTAGAGCATTCTTTGTTCTCTCTGTTCTTGTTTCTTTCTTGGGCCTGGAGCGGGGTTCAGGAAGATTGATCTTTGATGACTTTTAGTGGATGAATTGTTCAAGCCTTATTTTAAGATATTTACACAAATATGACATTTATTCTATGGAGTCTGCTAGCCACGTACTGGAGGAGGAAAAGAACTCAGGCTTGCCTATTAAAGAAAAAAAATGAACATTCAGTAATTTCTGAGGTGAAAGCTTTTAGAGTTATTGCTTTGGACTTTTAGATGAAAAAAAATATATACATCGGAGTTTTTTTGGTGAAAAACTGGTATTTAGATTTTATCAATTCCTCCTGGCTTAAAGCTTTACACACGCATGCGCGGGCGTACACACACACACACACACACATATATATATATATATATATATATATATATATATCAGATAAATGTCATCTATGTTGCTGCTGCTTTGTTTGTACGTTCTTTGCAGTTTATAACGTATTTATATTTATATATGTGCTATTGAGAAAAAAATTAATATGTTTATATTCCTCTTTAGGTTTGTTTAAAATGTTCTGTCTTCATGTTTTTATCAACAGACGAGGACAGCAGGATTTCACTCACTTGGTGTGCATCAAACTCTGAAGAAGTTATATAAACATGAAGGTTTTCTAGGCTTGTACAAGTAAGCTTAAAATTGACAAAACTGACTTCATTTATTATTTTTCTTTTCACTGTAGTTATGGTTAACCATGTTTATTTGTTGGTTCCAGAGGAAATGGAGCTAGTGTTATTCGAATTGTTCCTTATGCAGCATTGCATTTTATGACTTATGAGCGGTATAAGAGTTGGATGTTGAATAACTGTCCTGCATTAGGATCAGGTCCTGTTATTGATCTTTTAGCTGGCTCGGCAGCTGGTGGAACTTCAGTTTTATGTACATATCCCTTAGATCTTGCTCGGACAAAACTTGCATATAAGGTATGATTATTGATTCCATTGGATGCCTTTAAACTTCTTGAAATTTTATGAACCTGGACTTGTGGCCACTTTCATACATGTAAAGTGGGCACTGAATCTACATTTATGGTTCTTATAACTTGTCTATGTGTGATAGATTATATTCCATTTGGACATTTGGTATCATTTTGAACTTTTGTAAATGATGTTATCATTATCCTTTTAATGAATTAGTAAGCCAAGGCTGCATTGTGATTGTATGTGGTATACAAACTCGCTGCCATTCTTATTCCTGTTGTTTGCAATGTTATAGGTGTCTGACAGAAGAGCAGGTATCAAAGATGGTATTAAAGGGGTTGATTCTCAACCTGGAATTAAAGGTGTACTCACCAGTGTTTACAAAGAAGGGGGAGCCCGTGGACTTTATAGGGGTATAGGTAAGTATTGTGTAATGTTGCAATACAATCCATTACGGTCATATTTTGGAAATTAGAAGTGTCTCCTAGTGGAGAATGTTTTTCACCTGTTGGAAGTTTTGGGTGTGGGGTAGTGGTTTTTTTAATTGCTAGTGTTGGTTATTGTCTCTTCCTTCTCAGCTTACTCTGATTTTCAGCATTACAATCATCAAAGTCTCAATCCTTTTGTTTTGTTTTTCCTTTTTCTTAGGACCAACTCTTACTGGAATTCTTCCTTATGCTGGTTTAAAGTTCTACATGTATGAGGAACTGAAGTTGCATGTTCCTGAAGAATATCGAAGGACTGTTTTGATGCGCCTTTGTTGTGGAGCTCTAGCTGGCTTGTTTGGGCAGACTTTAACCTACCCTTTAGATGTTGTTAAGAGACAGATGCAGGTACCTTGATTTCACTAGTGCTACTTGCATAGGCAACCTCTTAGACTTATCCATATGATATAAGTTTGAGTGTGGGATTGTCTTGTGGGCAATTGTAAGGACAATGCAAGACAAAATATGTGCAAGTAACATCTTTTTCAAGTTTTAGAATGCCATTTGCTGACAACTTTGGCAGGCTTTTACTGAATGCCATTATCGGAGGAGAAATGTCCTCATCTTCTTTGGTTCTGCAGGTTGGCAGCCTGCAAGATTCAGGTCGTGGTGATCCTGGATATAGGAACACATTGGATGGACTTAGGACTATTGTTCGTAATCAAGGATGGAAGCAGTTGTTTGCTGGCGTAAGCATAAACTATATCAGGGTAATTCATTCTCACTTAATCATAGCCAAATTTGTGTTTTTTTTCAGAGGGCTGAGCATTTGTAGCATTTAAACATTGTTCGCTATTTGTTGGCAGATTGTTCCCACAGCAGCAATTGGTTTCACCACATATGACATGATGAAGGCCTGGCTTGGCATACCAGCCCAACAGAAGAACTCCCAGTCAGTGTCATCATCATAGTTGGATGATATATAAATTACACAGACACACAAGAATTATTTTTTTTTATTTTGATTTTTGTATGGCATTTCATATTTCACACTCATAGCAACAATGAACAGATTGATCTGGAAGAAGGATGCAATACAAAAGGTAGCTATTTTGCTAATGCACTACTTGTTGCATTATCACTTTCGCTCTTTGATTTTTACTCTTACCCGCATTTTCTCAACAAAAATAAAAGGATCCCGTTCGATCAAACTCACGATCATTTTTAGATGCAATAACAATATTTGATCAGATAAGTAGATCTGATGGAGTAAAAGAATTTCAAGTATTTATATTTAATGTAGTTAAACACTGAAATATGCTTAAATTCCTGCCATAATACTAACTAGGAAGACTTTAGTGTAGTTATAGCAACAATGCTATTTTTTACTCTTATTTCTACTTTTCCATTCATACCTGAAAAGCATAGGATTTTATTCTTGCCACGCATTAGAGAAGTGATAAATTCACATTTAATTTAGATACAAGTTTAATTTATTTTTGGTGTAGTTATGGAAAGATTGAGGTAAGCGTAGGGGAAAAAAATCAAATTATAGATGTTAAAGACAAAAAGTTGTGCAAAATTGAAAAAATCCATTAAGATCACGTGTTAAAAGCACTGCACAAGCGGGATAATATTGTTAAGCCGTCCCTGTCACTTCACATGGCATCAGTAGGCGGTGAAATATGGACCATGGGTATGGGCATCATGATCATAATTAATATTGCTTCGGCAACTTAAGATTTTCTTGCTCCACTTTGGTGTCTTAGAATCTGTTGTATACTTTCTCAGAGCACGTGATCTCTAGCGCAATAGAAGTTTCTTGATTCAGCTACGTCGTGGATTTATTCAATTTCGTTATTAAATTTGCATCCACTAATCGATCCCAGAATGTTGATCAAATGGGGCCTTTGTCATGGGATTTTTACTTCTCAACAAAGACCCTCCTTCTGTTTTTTTTTTTTTTTAAAAAAAAGTTCAATGGAAATTGCTTTCCCGTTCCCTGTTGGGGTTGACATTGACCTCCATTTTCCTGGTCCAGTTTGGACCATGTTAGGGTTTCGCAGCATAGCAGTTGCATTGCTGTCACTCCGGTGTTCGGAACTTAGATGAAAATGAAACGGAGAATTTTATTGTCCTTTACCTCTTATTTTGATTGAGATCCTCGGATACTCCTGCATTGCACTATTCTCGAAAATACGAAGGACGTTTGAATTCACCTTAATATGAATGCCTTGCCAAAAAGAACAAAAAGGTATGATGAATCTTATACATGTCGGTACATAAATTTCGAAGGCTCAACCACAACTATCTTTCTTCATGTGAGCAAGTGCTTGAAAATTCCCAAAATGAAAGATGATGATGATTCCTTGTAAGACCTTTAAGCCAAAAAAAAAAAAGAAGAAAAAAAACAAACAAACAAAAGGAAAAGGGTCCAGTGGTCCAGTTTAGTTATCTCGGCACAATTACCCAAACACTGCATCAGATAAAAAAATTTACCCAAAACCTATACGATAAAAAATAATTACCGAAATGTTTAAAATTTTTTTTTCTTTTTAAAAAATGACTGAACCCGTGATCAGTTCTACTTTTTCTTGATTTTCGTGGTTTCCGTTATGCTTGGTTTCCATTTCCTTTTCTTTTCATTTTTTTGCTTGGTTTCCGTTTCCTTTTCTTTTCATTTTTAGTTTGTTTTGTTTGTTTTATTTTATTGTCTTGCTTTTGAGAACGTGGTTTCCTTTTCTTTTCATTCTGTGGTTTCCTTCTCTGTTTACATTTCGTTTTATATTTCTCTGTTTATATTATTTTGCTTTTTTCATTTGAATTTCTGGTTGGATGTTTATTTTAATTTTCTCTTTTGCCGTTTGTTTTTATTTTTTCTTTTGAAATTTCAATTTTGATTTTATGCTTCTTTTGATCTTATATTTTTTCATTTATTTTACTTTTACCTTATTTTTTTCTTCATCTGAATTTTTTTTTCTGATCAATTTCTTTTTACCATTTTTTCCCGAATTTTTTTTATTTTGTTGAGTTTAATTTTTTTACTAATATATTTTTTTCCAATTAGAATAATTTTAAGTTTTTTTCACCCTATATGTATTAAATTTGTTTTATTTCAAATGAGATTTAATATTTTTTAAAACTTTACAATAATTTATAATTTGTGTGCCTTTTTATTTTTTTATTTATAATTTTAACCTTGCTTTAATTTGAATTAGTTTATTAAAATTTAAATATTTATTTTATATTAATTAATCGATGTTCTAAATAATAATCAATTATTTTTTAACTCTCATAAAATTGTACAATATATATAATGTAATAAAATAGTATGTGTAATAAGATTGATGAGATAATTATTATGTCAATAAATATAAACAATTACATTTTCTACTGTAAACTTATTACTTGATAGTTGTATTTTCTCAAACCCTATGTTCAATTCAATTTATTCTGATTGTTATGACATAGTTAATTTACATTTAAATATTGGTTATTCGTTAATAGTACTAAAATTTTTTTTTAACAAAGGACTATCCTTTTTTTAATATACTGATAAGCTGACACATATATTTTATCACAAAAAAGTCTGATAAGTATAATTTTTTTTCTTATGAAATAGATTTTTTTAAAATTAATATTTATTTAAAAAAAGGGGTTGATATCCTAAATTTAATTTTTTTTTCATAAATGTATTTTTTGTTGAATATAATAGTAAGCTAAAATTAATTCTTTCCATAAAATTGCAATGAGTTGAAAAAAAATTTGTTAGGGGTTCGGGAAAATAAAATTTTAAGTGCAGTATCCTGGTATTCAATCATAAGATATATTTTTTAATTGTATAAAAATATAATTATAAAAAATTAAAATAATAAAAATGAATTTATATGCTTAATATTAAATAAAAAATATTTAATAAAATATATTAAAGAAAAATAATTTTTTTAAAAAATTATCTTCTATTATATCATAATTTTAAAATTTAAATGTTATATTTTTTTAATTCTTTAATCATATATTACGGATATATTTAATACTTGATTATACATTTTTTAAAGAAATAGGTTTGATTATATTAAAAGAAATTTTTAGTATTAAAAAACCTATTTTAAATAAAAAATATATAAGGAAAATTTGACATTAATTTTTTTAAAAAAATTTAATCATATATTTAAAAAGTAAAAAAAATAAAACTTGATAGTCACAGGAAAAAAGAAAAATATTAAAAAAATAAAATCTGATCACGGGGAGGGGCCACGCGTGACCAACTCTGATCACGTCAAGCCCCTCCTCGAGATTGCACTTTTTTAAATGAAAAAAATTATTTTATGTATTTTGATAAATAAAATTTGCAGTACAATAGTTCGGTAAAATATTTTTCAGAAGTCAGGATAATCGAAAAAAAGCTTATCCAAATGCTGTGCCCCGGAAAATAATTTTTCATTTCACTGTGCCGACATTTTTATTTTCGTTTTTGTCTTGTCTTTTTTTTTATTATTTTTTGCCTTGCCTTTTTTTTTTCATTTTTCATCAATTTTGTATTAGTCTAACAAATTAATTTTTATTCTTTTTTTATATATTCACTAATTTTTTTCTTTTTTATTTGTTTAAATCATTTTTACCTTCATCAATAATTTATTTTGTTCGTTCGTTAGTTTTTCATTTTCTTTTCTGTTGATCCATCTTCATATCCATTTAATTTTTTTGAGATAAGTTATTTTATGTGTTTTTTTAATTTATTTCTATAAATATATTTTTTTTAGAAATTAAAATATTCTAAAACCCTATTTTTCACCTTATATACATTAAATTTGTTTTGGTACAAATTGCATTTAACACCATATTGGTAGATAAAATTACACAGTTCTAAATTTAATAGCGTGATTTATCATAGTGACCTCTAAATGAGTAATTAATACCATTTTTCGTAATTACATATAAGTCTACATTTGAGATTACATCTTGAAGACCGATATTTTAGAATGATCCATTGAATTTCAAATAACAATATTATCAATGGAGTGGGATCAATAGTGTGATGAAGATAAATGATTAGAAAGTGAAATATATAATCGTGGAATTGTACAACTGAGCTCTAAAAGTGGATAATATGGTTAATGTAACATAAGAAATTATTAAATCTAAGGGAAAAAAGTTACGAAGCAATTAAAAAAAATAAGGCTAAACACTATATTAGAATAATAAAGCCCTCAATCACCAAAATAATGGCTCCCAGTCCTACACCGAAGGCGTCGCCTTACGCGTTGCGATCGTTGAGCTAGGGGCTGTTCATCTCCATCGTTATCTGCATCCTCATCTGCAGAAGTCACATGGGTCTGACCCCTAGAAGGTGGAGAGTTCAAGTCCTAAGGGGATGATTGAAATGCTGGAATAAGGTTACTTGGTGTGAAAAATCCTTGGTGCTGCTGCTCCATAGATCCGCTGGTATACTCAGTAGTGAATGTAAATGGATCATCAAATAATCCCATTAGAGAGCCAGGAATTTGCTGGGCTAATTGTGATGGCGATGGTGTGGAAAAAGATGATCGTGAAGCATCATAGGGGTGTTGCGGGGGCAATGCCATGCTATGCGACGGGCCAGCTTCTACGCTTGGGAAGAATTACGATGGTGGGATATAAGTTGATGGTCCCGCAGCACCAAAATCAGCATGCATCGATCCAGGGATGAAAGGGCTAGGGACACCTGATTGCATCGGTGATGGATGAGAATAAGGCACACTTTCATTGTCACCCTCTTCTTCAGGCAAAATAGGATCCCTGAGGGACATGAAGCCGTGTGCTCTCCTACCACGCCTAGGCTCGGGAATGGGTGGTCTAGGTAATTCATCAGCAGGGTAGGCAGGCTGGTCAGCAGTCACGTCTCGATGCTCTCCTAGTGCACATAGAATGAGGCGAGATTCCTGACCTACGGTCTTCCTAAATTGACTATATGGCTGTGAAGGGGAGTCCTCGACACTAAGTATGTGGAGTCTCTCAGCTACGTCAGCCTACAAAAAAATACATTTTAAATAGTTAATACATATTACATGTTGAAGAAATCACAAAGCATAGTATGCAAATCGTTAGTTTCCACAAATCCTGGACCGTCATTAGATGGATGGATCCATCGTCTGGTATGTCTCCAATACCATGACATATAGCCCGAGTCTCGATGAAGAGCATCTGTCTCGAACTCTGTCAATGAGAGTCTATTGCGCCATGCATTCCAAGCGCTGATGAATATCATATGCTCCTGACGCCAGTCTTTTGATGTTTTGCCCCGGAGCTGCAGTGTATGACAAGAACCGAGGTTAAATGGGTCTTGTGGAATGGGCTACCTCCTTCCAAATTGCCGGAGCACACGGTCTGCATAGTGCCACTCTACAATGTGGAAGCAAATGATGGGAACTGATATCAGCCATATATCAGGTGACATCAAGCAATACCCTGATATAAGCTGTCGTACACTGGGATCGTCATAGGGGCGCCAAATAATCTACAATCACAAAGAAATGCAGCATAAATTAGCATATCGGTAGATCTAGCAATAGATTGACAGAAATGATAATCAACAGTGTTTCAAACCTCATCGTCCCTCATCTGATCGAGAAATACTCTGTAATGACGCAGAGCCGTCGACGACGGTCGGGGAGGTGGGCCAGTGTTCTTCCATCTGCGAGAAATACATATTATATATTAACTGTTTGAATTATTTAAGCAGATGTATGAGACGTAATATGGAATACGCATACAATCCATACCTGAAACCCAATGGTGGAAGTAAAGGATAAATGTCTAGCTGGGGATCTGGATACGGAGGTCTTGCCGGCGCTAGAGTGGGGAAACGATCCCACACCCATAAATGCAATAAATGCAGACATCTACCAATATTTAGCTCATCGCATTTTGTGGCGGAGCACAACTCTCTATATAGGCATGCCGATCCCCAACTGTATTGACCTGCATCTGCGAAGTTCTCTAGTAATGGCAGATACATCAGTAGTACCCTATGACCGGAAGTGTCAGGCATAAGGTAACCGCCAATGAGTCGCAGGATGTAAGCACGAGCAAAGCGCTGTACCAGTTCATCATCGGCATCATCTGCTAAGTGTCCGAAGTTAGCTGCTAACCAGGTGATGCTCAGGCGCTGGCCTTGCAAACATTCATCAGGTGGTCTGATCCCAAGTAGAAATTTACAAATCCCTGGCCAATCAAGTCCGGTTCTTCCAGATACGAGGACACCCTCGCAAGGCAAACTTAACTGGACAGATACATCCTGTAACGTAATAGTGCATTCCCCGGCCGTGGTGTGAAAAGTGTGCGTCTCAAGACGCCATCGTTCAACTAAGGCGGATACCATAGCTGTATTGAAATCAAAATGTCCAAGTCGGCTGACGCCGTAGAAGCCAGTCTGCTGCAGATATGGCACAATTGCAGCTGGGGGATTAAACAGTCGGTTTGCGTGGGCAACACGTCGTAGCCTCAGGATCGGTCTTCCTTATTAGCATTCATAGAAATAATGGTTACAACATTTACAATTGGTGAATGGCCATTAAGGGAATGGAATTACCTGATTTTGCCATACTGCTTGTGAAATATGCCGTGACTGTAAGTATAAAAGAGACTCGTCCTCAGGTCCAGGTGTGATGACACGTCGCTGAGCGGCCATAACTGACGATGTCTACAGACTATATTAAATTACAAGCATTCAATCAAATGCACTATCTTTAAATTTATGTAAATGTTATGCCCGAAAATGTACAAGGAGAGTAAAATGACTTAGTAAATAATAACAGATCAACGCAGTAAGACATAATAGCAACATACATATATATTTGGCATTGTTCGGACATAATTGTAAAATGGTAGAAACAATTTATCAAATGTCACACTAAAGGTCTTAATCTGGAATAAAAGTGACATATGCATAAACAAGTGGCTTTCTGAAGGGCGTTAAGTGTCATGGCACATTTCGTTGCCTGGAAGGATAAGTTGTGCGATTGTGGCCAGACTAACGGCACAACCCACACCTTGAAGGTTCTGACGGACCCTCTATCCAGTCCATTTCGTTCCTCATACGTGAGGAACGGGGGCGACCACCAAGACGCATTTGCGCAGGATCTGGCACAACTGTTGGTCCATCAGAGGTTGGCCAATGCTCCATACCGCCTATGGGACGAAACTCACAATTATAAGCCTGCGCCATTGTCTCTAGTCGGAACACAGGATCGACAAACTACAAAGGATCCAATGCAACCTTTGCGCATGCTGCGAACACATGTTGGCAAGGCTTGTGCTCCACCTAGAATTCACCACAATCACATGTCCTCTGCGCCAGGCTAACCTTGCATGTCCGACCAAACTGCTTCCATGTGGGATCGTAAGGCTCTTCGACCTCGAAAATCGTTCCGGCTCGGTCGAAATGGCGGACATGACAGGCAGATGCCTTCCGGGTGCAATCTTGAATCTTTTTCTGTACATCTTCATTGAAAACCTCTCCTGCATGTAATTGTGCTGCAATACTTTCTGCTCTGTTCACGAAGTATGCATTGATTCGATACAGTGTAGCTTTAACTAGCCCAGTGATCGGTAAATGTCTAATCCCTTTCAAAATACTGTTAATACACTCTGCCAGATTTGTGGTCATGTGCTCCCACCGTCGGCCTCCATCATCGTAAGCACGACTCCATTGACACCTCGAGATATTACCAATCCATTCCGCAGCTTTAGGTTGCAATTGGGTTAGTTCTTCAAGCTTGTTATCCACAACATGTTGTTCATACATATAACATGTACCCAAAAATATTATTAATCAATTACTAATAATCGTAACATAAAGTGTCAGATAAGTATATTATTGTCATCAATACGCACCGATACTCGTAAACATCTACTTCAGCCATGCTGTCTTAAAAGTTGAGTTCAGATTGCTGGCGATATGTCAGAGACAGAATACATGATAACCATTAAGGGCTTGCCACCTAACACGTGGGTTTGCAACGGCACGTAATATTTCAAGATGTTTATCTGAGATCAGGCAAATATGTTGTCTGTCTTTAACAACATGTCGTCGAACATGGGAGAAGAACTAAGCCCATGTATCGTAAGTTTTTCCTTCCACCACAGCAAATGCAAGTGGGACAACCTTTCTGTCACCGTCCTGTGACGTCGCCGTTAACAAAACCCCTTTGTACCTTCCATACAAAAAAGTTCCATCCACTTGGATTATGGGCTTTAAGTGGGAGAACGACTCGATGCAGGGTCTAAAAGTCCAAAACACTCGACGAAATAATGCGATCGGCGCATCTGCAGAATTGGATGGCGGACATTCCTGGGTAACAAGCTCAAAGTAACTCTCAGGATTGAAGAGACGCACTGCTGCCAGCCATCTAGGTAACATCGAGTATGACTTCTCCCAATTCCCAAACGCAAGAGCAATAGCTCTCTGTTTTCCTTTCCACACCTTCCTATATGACACCCAATACCCAAATTACCATGAATTCGCTCTATCATCTCTCGAATGGATACACTTGGATTTCCCGTCACCATAGCCACAATGTACGATGAAATGACATTTGTGTCTAGCTTTGGATGATCCTGGGAAAGAGATGCAGACACACACGTGTGGGGACCATTATATTTTGTTATCTGTCAATGATCCTCCCTTGGCTTATGGCATGCTCTGACCCTCCAATGACAATGATCATCGTAATAAGGGCATCGATATTCTTCATACTTAGACGATGAGTAATGTACCCAAAATGTGTGGTGAGTCCGCACTGAGTATATTTTCATTGCGCGACGAAACGCCTTCTAGTTCATAAATCGTAAACCTATATACGGCTCTTAATTATCATCCATATTTATGTGATGACCGAACTCGGGGTAATCATGGCGGCAGTAGCATCAACATTTAGTTGTGAGAAAAAGGCAGTGGCCGATTCTATGAGCTGGCCTTCGTGCATTGTTGGCAGTGCTCTTGCAACATCTTCGTCGTCACCGCAATCGTCCCCATCACTCTCACCATCAAATCCTTCAGGAATGGGGTTACATGCACCTTCCTCTTCGAAGTCGTCCATTATGTCCTTTGTTTCCTCTAGGGATGAGAGGGAGTGAGAAGGTCCAAAGTGTTGCCGAGAGAAACATGGCTGCGGAGTGTAATTATCATCAAGGCTGTGAAACTGCCAACCATAGTCAATTTGTACATTCATTGGTTCAACGCTGCTCACTTATGGGTTGTAACACGAGGGTCCCCCAGTAGCTTCATTACGTTGACTTGAGGAGGGTAGTAGATATGGGGCACTTGATCCAATTGGCTGACTTGCAACGTTCAAATCAAATCCCACTGCTTCAATAAGTGCACACACCTCTGGACATGACAATTGAGTAGGGAACATCGCATTCACTTCCCACATTCGCTGAATGTCCTCATCATCTGCCAACTCACACGCCTTATATCGTGTCGGATTTAGCGAGAGCGGATGTCTGTATATCAACTTGGTTACAACTTGATTTTCATTGAGACGCAGCTTCCGCCCAATTATACTCTTCAGAGCATCAAGGGTTATGTCTGAACTGATTGATATTACTTTGACCCTAGAGCACCTAAAGGTATCACCTTCATTCGATTCGTATATTTCTCCGTTCCCGTAAATGCATATATTTTAACGCCTGGAACTCATTCTGATTTGAACTGTAGTCCGAATCAAGGGTCACCCCCGAAAGAAATTCTTCAAAAATTATTCTAATATGTATCATAATTATGGAGACAATTTTATAACACTATTACTACATATAAACCTGTAATGTTATAATCACTATCAATAATGATTAACATCCTGCAATGCTACATTCAAACACATATGTAAATTTTTTTAATTAGAGGACTTTTCACTTTTGTAAGTTTTTTATGCAGTAGAAAAAGCACCCCTTTAATTGTTTTAGGAAGAGATAAAATAAGCCTAAACACTATATATATAGTTATGTTCGTTTAGTTTGTGGGGTTGTTGATCTAAACCTTAAATTATTAAATGTTTGTGTTTTTTCAAATCCTATGTTCACTTCATATTTTGTGTTTATCAAACTATGATTTTGTGGGGTTGTGATTGTCATAACATGAGTTGATTCTCACTTAATAGTATTATTAACACTTACCCAATAATACATCTCAATAGTAAAAATTGTTTGAAAAATTAAAATATTTAAAAATTATTTATTTCTATTTTTTAAATATAAAGAAAAGAGTAAAAATTATGATATTTATTGGAACTATATTTTTATTCTTAAGACTTTATGATATTTACTAATTTTAATAACACTAATTGTGGTTTACATAACACTAAATATGTAAAAAAAATTAAGTAAAAGGCAAATAAAATTAAATTAAATATAAAAATTATAATACATAAAAAATAGAACCCTAAACCCTTAATTATAATGGCTAAATTTAAGTACAAACTAATTAAAATTTTTTCCTTTTAAAGATAGGGTAAGTAAATATTATTCTTTTTTAAAACCAAAGTCTGTTACATACAGGCTTGCTAAGTTAATTTTTTTTAAAAAAAAATTAAGCTCAAATTAATCTTCAAAATAAATAATTTAATTATCTATAAATACATTGATAACACAAAAATTAGTCTTTATTTTAAAGAAACTCCAATGAGTTAAAAAAATTTCCTAAAAAAAGTTTGATAAGTTAAAATATATATTTCTTAAAAAAATCCTAAACCCAGAGAATTATTTTCCTTATAAAGTAGACTTTTTTAAATAAATATTTCTTTCAAAAAAAGGGTCTAATGAGCTAAAAAGAAATTTTTTTAAAAAAATATTTCTTTTAAATATATTGATAAGTTAAAATAACTTTTTCCCACAAAATTTTGATAAGTTAAAATCATTATTCTACGAAATTAAATTTCTTTAAAAGAAATTGTAACGAAATAATATTTATTTAAGAAAATGGGTTGCTAAGTTAAAATTAAATTTTTATAAAAATTCTATTTGTTAAAAATATATTGATAACCTAAAATCATTTTTTCCTAAAAAAAGTGTGATGAGTTAAAATTATTTTCTACAACAATAGATTTTAGGGGTTCGGGGTCAGGATTTTATAGTTTATGGTTTGAGACTTTGGGGGTTTCAGGGGTTATGATATAGTGTTAATAGATTTAGGATTTATCCTATTAGGTTTTAGGGTTAGTAAGTTGAGATTTTTCTCCAACCAAAAGATCTACTTCTTTAAACGTACTGATAATTTAAAATACGTTTGTTTCACTAAAATCTAATTACTTAAAATTTTTTTCCTACAAAATTTTAATATTTTAAAAAACATAAAATACAAAAACATTGATATGTAAAAAATTTATTTCTTTCAAAATATATTATTTTTAAATATAATAATAACCTAAAATATTTTTTTCCATATACCTGATGAGTTAAAACTATTTTTCTGAAGAAATAGTTTTTTCCTTATAAGAACTTTAAATAAGTTTCATTATCTTTAATATATTGATAAGCTTATATATATTTATTTCAAAGTAGTCTGATGAGTTAAAATTATTTCTCTACAAAATTCTATTTTTTGACAATAAATAAAAAATGACAAAGTTATGCTCAGATTAAAATATTTAAGAAAACTTACTACTTTTACAAATACTGATAACATAAAAAAAATTTATGAAAAAAAATTCTTTTGATTAAATTTAATTTTCTATAAATTAACATTACAGGGATTGGGGTCGAGGTTCAAACATTTTAGGAAGTAAATTATGTTTTAAGGTCTGAAACAAAAAATAAAAATCATACAGTGTAACACTTTACCCTTGTTTATTTTTAGTAATATTTTATTATTCATGAATCTTATTAAATTTTCCTCACATACGTAAAAGTTTCGATTTTTATTCCCCTATCTCAATAGTGCCCAACCAACAAGCATAGGAATTAAAATCCTAATAATTACTGCAAAATCTAGTCAGGTCATAAATGTATTGCTGCACTCGGATAAAAAAAATTATAACAATTAACTAATATAAATACGTTGAAATAATATACACAAGCAAAGAGGAATATTAAAACAATATAAATTATTTTAGCATACAATATACACGATTAAATGTATAAATAATTTATTTACAATGATCAATATTAATATCAGTTATAATGAGTAAAGTATTCTAAACGGTACAATACTAAATATTTATTACAATTTTACAAGATTTAAAACTCCTAAGTACTACTTCAAATAATGACTTCTTTAAAAAAATCTTACTTGCAAACCGAACTGCTCAAATTGTTGCTGAACTTGCTTGCTGGTCGAAAGAAAGAAATCCAATTTCAGAGGAAAATTTGAGAAGTGAAGTTTACGTTTGCAAATTGCTGCCCGGGAGGAGATTTATAGCTCAACTTCAGTTCATGTGCAAACAGTAGTGCCACGTGGTAGCTTCCGGATGTGCCACGTGGCTGCACCACGACGCCCAGGGAACGCCGAGCCGACACGTGGCGCGCTGGGGAGCGCAGACGAGTCACGAACTGCGGGACACCGTGATCAGATTGGATCACGTCTTCTGCCGCACCGTGATCAATCTGATCACGGGCCGCGGCCCAACGTGATCAGGCCTGATCACGGGCGGTCAGAGACCGTGATCTACCCGGCCTCACCACGTGTTATCCGGGACCCACTCGGCCTCCAGGAACGGCCATCATCACGCCACGTGTCACTTGCGCTGACACTCCCTCACACGCATGTTCGCCACGTATCTCGCCTGTCTGACATGTCAACTGCAGCGCATGTCATCCGTCAGCTTTAAGCATTGGGGTAAATATTTTTAACGGTATAGTATCTGGGTAAATTTTTTTTCCCGTTGGAGCATCTGGGTAATTGTGCCAGTTATCTCTTTCCTTGGTTGGGTTTGATGAAGTTGAAATTTGAAAAAGGGGAATTTAACCCCACGTTATGTTCATGTATGTTAGAACTAAGTCGGTCCCAACTCGTTTATGGAGACTAGCTCAGCTGAATCACATCATTGGCTTTTACATTTTACAATAACTGCACTGACTCAATAGATACTTTGTCTGATAGCAATTAGGCAAGGCTGGGCAAGCAGGCACGCTTTCTTCTCTGTTACTTTTCAGGATGCTGCACTCCAAAGGCCTCCCCCCTTTTAATAGTTTTTCCCCAAAGACCAAAGCCATTGATTGGGCCCACATGGTAGCGAAATCGAGCGGGATCAACCACGAACTCTTGTCCGTTGCCCGTTTTGAATTTCAAATCTGGAAACGCAACTTCATCGGACACGACCCAATCCACTACCGCCCACTCTCTGCAACCAAAATACACAGACACCTCTGTCCATCTGTCTGTCTCTCTCTCTCTCCAAGTCTGTGTCTACTTCCAAGTTCCAAAAACTTCATTTTCTCACATAAACTCAATCTAAAGCGAGATTCTTCTTCCCTCTGAAGATCTGATTTAGTTCAGTCTATCCAGTAATGGGTGCTTCAGGGAAATGGGTAAAAGCATTAATCGGCCTAAAGAAGCCCGAAAGGGATGATACCGTAAGTTTCATACTCCCGGGTTTGTTCAACGTAAATTTGTGTCCTTTTATCCCTTTAATCTGCACCAGTTTGCTATCTTCGTTCTTTCTGTAATGAAAAACAACTTGTTTAGTTAATATTACCTCTGCAGGTGAAGGAGAGTGGTAAGAGCAAAAAATGGAGGCTATGGAGAAGTTCTTCAGGGGATTCAGGTTCGTGGAAGGGTTTCAAAGGAAACCAAAGAGCGGCAGTCTCAGAGGCGTCATCTGATTCACCACGTGCAGCTGACGCATTTACTGCTGCAGTGGTCACAGTCGTTCGAGCTCCTCCAAAGGATTTTAAAGCGGTTAAGCAAGAATGGGCCGCTATCAGAATCCAGACTGCTTTTCGTGCCTTCTTGGTAACATGCTCTTTCCATCTATATAATGTTGAAAGCAGACTACTTAATAAATGTCGTCTTTTTATTGAGATAACTTCGTGCAATTACAGGTTTTAAAAGATCTTACCTTTCATCTCCGAGGCATAATTTCACATAGCATTAATTTAAATTTCAATTTGAGGACACCGATATTAGTGTTAATGCTTTGATATAAATTTGCTACTCCTGTAGAACTAATTTTTCACTGGAGTAATGTATTGAATTATTTAAGATTTTGCAATAATTGCAGGCAAGGAGGGCCTTGAGGGCATTGAGAGGACTGGTAAGGCTTCAAGCTATTGTTCGAGGACGACAAGTGAGGAAGCAAGCTGCGGTGACATTAAGGTGCATGCAGGCACTTGTTCGTGTTCAGGCCCGAGTGAGGGCTCGTCGTGTGCGAATGTCTCTGGAAGGCCAGGCAGTTCAGAAAATGCTTGATGAACGTCGCAGCAAGGCTGATCTCTTAAAACAAGCCGAGGTATGATCACCATCTCAAGTTTTTTTTCCCTTCCCTGGTTCAATTTCACTTATTCTAATTCAAATTAGTCTGTAATATTCTCTAAGAAAGATTTTTTTTTTTTTTTTGGGAATTTGTAGGAAGGGTGGTGCGACAGTAAAGCAACATTGGATGATATAAAAGCCAAAATACAGATGAGGCAACGAGGAGCCTTCCAGAGGGAGAGAATCATTGCATACTCTATGGCTCAGAAGGTAAGAAAATTGGACAAAGCTTCTAGGTTTCTTCCGTAAAATCTTTTACTATATAAAAGGGATTTTAAACTATGAAGTATTTCCAGCAATGGAGATCAACGGCAGGTTCAAATTCGCGAACAAAGGGCTCACTTTCTTCTCTCAAAAAGTGTGAGATAGACCAGAGTAACTCTGGATGGAGTTGGTTGGAGCGGTGGATGGCAGCCAGACCCTGGGAGAGCAGATTGATGGGACAATCTCAGATTGAAACCTCAGATAAAACCCCATCTCCGAAGAAATTTATGGACAACATAGCAACCTCTAATTCAAAACCTTCAAGACATGGCACTGTTAAAGTCAGGAAGAACAATGTGACCACAAGAATATCTGCTAGACCTCCTCACTTTGGCCAAGCTACTCGTTCTTCTTCAAGTCCGAGTTCAGAATTTCAGTACGATGAGAGCTCTGGTTCACCTTCGATATGCACATCAACAACACCAATATCAGGGAATAATGTGTTGGCCTCTGATAGGACAGAGGATGGCAGTAACAGTAGGCCAAATTACATGAACCTCACTGAATCCACTAAGGCAAAGCAGAAAAGAAATAATTATCTGCATCAAAGATATCAAAAGCAGCAATCTATGGATGAGTTTCAGTTTCTCCAAAGGATGGCGGGTGGCTTTTCTAATGTTGACTCCAAAAGCATGGCTAGTTCTGATCACTCAGTCAACTTCTCTAGGCCACTTTACCTACCGACCTATTTAGATAAAGGCTCTGTGAAGCCGCGTTGATAGGAAGAGGCCTAAACTATTTGGTGGAATTGAAATGTGCGTTTATTTCCAAGAAGTTCAACATCTTGTTGTTCTCTCAAACAGAGTTATTTAGTTGTGAAGGTTTTTGTGCTTTTCATCGGCAGTTCTTCATTTGTATAATCCTTAATCTATGAGTATTGATCATTTGGCTCCAACCTAATCTCAATAAATTTGCTGGTCCTTCCCCATTTACTGTACGCTGATTGCCCATCTAACAAGTGTTAGGAGATGAGTTATAACTTCGGAAATTTTTTATGACGGGCTTAACTGTAGTTTTGGTGTCCACTGTTCCACATAGTCACAAGTTTATCCTTGCAATTTTAGTTACAGTAGTTTAACTGTCATGATTCAAAGTTAGAATAATTTAGTCTTATATGGTGATGAGACATTTTTATTTGACATGACATGGAGATAATGGATCAAGTGATTGGGCGTAAGTAGCGTGCTTTTCTAGTTGCCTACACCATCATGGTTATTGAAAGCAAGATCATAATATTGGCATGTAAGATTGAAATTGTAACAATGTGGAAGATTTAGGGACTGGAAATGCAATTAAGCTTCGATAATGTCTACATAGTTTTTGACCAAATTTTTGACGTCAGAAGTTGAGGATGATTATTTGCTCTCGTAGAATCTGACACTAGATATCTATAATTAACCCACTCAGCATGGTATAAATCAGCGGGCCCAACTAAGTTCTCTTTATGGCTGTAAGCTTAACACCGCGCTTGAAGTTGAGAACTAGGCCATATTCGAGATCTATGGGATTTTCCATGTTTGGTGAATGCCTGAACACATATTTCCGGTATAAATGAATTAGAGAAAGCTTGACCTCTTGTAGGGAAAATTTCTGACCAATGCATGCCCGAGGACCAATTCCAAAGGGTATAAATGCGTAAGGATGCCTTCTTTTCATTTCTTCACATTTGGGATCAAACCTCTCCGGTTTGAACTTTTCTGGCTCTGGGAAGTTCTTTGGATCTTTTGCGAGAACTCCAAGCGCTAGCCACACCCATGTTCCCTGCTCTTGTAATGCTAGATCAGTGAAAGGGTATACAAAAACCTGCTTTATGATCAATATGATAGAAATATTCATAATATTTACCTTTGGGAGAAGGTAACCTCCTATCTCCACTGCATTTGTTGTTTCTCTAGCTACTAATGGGGAGACAGTGTAAAACCTCATAGCCTCCTTAATCACCTGCAATTCAAAAGTAAATATTTGTCACATTTACCAAACTAACTTCAGATGTTTCTCTTACACACTTCTCATAATCAAATTCAAACTAGTCCCGCCAATTTAGACTTTGTCAATGTATAAATAACAGATTGTGTACAAATGTTCAGTGTAATTAGCATTTCTAATATTAGGTGGAAGAAAATAGGCGCACTCTCCTCGAATTGTCAATCAACTAAGATTCCAGGAATTCAAATAACCTGATCAAGATAAGGAAACTTGTCTTGAAGATCTTGAGCAGTGGGAATCCTATCATCTGGACCAAACTCATCAATCTCCGCAAGCAGCTTCTTTTCAACCGCTGGATGTCCTGCAACTAAATAGACGATGGAAGACAATGTAAAGGACGTGGTTGCGGACCCAGCAAGTAAGTGCTCGTAAGTGACAGCACTAATGTAATCGGGTGTGAATATATTCTCTGATGCTTTCTTTGATTCTCTAGCATTCAGTATGAGTGACAAGAAATCCTTCGAACTTCGGTTCTTTTCTTTCATTCTCTTCTCCACAATCTCGTCGAGACGGCCACTCAATTTCTGATTAGTACGCTCAATTTTGCGGTCCATGGTGCCTGGAATTCTCTTCAAAATCTGCCTAAAAGGCTCTTGCAGTATTGGAAAAAGCAGACCTAAGATGATGGAGAAGGAACCTGATAAGTCCATCTTAAGTTGTGTTGTGGAGTAAATGTGTTGATTGATGAAATCAGATACTTCATCACTGGCATCCTCCGCATTCTTGATAGAATCAGAATCAGAATTAGGTTTAGAGAGGCCAAAGTTGACACCAAAGGCTGCCTGGCCGATGACATCAGTTGCCATTCTAAGAGAGATATTGGAGAAAATGATGTCCTCTTTAGTGGAGTCAAGATTATGGGTTGCAGATTCTATAAAAGATTGCATTGTGGGCACCAGACTTGCCAAGTGTGATGGCTGGTACACTGACAATATTGTGTTTCTCATTGTAGACCATCTTGGATCCCTGCACCTCAAAATTATACTCATAAGTTTTGTTTGGTTTTAAAAGCATTCCAATGACATACATCAATTATGGAGAAAGCATTCACTTTCAAATATTATTGATCACAATTTGGAGATGACATTCAAATTAGTGGGTGGGCCACTTAGAGAATTTAGTACTGGGAAGGCTTAAAAGAATAATGGTTGACCTTTTGAGATTTGATTTGTGGAGGGGAGGAGAGAATATAATTGGAGTTTGTGAATTGTCAACGAGGTCCAACAGAAATAATATAAAAAATGAAAAAGATTTATATTAAAAAATTGCAAAGCATTATTACCTGGTGAAGAAAAGACCCTTCTGGTGAAGAGGGGATGCAGAAATGGGAGAGGGAATGCTTCGGTTTGGAATATGCTTGAATTTTCTGATCCCTACTTCTTTACACAGCTCTGGATCTGCTATAATTATTAGTGGCTGCCTTCCCATATGAAATCTGCTTCACCAAACAGTAACCACAACATCAAACAACAGTTCAATATAAAAACAACACAAAGAAGCACTCACAAACTGAATCAAGCATTTATCTGGGCTCACAATTTCCTAAATCCATTTGAAAGTTCTCCCTTTTTCATTTTTCTTCCCCTTAACAAATAAAATTATAAAGGAGACAGAGACAAGAACACCGTGTGCATACTGTTTGCGAGAGAAAAATGGACGTAAATATGAGAATTTAATGAATATGATCATACAACAAATGGAGGAGACTTTGAACAAACAGATTATGTGTATATTGACTTTATTCAATAAAGACCAATCACATGCAACAGAAAAAGACAGAGATGAGTGACCCTCGAGGAGGAGTCAAAGATTCCTGCCATGAATATGATTCGGCAGAAAGATTATTCATTGTGTTTGGAACAAACACACACACACACACACACACATATATATAACAAAAACAAGAAACAGAATAATTACATAAGTTCATTGATCACTCCAAATAACAGACCTGTAGATGGGGCCGTACTGCTTGGCGAGCACAGAGAACACATCAGGGCCATACTTAGCCAGCAAGGGAAGGTGACCAACCAGTGGTAGAGATGGTGGGCCTGGAACCTTCCTTACACCCCAATATGGCCCATATAAATACGCAAACATCCCTCCCCCTACTATGGCCAGCAAGCTCAATATTGCTGAAACTGGAGCAACACTCGGAATTTGAAACAACCATTCTGCAAGCACCATTTTTGTTTTTTTCTTTTTTTTTTGTAGAAATAACAGCAGAGACCACAAATTGGAAGGAAGTCTTTGGTTTTGGGGGTATATATGAGGGAAAGAATGAATGGAGGTGAGATCAAGGGGGATGAAGAGTGGAGAAGGAGGGGGTTTGTCGGTATATGAATGATGGTATAGGCGAATTGGATACCTTTCTACCCACTCATATCCCTCCCTACTTTAATACTATACTAATATTATTTAAAAAGTTCTGGTTTTCGTAAGAAAGAGAAGATAATGGAGTATTATATTTTGTGGGTGCAAAAGATAGTGACTGGCTTGGCTGTAAGCGTGAAGGTATTGGAAATGGGTGCATGTAATCGGGACATACACGCAGTAACAAGGGAAGCAGGCGTGTTGTGAAGGAGTGCAAAGGTCAACAAGTCATTTTCCTCTTAGACCGGAACAACCATCATCGTGACTCTGAGCACGTTAAGCACTGTACACAACTTATCAATATACTATTTCAATGTTTTTCTTGTATTGTTCATGCTTTGCATATGCCTCCAATACTACTCTCCTACATTATGTGCTGAATATTAGGTTTGCCGAAAACAACAGGATTGTCATTTTAATCGACTAATGTATTAATAAAACTTTTGATTTGCTGATATGCATCAGCAAAAAACTCTTCATCTCCATCTCTGAGTTTGGGCACAAAGAGGTGAATCTTTCCTAGCCCTTCTTTATCTGCATAGGTAATGATGAAGATGATAATGATTATTTTCTTCTTGAATAATTTTATTGAAAAATATTTTAATTATATCGTAGTATTAAAAATTTTACTATTATTACTTCTTATATTTTAAAAAATCATCTATCATCCACTTAATTATAATGTCAAAATACTAAAAATATTTCTTCCCTTCAAATGCTTGTTGAAGGGAAAGAATTGCGCGGCACGAAATGGATCATATGATGTGGAAGGAGCATAAAGAGGCTTTGCTCAGTGGTGACTTGTGAGCCGTAGTTATTGTCATTCAACTATTTGTAATCCAATATTTCCGCCCTCCAAAATTGCAATCAGAAGGGTCCGTCAAATTTGTGATTTGCTCGGACGGCGAGAACGACTGGACGTTATACCCCAACATTGTTGCCCACAGAAAGCAAATATTCAACATTTTTGTTTTTAGCCATTTGGTATATATAAAACGTTGATATAGTTATAAGATTCCTTCTCTTACAATCAGAGTCGGAGCGAGTTATTCACGTTCTTCGAAGATCAAATGAAAGTAACGCTCGTAAGAAAGACTAGATGTGCCAATACAAAGCATTTGATATAGATCTGAAATTGAGTGTCAACATTTCGAATCCTATTTTTAAAAAAGATGTTTTAAATATTATATGTAAAATTTTCAACACCTATCCTTTTTGTATGTTTAAAAAATTGAATTTTTTTCATTTTTGGTTTGAGGTCTTTCAATTTCCGGCAGTCACGTATGGCTTTATATTAATTTAAAATTGAATCGGATTGAATCTCAATATAGAAGATTTTTTTTAATATATATTTATTTTTTTTTATAAAACTCGAATTTAAAGAAGTATTAATCTCCAATCACTCAGATGATCAATAGATGTTAATTTTTATTCTTTAGATTATGTTTTAAAAAAAAAATTGTCCAGATTTAAGTGGCAAGGACTATTCAACCCAAACTTTATGCGAAAAGTCTTCTAACGATAAGTCAAACTCAGAATTGGTGCTGAACGGCAGACACTGCCAGGGAGCCTGAGTTCCCTGTTGGCTTATTTGTCAAAGCCAAAAAGAACGAAGATTATGTAGTAAAACCATTTTCATTAACTGCTTATGCCTGCCCTCCCTCATGCCGACTCATTAGCCGACATGATATTTTTTTCAAACAAGGTAAGGTTAATTGGGTTACATTAAGAATTTTTTTATGTAATATTATTATAAATAATATTTATTGATGTAATAATATATAAAATAATTTTTTTATCGATATCTTTTTTCTCATATTTTTTTAAATTTATATTTTATATATTAATATTTGTGTCATTATAAGAAAAATATGTAAAAAAATATATAATTTATCACAAATTTTTTATATTAATAAAATTATAAAAATATTCTTTATTAATTTCAAAAATAATTTTTTTTAAACTTACAAAAATTGATATCTTAAAATATAGTAAACCTCTCATCTTATTTATACAATTTTTTGAATTTCCCACATTTGATCTATTTCTTGGATAGCTTATAGAATGATCAATTTATTTTCTATTAATTGATATAATCTTTTAAAATTTGATGTGGTATTTAAGTTATATTAAAATATATTAGTAGAGTCACCTACAAAAGGACATTGATTCTATAAAAATAATTGATACCTAAAATTATATAATAATACTTTCTTTAATATAATCAAAGTTATATTATATTTATTAAAATGACATTACTTTAATATAAATGATAATTATTGTAACTAAATCAACATCTAATAACTACTGTCGTTTAACTAACATCTATTTTGATGTCATTTATTATAAGAAACCAACAAAAAAAGTATAAAAAAATATAAAAGCATGAGCAAGAATGCAAAATATAAGGCTAAACTATTCTAGCACCGTTTACAAAATCATGATTCCTCAAACATGAAACTTTTTCTTATGAACTCTAGCAAAATAGCGAAGCGAAAGTTGCTTTTCTACTCTTTTATGCAAACAAGATACACCCACCAAATATTATCATATTTTTATTCTTTGTGCGTCTTAATATTTTTAGTATAGATGTGCAGTTTTACTTTTCCTAAGTTCGTCTTAATATATTTAGTTTAGAATGATTAGGGTTGAGGTTATAATACCACATTAAAATGTCTTTGATTCTTTGTTAGCTTATGGATGTGCATCATAATTTTAGACATGAAATATATTGCATATTGAAAATTCCATCTATAAATGTATGGAAATATTTGGACTTTGGGTATGTACTTAAAAAATATCCTATGTTAAATGATTTAGGTTGCATTATTGATGTACATAAATGTATAAATTTGTATGTGTTTTTGGCAAATATATGAGAATATGTATGAATTGATGTGATATACAATTTGATTAATGTTCTTTTATGTATAGTTCTTACTAAATTGATTAATCATTGATCAAAGATAGATGCATGCTGATTGGTCAAGCTGTCGATGACCTTCTTAGGACGAGGTAAGCCTATTCAAATTATAACATTTAATATTTTTGCTTGTTTTAAGCTTGATGCAAGAATCCTTACCTATAGATAAATATTAGTTTTCTTGAAAATAGTTTTATAAAAATAAGAAAGTTATGATCATGATCTTTAAAATTGTATATTATTTATAAAAAATCTCCAAATTTTTTCATGATAATTTTGAAAATATAAGAAGGTGATTCTATAGGATGGTAGAGTTATATTAGAAGTATCATATTTTAATATTTTACTCATATAAGCTCTATTCCAAAAATGACTATGTGAGGGTATATTTTGATTTTAAAAGTTAACATCGAAAAAAATATAAAAAGTCATCATTATGTTATAATTTAAACTTGGAATTATAATGTTTAGAAATGAGATAAGTAATGTCCTTATATTTATAATTTTTCATTATAAATGATCAAATAGGAAAGGAGTGAAAGATAATCTTGGATATCCTGAAGCATCTAAAAGCAAGTAGACATCATCAGGTAAGTATATATATATATCATCCTTAAATAAATATTCTAATACTATTTTGTTTATATGGCATATTTATAATCCCACTTATAAATGATACAAATCATATATACATCCACTTATATATCTTTAAAAGTATAATTATGTATTATGAATTATTGTTAAATTAGTGTGAATAATGTCGAGGTTAGCAGAAATCGGATAGCAAAATTCACACCAATTATAATAAAGAATAAGATTTTGGTGAAATTTCTTAAGGATGAATAGTATATTTTTCTATAAAAATGCATAAATTCCTACACAAATTAATTATGATTCTATTCAGTATGTGAAAATCCTAGTGATGAATTAATTCACCATTTCTAAAACTAAACTCAAGATGATTGAATTAATTAGTGTATTAATTTAAGTTTTCTAAAATCTTGTAAAAAGACTTTATTAGTGCGAGTTAGTAGGGAACTAGTTACATAATGTTGCCTACTATTGGTTTATGAGCTTTATTAAAAAAAAGAATCCACCTTTTGAGCCTTTGACTTAGGCAACCTTGAAAATTGCTTTTATTGATTGATTTCTACCTTCCAATGTAAGGTAAGCCAAAGTTAAAAGGTTTGAATATTTAAAGCAAGGGAATCTCTCCATCAATAAGTATAATGCTTAGTTCACTAGATTATCTCATTATACTAGTTATTTGATTCTTATTGAAGGTCAAAGTTGAAAGATTCATTCAAAGATTGTAGGATTTTTATTTTGAGTGAATTTATTTTGATGACACCACCATTTATTAGTAAGTGCTAGACTAATTATTAAGGCTCAAATTTGGAAGCAAGGTGAGATAGGAGTACAAAGTGCTTTTAAGTAGTAAAAAAAAGCTAGTTAGAATAGCCAAGTCAGATGCAAATGATTAGAAAGGTGCCCTTTCAAAAAGCCTCTAATGGTGAGAAGAGTGGTTCTATTGTAAGACTAACCTTATTTTTTAGTGCCATTAGTGAGTCTTATATGGGGAAAAGTGCAAAGAGTTAACAAAATCACTCCAATCTTCCTTTATGCTATCCAAGAAGTAACCCTCAAAATCATAGTAAAATATGGGTAAGGGTGCAATAGGGTCCCCAATACAAGTCTTGCCATTTTAGTTAAGGTGCCTATTATTTGATTTCCTAAATGAATATCTCAACACCTCCACCTATGAATCTCATGAGAAACTAACCAACACTAAGGAACTTTGATGTTAGTAACTAAGGAAAAGAACTAAGTGGAAATTAAGCTTGGATTTATGCAATAACACACTAGGAATTCCAGGCCTCAAATCTAATTGTGACAAGTATTCTGATGATTAACAATATTTCTGGTAGAGTTATTTGACCTTAGATCCATTCCTTCACTCTTAAGAAATTTGTTGTTTCATTAAATAAACCTTATAAAACCATGAATGCACCTTTGGTTGTAATGACACTAATTGATAAATCCTTAGTAACTATTCATATGATAGAATAAGGGTGTCCACGAGTCAATTTAGGATGGATTACATAAAAAAATTAAATTGACCTGAGCAGTTTAGGTTAGAAAATGACAAATCCACTAACCACTAATGTAATTATAACTACTTAAAACTGAAGTCTTTGACTTAAATTAGTTGTGGGTAGGTAAATTCATATCAGTAAAAATTTATTATATATCATATCTCTTAGACAATCTTAAATACTTGCATTCTAATTATTGTTCTAGATTTGGTCTTAAAAAAGGAATATGAAAAGAAGAAGAATCTACTGATAAATTTTGAGTAAAAAAAATTATAGGATTAGAGAAAGAGTCCCTCAGCCAAATTCATGAATAAAAAAATGAAAGCCTTATTCATAAAATGAAGAAATGATAGTTAAAGCTTCCAAATTTTCATACACATGCAATTTTCAAGAACTAATGTCAATTCAAATTACCCTCACTCCTTAAGTCTCTCTTTTATATAATTTACTAGAGTTCATCATATGTGAAAATGGTATTAGGTTCAAAGCTTCGAGACCTCTTTACAATATTATTTCCTTTGGTCTCCTACTTGCTTGTTGGCGGCACTATAGATATGGAAGAAAGATAAGTTCCATGGATGGTGGAGAAGGGAAGGATGTGAAGTAGTTCACTTGGATTATGGTTTAAGTTTTATTGGTTTTCAAATTTTCACCTTATTAGGTTATTATCTAGAGATGAAAGAATAGACATGAATCAACTAGAGATATAGAAAAGAAATAGGATGAAAGCAAGAGGGAGAAAAAGAGAGAATGGGATTGAAGCTTCTGGAAGAGGTGGGTGATTACACATGAAGAATGTTCACATTTTTAAAGTTCATTTTTTTTTGTCTTGTTAGGTTCTTTTCATATTAACAATATTGGTCAATGGTGACTTCAATGGGTTATATAATTTAAACTCATTTAATAATTGTAAAATCAAAATTTTACATTGAGCTAAACCATTTCAAGTTAATTACCATTTTTTAATTGGTTCAAATCATTTGTTTAATGATTGAATCGATTTATTTTAATCTATTATTAAAATTATGGATAGCCATATAATATGAGCTTGCCCTATAAACGTATAATATTTGCTAACTTAATTTTATTGGAAATAATGGACTATAATGTGATTTTAAAAATTGACTAGTTATCTAAATATCATACTTATATGAATTATTTTAATAAATTTATTACTTTTTCTATGAAAGAATCCCCACTAATTAAGTTTTAAAGAGAAAGGTTGATAGAAGCCATTTGCTTAAGCTTAAGCATTAAGGCCCAAAGGCAAGTTAGGAAAAGATGTACAACTTATCTAAATGTAATTTAGGACTTAATCCTGCCAATTTCAAACTTCAATAATGTTCCCATGATATAAGAATTTCTTGATGTATTTTAGAAAAGTTACTTGGACTACCTCTGCATAAAGAAATTAAATTCTATATTGATTTAGAACCTAGTATCGAATCAATTTCCATCTTATTATATTAAATGACTCTAGTTGAATTTAAGGAATTAAAGGATCAATTGCAAGATTTTATGGATAAGGGTCTTATTTGTCTAATTTCATTACCTTAGGGAGCTCCATTATTATTTGTCAAAAAGATGGATGGATCTTTATGGTTAGGTATAAACTATCATTAACTAAATAAAGTTACCATCAAAAATAAATATTTACTTTCTTGTATAGATGACTTATTTGATTAATTACATAAAGTAAAATACTTTCAAAAATAGACTTGTGGTCAGGCTATCATTGGTTAATGATTTACAAAGAAGATATCTTGAAAATGGCTTTTCAAACATGTTATAGTTGTTATAAATTCCTAAGCAAATCTTTTAGGTTGACTAATGTGTAATATTCCCAAAAATAATATTTAAATTTTTAATATTTTGAATGCTCCAATATGATTATTTTAATCAATGATAATAGATAAATTATATTTATTTGGCCAAGGTTTGTTTTAAATTTTACTATAAATTTGAATTAGTAATTCTCACATAAAGTTGAGGAAAAGAAATTTTAAAATGTATGTATTAGTTTTGAAAAATAGATTTCATACATATATCTGTAAATATATGAGGATACTTTTTAAATTTCAAGGTATGAGGAATTTATGTATACATGAGTGAATATATGCATATTTGTAATAGAAAATTTTTTTATACTTATAAAGAAATGAAATAATTAAGCTAGGATTTTAAATTTTAATTGGAAAAAGGGAGTTTTATAAAAAAATATATAAAGCTTAAAAATAAAAATAAAAGGTTGAGATTTATTTGAATAGAAATGAAAGGGTGAGATCAAAAGGGAGAATTGAGCTCACGATACATGAGAAGCACCAAGTTGGAGCCAATAGCTTCCTTTTTCCTTTTTCTTACCAATATTAGTCTCATTCTCATTTTTAATTTTCAGGGCAACTTTTCTCTTTTTCTCTTCCCTCTATCCCTCCTCTCTCTTCTTTCTTATTTCTTATTTCTCCTTTCTAGTGGCCCTTTCTGTTCATCCCATTAATTAGGGAGTTGTTGCTGCTATGCCATCATTAGCCATTATCTAGCAATCGCAGTGCATACCGGCAAGGAAAAGCTACAAACCATGGCATGCAAAGAAGCTAGTGAAGCCATTAGTCTCGTATGATCCTTAGCCATTTTATGTTGTCTAAGCTCTTGGCAAGCTTCCTCCCAGCTACAGTAACCTTGAGGAGTGGTGAGAGATATTGATTTGCACCTCGTGACAACAGCTGCAAGCTGCTATTCTTTTTTACCCTGCTAGAGTTCCGGTGCCATTTCCATTGCTAAAGAGCTTCCAATAGTTGCTTTAAGGAAGGTAAGCACATTTACACTATTAAACTTCGATGTTTTAATGGTTGATCTAAAGAAACCCCTTGTTGTGTATGTTTGAATACACGATGATAACTTGAAGAATATGATTTTTATGTCATAAAGTGTTGAAATAAGATGACTAAAATGTATATAGAGCATCACATCTTGTTATTTTGAAAGATCCATGCATGATTTAGAAAACTTCTTTTCTATGTTTGTTTGAAATATATAGTCATGACTTTAACAATAAAAGTTTTATGATATAAAATGCTAGTATACCATGATTAGAGTAATTGTAAAGAATTATATTTTCATATTTTGAAAGGTTTCAATTTAATCTAAGCAAGACCCATTTTATTTGTATTATGGATTTTTAGTAATGCTTTTAGAAAATAATATTTTGATGCTACAAAGTGATAAGATCATATGATTGAAGTTTTTATAGAGTGTTATATTTTAATATTATGGAAAATCTGAGATTGATTCAAAGAACTTTTAATTTATTATCTTATTTTGAGAACTTAATAAAATAATGATAAAATAAAGATCTTAGGCTCAAGAATATTAGACTAACATATTTAGATTTGATTATATCAACAAAATCTAATATTTTGATGCTTGGAGTTAATTCGAAAAGTTCCTAATAGATGTAATTTTATTGTTCTTTATAGAAAGTGATAATCTAGGATGATTAAATAATAGAAAATGATTCTTTTAGAGTTTTAAGTTCTAATATTCTTATTTGTATAGCTTTAAACTAAAAATCTCCGAATAATGGCATATTTAAGTTATAAATAAATATTGAAAAATAAGAGAAATAAATAATAAGGAATTCCATCATATTATAATTAAAGTATAGATTTGTAATACTTGGAAATGGAAATAAACAATATCCTTGTATTCATATTATAATTATAAATAGTAAATTAGGAAGATATGAGAAAGGTGAAAATGAGCCACTCTGATTCATTACAATGGATGTGCACCACTAAGTGAGTATATATCTTACTACCAAAACTTATATAAATTATTTATCTTGGATAAATGGTATATTTTATCTTTTTTTTATCAAATTTATGAATGATAATTGTATTATGATTGGAATTACATTGTTACTTATTAATGCTTAATGAAACAATAGATTATGAAAGTGTATAATATTAAGTGAATATGGATTAAATGTTGTGGTAATGCAAAAGGACATGGCAATGCTGTTGTATGTATATATTGTTATGTGCTTGATTTACCTCATGATGATAGAATAGTTACTTTGTATTGATATCGCATTAAATCTTGTGATTAGTAGAATTGAGCTCTTATGTGAATGTTGCATTGTGAATTATGCCATGAGTAGCATTTGAAATGAGAAATGTGATAAGGGCAATGATGTGAAAGTCAGGTGGAAAATTCTTGGCAATAATTTATGAAGGATATAAGGCTAACCCTAGAAAGATAAAGATGGACAATTTATGAAGGTTATAAGACTGACCTGGGAGTCAAAAGATGAATGTATGTATGTTTATTTTAAATAGTTATGTAATGTAATGTGATGTGATCCTAAAAATCTATTTATGATTGGATATCTCTGATTGATGTGATCATAAGAGTTTGATATTATTGTGATTGAATCTTAATCGTTATTTATGAATGTGATGGGAACCCAGAATGAGTTATGCATGATATAAGAGTGATATTATGTATCAATGAGTAACTATTGTTATTGTGACCTATCATGTGAAATATGAAATTTAAATTGTGTACAGGTGGATAATCAATCCATAGTTTTATTTCATATATCTCATAAATCCAGGAAGTTTGGATTATAATTATTTTCTGATCAAATATGTAATTACCATAAGATCAATTAATATAATTGAATTAAGGTTCAGTTGTGGTAGATATATACTCACTGAGTTCTTGTAACTTACTCCATTTTATTTTTAACGTTTTCAAGTTAAATATCTTCAAACCTTATTGCATTTATGAAGAATCAAAGACTGTCTGATTTGAAAGATTTGATAATTATAGTTCTATTAGGATTAAGATCAATATAGTAATTGAGATTAGGCTAATTCAACACTTGATTTGTTGAATTGTTTATCTGTATATACATGTAAGGTTATGTAGTATTATGTATGTTAATGATGTTGTTATATGTGAGAAATATCCAGGTTTCATGATACAGGATATGTAGCCCTCGAAAAGTATCCAAAAAAAGGAAACTCTATTCATTTTCCTAAAAAATGTGAAGTATAATTTTAAAGATCAAAATATTAAAACTTTATGTTGTAAGAAAGCCTAAATCACATTATACTATAAAACTAAAAACTTATTTCTTAATAATTTCAGCTCTATTCTAAGAAAACCAAGTATTACATTTTAAAGATTTTCTTGAATCAAACTTCGAACATAAAAAATATTAGGACTTTATGATATTGATTTACTCTAAAGATACTAGTTTAACATGTTAGAGTGTCAAATCCTTATTTTAGTATCACTATGTTAATTAATTAAAATAAGATAATAAAATAGGACTCCTTTTTCTGAATCCAACATAAGATAATTGAACTATTAAAACTATATACTATAAAAATATTCTATTCACATTATTTTATGAAACTATGCATTTAGTTTATAATATTTTTAACTATATTTTAATAAAGTCATCCAATTACATTTCTTATATCCGATCCTAAGCCATTTTTATGACATTGGTACCATTTGTATAATAGCAGTACAAACCAAGTCATATCATTATATAAATACATATTATATAAATTTCACATTTCATAGTATCATAATCTCAATTTAACCATAATTCAAGGTAATCAATTTATCACAATAATTATCCTTATTCACAATATCATGACATCAAACATATTCACATTTCAGTACAAGCACACCCAATAATTAAACAATAGTTCCACACTTTTTATGTGTGGTCATAAGCCAAAAATCACAATCATAATTTTAATTAAAGCATACAATCATTACAACCTAGCAATAAATTGTATAATGGATGCCTTAATTGCATCATTTTTTGCTTTGAAATTTTTCTTTTTTTCCTACTTTACAATTTATAAGGATAGTTTAAAAATATTAATATTATTCATTTTATGATTTTTCTCTAATGTACTTATTGTATGAATATCATAAACGATTTTATCTTTAATGTTTGGAGATTAAACACCCCATATTAGACTATTACAAATTATAAAAATATAACATAGGTTGGATATGGTATATTATATGGTCACCATAGTTGCAACTTTTGAATTATATTTTATGAGTAATTCAAAAATTATGAATATACTATTTATGTAACTTATTTTATATGAAAGTAAGCTTAATTACCTTTTGATAAACTAGTCATTCACAAAAATCAATCAAAATTTGAAAATGTTATATTTTTTAATAGATAAAAGCAAAAAATTCAATTTTCAAATTTTAAATTTTTTTTTATCTCTATCAACTATTTTAATAATATCTCAATATATACATATAAGATATTGATTTGAAACTAATTCTATTTAAAAGTAGATTCAATTACCTTTCTAATTATAGTTGATTTGCTTAAAATAGGCATCAAACAAAAGAGTTATGCCTTTTTAAAGTCGAAATAAAATTTTAAGAATGGTGAATTAATTGTGTAATCAATTTACCTATCTTGGACTTGTGTTTGCATAAGGAGAATCAATTGCACACTCAATTTTGATGCCTAGATTTGCCTTTAGACCATCAAAATCAATTGTGCACTTGATTCACGCATAAAAATCACAATTTTTTGCAAAAATTTCACTATTTATCCAATTATAATTGCTCTCTAAACACATGAATTACACACTAAACCTTAATAAAATTATTAATACACCTATTTAACATCTTATATCACATTTCTTCATCATTTATCACCTCATCACATCAAATAAAAAATGTTTCAAGCAAAATCACAAAACAACCAATATTTCATCAGTACTATCACATAATTATAAAATTCATAAATTTGACTAAATTATTTACTCACTTTATATGAAAGAGGATGTTAGGAAGTTAGTTTGAAGATTATTCAACCTTAATAACATGAAAATTTATCAGTTCTAGAATTAAGGTTTGGAATTTTTCACAAAACTAAATAACTTTAAATTTCTTCATTAACTAAAAAGAAATAGGAAGGATTATTGATGAAATTAATGTTCTTATTTTAATTAGATAAAAAAATAAAAAATAATTGAAACTTTCTTTACTTAATTAATGGAGTAGTGGAAAAGAATGTGTAAAGAAGGTTAGGAGAAATAGAAAGATGAAGAGAAATGAGAGAGATTAAAGTTTTAGGATTAAAATGGTAAGTTAGAACCCTGGGGGCATTTTCAAAAAAATACTCCTAAACTTATTTCACACTTATACATTAACTTATATTAGTTCAAACTTTATATTTCATAATTTTAATACATTTTCCTTATCAATTTTTAGCCAAATTCATATTCACATGGTTTCAATTTTATTAACTTTTTTTTCATATTTCACAAATAAAATTCCACACTCAACCAAATTTATCAATTAACTCAAGTATTCCTTTTTGTAAAATAATTTTTAATTTACTATAATTTAAGGAAGATGTAGCAATACTTCTAATTTCAAAAGAATTCATGCTCAAATTCTCAACATATATGGTATACTAAGGCTAGGATGAAAATTTACCCATATCAAACTCATTACTTATTGAATAGATATAGGTATCACTATTGTATTTCGAACTCTAACTTTTATATGGCATCTTTCACTCCATGACATTCCTAACGAATCTTCATGGAAAGAACCTTTTTAGATCTCAATTTTCAAACTTAGTGATCTAGGATCTTTACTAGTTGCTCCTTGTAGTATAATTTAGGATCAAGTTGTAATAATCCATCTTGAATCACATCTAACAAGTGTTCTCTAAGGATAAATACAAGGAATATAGGATAGATGGCACGTAAGCTATCCAATAACTCCAATTGATAGGCTATTGTTATAAAACACCTAAGGATTGGGAAGGGCTTAATGAAATGCAGTGCTAATTTTTCCTTGCTCAAAATCCTTCTTTGGACAAATAAAATCAATTATTCACTTAATTTAAGTAGCTTTTTTTTGGGAAAAATAGGGAGTCAATTGTGTAATTGGTTCTTTTATCCCAAATTTGTTTTTAAACCTCTAAAATCGGTTCATGCACAAAAATTTTCAATTCAAAAAAAGTTTATACCTAACTCTTTAATCTTATATCATGCACAATTTGAGCACAACCACATAACTTCTAACATATGGTTAATTTATAAATTTCTAGCAAATTAGTAAATTCAAGTTAATCTATTCTTTCACATACTAAATTGATTTAGGTAAAACATTTATATACAACTAATATACTAAAATAATTTTACTAATTATTATGAAAGTAAAATGTTTCTTCAATCACAACATAATTGTGGTCAACAAGTCATAACTAGAGACTTCAAGCAAGGAAACAAACTTATAACAACTTTTAACTTAGTTTCATCTGAAACCTTGCTCATATTAACATTCATTCAAACAAGCAATATAATTTATATCTTGTCTATGCCTAGTGGCAAATTACTCAAATTGATATTTTAATCACATCCTAATAACCCTTTACTCTAAAGGTTCAACATTAATCAATAACAAAATATAACACTTACTTATAGGTTTAACAAATACTAATTAAAACAACATACCTGTAACTTAAGGAAGTCTAAAGGCACATTTAGAAAACAAATCCCACCATACTCTCACTCATGATTATTAGCCTCAATCATGAACTTGGTATGCTTGTTCAAACTTGATAGTTAGATATTCTTAATCTATTTACCAATAGAGCCTAGATCATGCTGTAATACCAACTTTATTATAGGCCAAATTTAATTATGATCGGTGTGGATCCCATTATATGATTTCCACATCCTTAACACTATTCATACTAATTCTATCTAATGAAAATCTTTTTATTTTCATAATGACTCAAAATTCATTATAAATTTTACAAAAAAAAAGAGTGAGGTCTCCTTTCTTTTTAGACACTTATCAAAGGCCACACACCTTAAATCATATAACCTATTATACACATAAGTTAACAATAATGCAAAAATATATATACAAATAAATAATTCAATACATCAAGTACATAATCAACTTTATCTCTATTTCTAATTCTTGAATTTGGTTCTAGTAAAATCTTAACTTAATCTTAATTGTCAAATTCTTCTTGGATTGTCCTAAACCCCCACTCAAGCTACACAACTTAATATTTTCAAGTTAAATCTAGAAAATGTTAAATAAAAAGGAATAAGATTTATAATCCTAATGAATGTATATCTACAAAAGAAGACACTATTAATAGGTGATTACAATTAATCCTAGTAGCAACACAAAGAAACCACCAAGTGGTTTTCAGTATTTATATCTGACAATTTTACCTTATTTAACAAACTAATAATCATACTCCTATACTTGTGTCTATATTATCAATGATACATACAAATAACAAAACCTTAAAATGAGGTTCTTCACACTTTCATCCTTACTTATTCAATTATAATATCAAAAAGAAGTCAATTTAACATTTCAAGTAAAACAGAGCTCCTTTCCAATCACACTATTTTACATATAGTCATCCACATTTTACATTTTTTCACATTAAATCAATCTTGAAATCCCAATCATGGCCAATCACATAATCACCATAATATTAAATAAAAATATTAAAGGATTAATAAATTATAATTTTATAACATATTGCTGTAATACCCCAAAATATGATAAGAAATATCAAGTAAGAAATTTTTTTAGAAAACCTTGATTTAGAAATCCCGATAGGAAAAATCGGGTAAATTTCAAAAGAATTGTAAGGATAATTAGAAAGTAAATCTAACTAGAAATTTTTTGAGAGCTTTAATAGGCACATAATAGATAAAAATTGAATTGAAAAATTGATATTAGGCTTATGAAAGTCATTTTAGAAATTTGGTAAATTTAGAAATTTTGGTAAGCTAAAAAGTGAGAAAAAAGCTGAAAATATAGCAAAGAAGCTTTTTAAAATTTTATAGATAGTCTAAATTAATTTTTAGAACTTAAAAATAATTGTGAAAGATAAAAAGTGAAGCTCTAAAGATACTTAAAAAGATTCGGAGTGAATTTGTAAGAAAGTGAAAAAATTAGAGTAAAATCATAATAAACTCTTTTTATCTTTTAAGTGGATCAATCTTTATTTGTTTTAGGCTGGTTTAGCCTATAATTTAGAGGCCTATATCTAGTTTTAGGAGGCTTAAAACTTGGGCTCACAAGTTGGCCCAAGCTTCTCAAAGAGGTTAAGGACCTAAGTGAGAAAAGGATGAAAATTTGAAATCTTTTTGTAATAAACCCCAATTAACCTTAAAAATGGCTTAAATTTAGTGGCTAAAGAGCTAATCTCTCAACCTTTTCTTGGAGTAGCTGGACATTGAAAGGAAACTCCGAAGTATCTTTGAAAATTTCAAGCATAAACAAGTGGAAGATAAAGAAAAAAATTAGAAAAAAATCTAGTTTTTGAAAATTTTAAATAAGAGAATATTTAGGAAAATAAAAAGTAACTGATCAGCCACTTTCCTAGCCATTTTTACATGCCACTCTTACAAGAAAATACAAGGAAAACAAGTTAAAATAAAAGCAATTGAAGATCAAGAAGAAATATAAAAAAAATACTAACATTTTCCACTAGGTAAATTCGTACCTTAACCTTTCCAAGTTTATGTGATTTCCTTTGAATCAAAATTCTAAAACCCTAGCATATTTTAGTGACTGGGCTACTGCTAAAGGAGCATTAGAAGGCTTGGAGAAAAGAAAAATTCAAGGTGAGTAATGACTTGTTGTGCATTTGTGAAGTTCCTATTGGTAAATTGTTGAAATAGGCAAATATTGTCTCCTTAGTGTAACTTTGTGTTGGTTGTCGTATGAGTTAGTTTGAAATAAATTTGTACATACTGTGATGTTGTTGAAATGAGTACTTGAACCAAATATGATGAGAATAAATTTATTACAAATTGTAACAAAAGAATTTACCAAAGTTTATGCTAGAAACTTGCATAAAGGAAGTTCAGTGATACTTATGGAATTTTACTGAAATGTAGCAATGAAAATCCTAGACTTAAAATCATTAAAAAAATTTAATTCTTGATATTTTACGGTGTCTCATGATATAAATATGCAACTTAAGAAGTTTGGTAATTTTTATAAATTTTTAGATATTTTTATTGTGAATTTTTATGCCAAACCATCAAAGTTGTCTAGAGCAGGATTCTAGACTATTCAGTCTCAGGTTTTGAATTATTTGAGGTATCAAATGATCATGAAAAATCATGAAAAAATTTATCATATTCATTCCTGATGTTTTTAATGTTTTTGTAAAGTTTCATGACCATTGAAGTTAATTTTGTTATCCAATAAAATCATAAACTAAAAGTGTCCAGAATAAGACTTAAAACTTGTTAGGTTAGATCATGAAATTTTTGGGTTTAGTAAGAGGTGAATAAAAATCATGGAAAAATTATTGGATGCTCTTAAGATGTTGGAAAGCTTAAATAAAAATTTTGAAATTTTTTAGGATTGATTGGACTCCTCAAATAATTCATTATTCAAATCTATCCTGATAATGCTCAGAATAGAAAAACTGGAGAACATCTTTGTAATTGAGTAGCCTAAGTTCTAGAAACCTCATACACTATTTACTCTAATTATTATCTAAGTTTTGAAGAGTTATTATACATTATTTGAAAATTTTTAGATATGATTTGAACATTAGAGAAGGTGTTAATTTTCAAGGGTGCAAATATCACTCCTTTCCAAACAACTTGATAAAGATTAAAGTATATCAATGAAATAGAGATAATCTTTTTAACCAAGATGAATGACTTGGTTATGTATTTAAACTTTGTTATGAACATAAATGGTAGTCAGAATAGAACATGAAGAAATGGTAAAATTGCTACAAGATCCTCATGACATAGTTGGTATTTTATTGTACTTTATGGTGAGAAATGCATGTTGTGGTTGATGCGTGTGACATCCCACCATTATTTATCATACATGTAAACTATTAGGAGGGAGATACATCATCCTTCACAGAGAAGGAGAAGAGTAGCTAGTAGTGGAAGGAAAATGTTGATGGCCTTGTGCCTAGGGTGGCAGGTGATAAGGTTAGACCAAAGATATAAAGTAAAACATGAATACTAACTTTTGCCATTTCTTATAGAATAAATTCTATAAATAGCAGCTATAAAAAAAATCTCTATATCTGAGATACAAGATGGGTTCTTATAAAATGTAAGAACCAAATAGCAAGTTATTACTCATTGAGTATTATAAATACTCATTCTTTAGTTGATTTCCTTTTTTTAGATATGGTCCATGGATCGAATGCTACTACTAATACTTATCTTGGAATTGTCCATACTCCTCACAGCACCTTTAAAGTAGTAGTCAAATGGTGTATTTAAACCACTTTATGTGGTACTGAGATATATTTTAATACTATAGTTGAAAATTTTAATTCTAATCCTAGTCCAATTAGATTTTTCCCTCTAGAGTGTGTTCTAAAATTTGAAAGTAGCGGAAGCAACACCACCTCATTAGTATCAAAGGAGCTTACTACTTCTGAAATCTAATCCTAAGGAAGATCCTGAATGGGGTCCTAACTATGTTAGTGAGTCTAATAAGTAAACTCAATATTATGTATCTGATATTTTGATCTTACAATATGTAAATATTTTGGATACAAATATATAATCTATGTCTATTTTTTGTATATTCCTATTACTACTTCTGTTAAACAAAAACAAAATTTTATATGAGTTTTGAATTATCTGCAAGGCTTATAAAGATATCTAATTGGTATCGAAGTACTAGTTAGATATCTTTATGCTAATCACGGCTTCTGTTAAATTGTTCGTGACAATTGCATAATAATTTATAATAAATTACATACATCCATCTTTTGACTTCTGGGTCAGCTTTATACCTTTCACAATTGTTCCATCTTTGTCCTTTTTGGATTTGCCTTATACCCTTCATAGACATATCACTAGGAATTTTTCATCTGACATTCACAATATTATCCTCATCACATTTCTCATCTTAAATACCACTTATGGCATAATTTCCATTACAATTTAAATACTAAAACTTAAGCTCTGCACATCGTAATTGCAACTCGATTTTAATGCATATAATAATATATGTCAGTACCACTATACCTTCTTGCATGGCCACAAACATTCATCCATATCATTAAAATGGCCCATCTTATATTATCTAGCACATTTCCATCATACACATAATAATGTAATTTTAATCATGCACAACTATATCATTTCTCATTGTAATCCATTCACAATCCAGCAATGGTTAATTATAACATCACCATGCCTTCTAAATATAATCAATCAATATTCACTCAAACCAATATTCACTAGCTTATTATAGATATCATTTTTCATGTCACTTATACATGGCCACAAGGGTAAGCTAATAATAATTCATAATACATAATTATACTTTAAAGATTTATAGGTGGATGCATATATGATTTATATCATTTATAAATAAGACTATAAACATGTCATTTAAAAAAAATGTTACAATACTTATTTAAGGATAATATATATATACACTCACCTAATGACATCTACCTACTTTTAAATGCAACAAAACATTCATGATTATCTTTCACTCTTTTCCCATTTACCATTTATAATGATAAATTATAAACATAAGAACATTACTTATCTCATTTTTAAATATTATAATTCTGAGTTCAAATCATAATATAATGATACTTCAAGTCATTGGCTTTTTACATTTTTTCATTAGCTTCTAAAATTAAAATATACCTTTACATAATGATTTTTGAAATTGAGTTTATATGAGTAAAATATTAAAATGTGGTGCTCTTAACAAACTCTATTCACACCACTCTACCATCCTATAGTATCACCTTCGTATATTCTTAAAATTATTATAAAAAAATTTGAATATTTTCATAAATGAAAATTTTCCATATCACATGTAAAATAATTAAGATATTAGAACTTTATGCTTTAAAAAAGTCCAAATTATAGTATACTATAAAACTAAACATTTAGTTCTTAATAGTTTCATCTCTATTATGGGGAGAATAAGTATCACATTTTAAAGATTTATTTCAATCAAACCTCGAGCACCGAAAATAATAGAATTTTTTTATATTGATTTACTCTAAGAATATTAATCTAACATTCTAGAGTGTCAAATGCTTACTTTATTAGTTCTATATCACTTAATTAAAATAAAATAATAAAATATGATTCTTTTTTTAAATTTAATATAAGATAATTGAATTATTAAAACTCTATGTTATAAAAATATTCTATTCATATCATTTTATGAAACTATATATTCAATTTATAATATTTTTTAACTTTACTTTAATAAAATCATTAGATCACATTTCTCATGTTTGACATTAAGCCATTTTATCACATTGATACCATTTGTATAATAGTAGTATGAACTGAATCAGAATATTATGACTTTAAAAATATTTACATTTCAATACAAGCACACTTAACTATCAAACTATAGTTCCATACTTCTCATATCCAATCACAAGCTAAACACAATTACAATTACAATCTTAACTAAAGCATACATTCATTAAAACCAAGCAACAACCTGTATAATGCTTTCATCGCATCATTTATAGGTCAATCAACAATAATTAACAAGAAATAATTGATGCTTCAGAAGCATCATTACACACCACAATCTTTAGCATAATAAAAAGTAAGCAAAATTATAAGTTCCTTATGCTCATTTATATTAGAGTGCATAGCACATATTCAATCCCATGGTTTCATAACAAGTTATCTTAGTATATAGTATAAATAAAGTGTATAAAAATTAAGTAAAAGAGTTCTTAAAATAGATTTACACTCACTTAAGAATATCTATTTACTGCAAGGATCTTTGAGTATTTTACTTTCATTTTTTCCTTTTCTTCTTACTTTACAATTTATAAGAATAATTCATAAACATCAATATTACATATTTCGTGATTATCTCTTTATATACTTATCATATAAATATTGTAAACTACTTTATCTTTTATATTTAGAGATTAAACAGTCCATGTTAAATTATTACAAATAAATATCATAAACTATTACATGGTTATCCCTTTATGTACTTATCATATAAATATCATAAACTACTTTATCTTTGATATTTAGAGATTAAACATTCCATGTTAAACTATTACAAATTATGAAAATATAATATAGGTTGGTATGATATACTCTATAGTCATCAAGTTATAACCTTTGAATGGTATTTTATGAATAATTTAGAAATTATGAATATATTATTTATAAAATTTATTTCATATAAAAGTAGATTAAATTAACTTTTCATAAACTGATCATTCATCTAAATTAATTAAGGTTTGAAATGTTATAAGATACACATAAAAATTTTATTTTTTGAAATATTGAGCTTTTAACCTCTGCCCCTTATTTTACTAACATATCAATATATAAATAAGATATTGATTCAAAACTAATTTCATTTGAAAGTAGACTCAATTATCTTTTCAACAATAGATGACTCATTTAAAACAAGTGTAAAATGAAAGAGTTATACCCTTTTAAAATTGATATAAAATTTTGAAAATGATAAATCAATTCACTTATCTTAAATTTGTGTCTGCACAATGAGAATCAATTGCACACTCAACTATGATGCCCAAATTAGTCTCTAGACTATCAAAATTGATTATGTACTCAATTTATACATAAAAATCATAAATTTTTACAAAAATTTTATAATTCGACTGACCATAAGTGCCTTCCAAACATATGAATTACACACCAAATCTTAATACAATTATTAATATATCTATTTAACATATTATATTATTTCTCTTCATCATTTATTACTGCCACCACATCAAATCAATTATGTTTCCAACAAAATTACAAAATAACCAATATTTATCAATACTATCACATAGTCATAAAATTCATGAATTTAATTACATTATCCTCTCACCTTATATGGAAGAGGATATTAGGAAATTAATTTAAAGATTTTTCAATCTTTATTATATCAAAATTTATAGGTTCTAGAGTTAAGGTTGGAAATTCTTCACAAAACTAAATAATTTTAAATTTATTCATCAATAAAAAAGAAATAGGAAATATTCTTGATAAAAATAATATTTTTACTTTAATTAGATAAAAAATAAAAATGAATTGAGACTTTCCTTACTTAATTGATAGAATAGTGGAAGAAATTGTGTAAAGAAAGTTAGAAAAGAAAAAGATGAAGAGAAATGAGAGAAATTAAAAATTTGATGTTGAAATAATAAGTTAGAACTTTGAGAGAATTTTGGATAAATATTTTTAAATATCTTCCATACTTATATATTCACTTATATCAGTTCAAAATCTTATACTTTATAATTTTAATACATTTACCTTATCAATTTTTTATCAAATTCATATTTACATAGTCTTAATTTTATCTATTTTATTTTATTTCATATTTCATACAAAAAATTTTAAATTCAACCAAATTTACCAATTACATGAAATATTTCTTCTTATAGAATAATTATGACAGGTGTAACATCCTACCATGTTAGACAATTCAAGCACAAATAGTAAAATATAAAAAAACATATTCATTACATTCAACATGTAATTCACACTAAACATCATGATGTCAGAAAGGATTTTGATACAAGCATTAATTGGTCATGTATTAGTAGACGATACATATATAGGTTCAAGATGTATTGCCATTCAAAATTAAGATATGGGGATTGGACTTATCGATCGATTTATAACCTCTCAAACACAATCAATATGGATTTGAACCCTCAAATTGAAATTTTGTTAAGTTTATTCATTTTTTATGGTTTCAAAAACCAGTACCACTTTTTTTGTTCCTATTAGACCATTTGTATCTATATGCATTAGGATCCTGATTCATTGATCTCTTAATACCACACGAGGCTGAAAACAAAAAAAAGAAAGAGAGGCATGATATTTGTCTCGTTTTTGGCATGCAAGAAAGAGAGAGATAGATAAATTTAACAAATGAAAAAAATGTAAATAAAATAAAATAAATTCTTCCCATAACATCAAGATTTTCCTTGGGAGATATTGGGAAGGAATTGGAATGAAAAAATATTAATTCATATAAATACAAAAGAAAGGATTTACCTCAAATCATGTAGCAAAAAAAAAAAATACTAATTCAACAATTCAAATCACTTAAAATTGAACAAAATTAGTTAGAATATTCATTCATTGATTGCAAAGAAGACAATGACCAATAAGATTAAAGATTAAGGGGCCGTTTGGTTCGGGGTTTTCAGAAGGGGGAAAGGGAATTGCAAGGTTTCATTCCCTTTGTTTTTGTTTGATTTAGAAAAAATCCATTCCCTTTCCCCTTTTTTCCCTTAATGGGATTACCCCCATTTAAGGGAATGGTGATTTCCCCCCCACTCCATGGGGAATCCCATTCACTTTCTCTATCTTCTCTAATAATATTATTAAATAATTATTATATATTAATAATATTATTAAATAATTATTATATATTAATAATATTATTAAATATTAAATATATAATAAATATTTTATTATTATTTAATTATATTAATAATATTATAATATTTTAATACTTGTTATTTTTAATATTAATAATTAATAATAATAAATAAATAAATAATAAATAATAATAATTTATTATTTATAATAATTATTACCATATTTAATTTAATAAATAAATAATTATTATAAAATAAATAATAATTATTTTATATTAATAATATTATAAATATTTATTTAATAAATAATTTTATTAAATATTAAATAAATAATTATTATAATATTATTTAATTATGTTAATAATATTATAATATTTTTAAGTTATTAAAAATTAATAATATTAATAAATAATAATTATGATAAATAATAAAAAATAAATAATTATTATTTTATATTAATAATATTATTTATATTTATTTAATAAATAAATAATTTTTATTAAATATTAAATAAATAATTATTATAATATTATATAATTATATTAATAATATTATAATATTTTTAATTTATTAAAAATTAATATTATTTATTTTTAAATAAATATTAATAATATTATTAATATATAATAATAATTATTTATTTAATTATTATTTTAATAATATTAATTTTTAAGAAATTAAAAATATTATAATATTATTAAATACTAAATAAATAATAAATATTATAATATTGTTCAATTATATCAATAATATTATAATATTTCTAATAATTATTATTTTTAATATTATAATATTTTTAAATTATTAATAATTAATAATATTAATAAAATTATAAATATTAAAAATAATAATTAAATAAATAGTAATTATTAAAATTATTATAATAGTATTAATTATTATTAATATATTAATAATAGTTAAAATAGAGTATTAATAAAAATAATATTAATAAGATGTTAATAATTAATAATAAAAAATTATAATATTAGTAAATAAAATAAAAATAATAAGATAATAATTATAATAATTATTTTAAAAATAATTATAAATATATTATTTTTAATATAATAATTATTAATAAAGTAAATTAAAAATACTTGATTCCCTTTCCTGTTTGAACTAAACAAATTGGGTAATCAAGAGCCATTCCTTTCCTTTCCCCCTAATTCCCTTTCCTGATTTCATTCCCTTTCCCTAATTTGAACCAAACGGCCCCTAAGTTAATTCTAAACATTTAAAAATAAAAAATTTAAGGTTAGATCTCTAAAAATCAAAACTCTCAACGATCTAAAAACAAGAAATAGGAAGGAAATATTACATAGATTAGAACAAAGGTATCCTTAATTGCTTAACTTGAAAAAAAAATTAAAGCGAAAATTTAAAATCAAACTTGAGATTACGAAAAGGAAGAGGAATGCTTCACATTGGAGAAATAGTTGAAATTAGAGAATATGAAAAGTATGAGCCCCAAAGATAAAATATAAAAAAATAAGCTCCCAAAATTTTTCCCATCACTTTATATATATTCTTAATTACATTTAACTTCACTTCACTCCTATTTATTCATTTATAAATCATTTTTTGCAATAATATTTACTTAATCACTCCCTTTTACTTAATATTAATAGCATATGTGAGCTGGATTGTCCAATTTTAAACAAAAAAAAGCAAAATTATATAAAATACAATGATTGTGCCTATTTTATATAGTTTTTAAGTAATTTAATTCAACCAAACCTAATTAAAATTATACAAGATCCAAAATTCAACTTAAAAGTTAAATTATTTTTTATTTTTATTATCATTTTAAATAAAAAATAATTATTATATTAAAAAAACCTATAAATGATAATAAAATATTTAAATATATAAATTATTTAATTATATTAAATATTATTTATTAAAATTAGTTAAATATAATTTTTATAATATATAATTATATTAATAAAAATAAATTAAATCGAACTAATCCATTTCATATAATTATAATACAAATTCAACTTAAATATTAATCAGATGGAAAAAAATATTCAATTAATAATCAAAGCATAAAAAAAATTTAAATCTTATATATTTTTTTTCCAGATGGGACTAATCGAAGTAAATCACTCAATTCAAATAAATTTCTATTCAAAATATTTTAATTTTCACATATTAATAATGTTTGGTTTGAAAATTTTAAAATATTAAAAATAAAATCAAAAAATTAGTTACTTAACAAACTATTTGATTTACCTACAATAAAATCTATTATCCTTATTTCTTTAACCGTAATAATAATTAAATCACTAAACATATATCTAAACAACCTTAAATGTAATAAAAACACTACTTGAATTAAAAACTTTCAGTTCTATTACTTAACTCTATTATCCTTATTTACTTCTAACAAGTTTTTCATTTGACATGTTCCTTGTTTCTAATACTTCAAACCACGTTATTTTTCACAAAATTTTCATTTTTTTTTTAATATTTCAAAGATCCTACAAAATGATTTTTCCCATCGCAAAAGAGATCCTAAAAGAGATTTAAAATGTCTGAGAATTCCGCACCTTCAATCAGGAGCTGGAGATTCGGCTTGCAGTTACGGAATTCGGGGTTCGGTCATTTTTCCGAATTTTTCGTAATGAATTCTCATATATTTCTATATTAACAAAGAAATAATATATTTTTTCATCCTTTATTACTAAAAAAATTGATAATTCTCATAAGAATTATCTTCTAAATTTCCTACTAACTTCCAACATCTAATATAAAGTATATAATACATATTCTATTATTTTAATAATTTATAATTATATACATTTTTCAAAAATATTTTTCATCAACCCAACTAAACTTCAAATGAACTAGACTCTTCCACCTTAGCGCAACAGCGGGCTTTCATGTAATGAAGGTTGAAAAACTGGTTGGACAATTTCGTAATTATATTATGATGGTGGGAAAATCCTACAGATAACCCAAGCTGCCACGAACAATGAGACGAATTTTATGAGAAATGAAGAGACCATCATCCTCTGTTCATCATATCTTCAAAACTATGACAAAATGGATCGCTACAAAATAATCACATCATCAATATTGAACTCTCAGATGTATTAGCCAATCCTCTCAAAAACGCACATCAAAGACTACGAATAGGCAATCGCATCATACCATTTGGATCGTCAACTCCTCGTCAATCTCCCTGCAAAATCCACCACCACAATCACAAAATTATGTATACCATAATAAAGCATCCTACACAACAAATATATATTTACAAAAATTAAATGTATTATCTGATAAAGGATACAGAAAAAAAGAGCAATTTGTCTGTTGGCCCCCCCAGCAACTACAATCTTCCCGCTGCATACAAAAAAGACCATCCATAATTCCATATCAATTACGTTACAGATACCTGAATTAAAATCCACAAATATCGACGAAGCAATTAAACTTTACCACAATAACGCCACGGGAAATTGAGTTGCAGAGGCCAAACTCAGTACACCCAATTCATCCGCTCAGGGTTTGGACCCCAGATAACCCATTTGATCCACCAGCTCCTGCAAGTCCTCCGCCGCCAAATCCTCCACCGGCGCATCCATTACCGAATAATCCCCAATTGCAACTTCCTCCTCTGGATTCCCAGCAACAAAATCCTCGCTCAGCAACTCCTCCCATGTCACTTCCTCAACAGAATCCAAATTGCTTCTACCAGCCCCCGCCATTGGACTCCTAACTGCATCCTTGACTTCACTGATGCTCGATTCATTGTCATATGCACCAGAGAAGAATGCGTCTATTTCTGACTCCATATTGGTCAGTTCTTCTGCCTCTTGGTTTCCATAGTCCACCAATGGTTCACTAGGAACTGCCACTGTCACATGATCTTCCTGGAAATTCATCACACTCGGGCTGGCTGTAAGTCTCCGCTTTCGTCTAATCTCAACGCCCTGTAATTCTCTGCTCTGGGCATTTTTCTGAGCAAATTGTTGTATAAATGTTGGGTTTCTTAGTGCTTTGGCAAGGAAAGTCAGTATTTGTTGCTGTTTCTTCTCCGTGCTTTGTAGTCTAGCTTCCATGGCGATCAGTTGTTCTCGAGAGCTCTGTTGCTGCTGCCTCAGCCTTAAGATTTCCGCCGTTAACACGGCTCTGTCTCTCCGTAAACGGTCGAATTCGCCTTCCAATCCGTACTGACCAAGTTCGACGCAAGCTCCTCCCCCTTGCTGTTGAATTCCCTGAGAAACGTTTCTTCTTCTCTTTATAGTCTTCAATAAGTGCTTCTGTCCTCCCAAAAACCCTTCGTTCGCGAATTCCCATCGATCAGGATCAACTTTTCTAAAACCCTGCATCAATTTCCAACATATAAAAGTCGAATCAATACAAATTGTCGAGAAATTTCCATATTCATGCTTCTTAATGCATTTCAGAATACCAAAAAGATGAAAAAACCAGTGCCTATAGTCAAAATAAAACCCAACAATTGACAATAAAACCAAATTCTTGAAAACAGAGGAATCAATTTCAGAACTCAAATACTTACATATGTGTTGAGCTGACGAATGAAGCTGGAGAAGTTGCTGTGTTTGAAGTAGCGAGGAAGAATGGTAGTGGAGAATCTGTGAGAATCCCAGACAATGAAACTGTTGCGAGCTCTGCTCCAAGAAACAACGGAGTCGGTGGACGGGTCTTCCACCATTTCGAAAGTCTTCGTGAGAAACGGCGGAGGACCAACCTCATGGAGTCCTTCTATGGGCAGTGGGGATAAACTTGAAGAAGACGAGGATGATGATGAAAAAGCAGTTGAACACGAAACCGTTTCTTCCTCCTTCACTCTGATCCCTTCCATGGTCAACCTATCCACACTTGGGAGCCAAAAACTTCAGTCCTATTGCAGTGGGCTAATATAGAAGGTTTTTAGTTCAATTGAGGCGGTTGTTTTGTTGTTAATTAAAGTGATTAAGCTAAGCTGACATAAAATATCAGAGATCTTCTGTGGGAGCCTCGGTTTTTGCAGCAAGTCGGAGGAAGTTTATAACAAAATCTGGAGAATTGGGATAAGGAGGCGGTGGAGGTGGAAGATTCTAGAGACAGGAAATATTTGGTAGGTGTTAGCTTTTCGAGATGTTCTTGAGAAGTTTCTGCCATTTGTCGCTCTCTTACGGCAACAGATATTTACTAAAAGTTCTGGAAAGTTCTCGAGTCATCTATCGCAGCCAGCGAAGATCATACTGTGAATATCAAAAGTCGATTGAAAATAGATTAGTGAAAATTGTTGGGTTAGCCTTGAAAATATCTGTGTAATCCGAGTTTTCTTTTCTTTTTCCATAGTGACAACTGCCACGTATAGCAAATAAGAAACAGCTTGGTTATACGAGTAATTGGCATTTGGCTTCAAAACAATGAGTTCAGGTAAATAATAGATTGGGAAGACAAATCAGATTAAACATTGACTGACTTATTGTCCGTGTAAGACAAGTTTACTGAAATGGTTTTATATTCGTACATAGATAAGAAAGGTGGAGTCACCATTTGCTAACTTAAGTGCTAGTGACATTTACTGAAATGCTTTTATATTCATACATTGATAAAGGTGGAGTTACCATTTGCCAACTTTGTGCTAGTGGTGTGGCTTTTTCCTTCTTTTTTTTTTTTGTCATGGCATCATTTGACAATGGAACGATACTAGAGAGATCATGTAACCCAACACAAAGTTTGGGCCATAAGAACCTACTCAGGCCTTGGTTCCAAGACCAAACATGTAATGACCCAAAAAACAATGTAGATGAGGATATTCTCCGCGAAATCCGATTCCATTTTGTGGGTTACCCAGAAACTTCCAAAAATAAAAAAGCCATCAAATCATCAATCGCTATTATTGGAAAACAAGTAAATTACTTACAAGTACATATATTTGACCAATAATGGCGCATTAGGTGAGGTATTTCATTTTTTACAAGCTCTGAATTTAAATTTCATTGTCTACTTGAACCTCAAAATAGTGTCTTCTTTCACGGTGCTCGCCAATTATTTGAACCTCTAAACGAGAAATACCGTAAAAATATTTTAAGGATATTCCCACTTCCACAAATTTAAAATTAGTGATCGAATGATGTGGTGGAGATTTAAGCAATAACCTTTTCAATATACGATCTCCGATTTGTCAGAGATTAAAAATTTTTGGTAAAAAAAAAAAAAGAATTCAATAGAACTTAGGGGGGGAATTTTTTTCAACCAACTTTTAAAATAATTATGCTATATTTATTAAAAATAGGATTTGAAATTAAATTTTAAATATAAATTAAAAAATGTTTATCAATATGGAATGATGGAACAAAATTATAAAACTCAATTTAATATATATAAAAAATTTAAAAGTTAATTTTAAATTTTATTTTTAGTACATATAATATTTTTATTTTAAAAAATTGAAAATGAAATATTGTGGGACATTTTCATAAAAAATTCATCAAAAATTTATTTTTTTATTTTTTAAAATAAGATTTATAAATAAAAATTACATAAATATAAATATGTAATTTTTAATGCATTATTTGAATATATTATTCATAAAATAAAATGCAAGAATTTATTCAAATGAACAAAAATCAATCAAAGGTAAAATTGTCTTAACCATTCTCGACAGTTGCATCAACATGTTAGTCGTCATGGCATTAGGTTGAGGGAGTCTAGGAGTATGGGGGAGGGGGTTCTAGCCATCCACCATGTGCATATGCAAGAGATAGGCACACCAGTGGTAATGGTGGCTTGTACTCATAGTACCCAAAGAGTGGTGTTTCTTGTTACTATTAAATGGCTTTGAGATTTGCTTCTCATGTCTTATTACTTGCATCTCTTGCAACGTCACACTCATCTAAGTTGCAGCAATGGAATATGTTGTCCTTAGACTAACCTCTAACCTTAACCCATAAATTTGCCTCTTTTTTTTTGCTAATTATGTCAGTCTACAATTCGAGATTAGACTATGCACCCCTTCAATTGATGATCCTCTCATCCTTCTTTTGCTACATCCTAACTTAGATTAACTCCTTTTCTTTTTTTGAAGGCTTCTACATATTTAGACAATTAATTAATTAAATTTGAAGAACAAATATGAATTTAAAAAATTAAATCTAGGAAGAAACTTACATAAGACTTTACAACTTTAGGGAAAATCCATTACCTTTCCTTTTTTATGAAATGGGTGTGATGGAACAACCCATTCATAAGAAGCTTAGCCTTAGTCTTATCAATCAATCTACATAGCATGAAAAAAATATTATAATTATTATAATTTAAACTGTAACTAAAAAGAATATAAACATAAGTTTGAACAAAGTATATACTATGTATAGCCAATGCTCAATCACTGGAATAAACTAACTAATGTATAGGAATAACCCTTGCCTAGTTGTATGAGAAATCTTGCTCCTTTTTTTTTGTTGTGACTCTTTGAGAAACTTAGGATTGTCCTAGTACTTGCATAATCTTTTACACTTCTCATCCTCTATCCATCCCAATTTAATTGGCCTTTTGCTTCTTATCTCATTTTGTATATCCTTCAATTTTATAAACCCTTGTGGTTGAAATTCTTCCACATTTGTTACTTGTAGGTAGGATTCCACATATATTTCTTTTGCAATTTTAAGTAAAGAAATAACATTAGAATTGTTAGTTAAACTTATATTAATAAAAATAAATTATACAAAAATGAATAATAAATTTAAGAAATTATACCCTGAATTCATTAAAAAACATCCTATAGGTGGGCTTCAAAATCTACTTCCAATTATATGAGTAATAAAAGCGATAGGCGGCATGGGTTGAAAAGAACCTATTACAATAATGGACATAATTAATGTATGTAATTTAATAAAGAAATTTAAATAGAAAACATAAACAAAAATGGAATATGTACCCATCCTTATAAGGAATGATGGTTTTCTTGTAATAAAGAATAAGCATGTCGAGGATTGGAGGAGTAAAGGATGTTGCCCAAGTAAAAGGCTATAATATTGGGGTAGACATCACAGCAATTACAGATTGTTGCTACGTCTCACTTAGTGATAAATGTGACAATGCAAGGGTAAATGCTAAGTCCAATGTGAGCATAAAGATGTACTTAGGAGGCAAGTCTAGGACCTTGATAGACCATGCAATAAGTAATGATTAATTGGTAGCAGGGTAGGGTTACCTTCTTTTTTATCTTGCCTACTTCTACCACATCCACGATATTATCTAGTCATTTGTAAATAACGTACATAATATAATTAACTACCTAATTTAAGTTATATTTAAATAAACATATTAATTAACTAACTAAAAATTACATAAATATTGTTGGGATAATTTCTTAGGTAATTATAATGATATGAAAGTGATGCATTGACATACTTTAAGATTAAAGAAGTAAAGAAAAACAAAACATAGAAATTTAATATGATTTAATTTTTAGTCTACTCCATGAGTAAAAGCAAAAAATAAATCTACTAATATAAAGGAATTATAGAGAAAATATAAATAGCATAAAAACTTTCAAATTCATACTCCAAATACACTAAAAAATGTTTAAAAATATATACACTCCCTACTTTTAAAAAAACTTACTAAAAGAGTAAGAACAAATTGTGAGATTTAAAGTAATTTCTATAGGAGAGTATAAATACAAACTTTTGATAGAACTTATAAGTTAAGAAGGGGTGAATTGACTTTAACACAAATTAAGAATTACAATTTTATATAAAAAATTTGTGTAAAAATATGAATAACAATAATAATCCTTAGAGTTTTGGTGAATATGTAGTTTCAAGAATATGAAGTAATTTTGAAAAAATTGTAATACTTTGAATGTATTTAAAAATACTTTCCCTAGAAAACTTAGTATGAAAATTGAGTAAAACTCTTTTTTGGAAAGAATAATAAAAAAGTGTAAAAAAATAAAAAAATTAAGGAAGAAGTATAATATAAATTTTTTTTATAAAGGTTCAATAGTATAAGAGGAATGCCTTTCAGGTCCGCTTTTTCCTTCCTAAGCTACCGAATTTCACTTAAAACATTCATTATTTTTATAAAAAATACAATACTTAGATTTATGAGATTCACCCAATCTCTACTATAATTTTTGAGTCACCTAACTTTACAAGATTTTTCTAATCTATACTAGGATTTCATAATTCCACCTAACTTTACGAGATATTTCAATCTACACTAGAATTTCAAAGTTAGCTAGCTTTTTAAGATAAACAAATCAATACTATTTCAAACAAGTTCTCAAGGAATGATTTTCTCATAATCTTACTTTAAGATTTAATAATTTTTCTCTTAAACACTCTTAAAGTGGATAGGCAAGTTTTAGATTATAAGGAGTATGATAATGATTTTGGTTAGAAGGAGAAGAACAAGAGGATGATTTTCAACTTGTAGCTTAATGGCTTAATGTATCTTTTTCAAATGAAGTGAAGTTTATTTATAGTTGAAAAGTGCATTGATTTCCAAATATTCTTGTCTAATAAGCTTCTTTTACCTCCTAAAATGCTAAATGTTTGAATTTGGATTAAGTAGGACTAGTTTTTGCCTTTTTATCACATCAAATAAGAAATTCACCTAAAATAGCAAGTAAGTTGAAGTTTCATTAGAATTTTGAATTTTGGCTCTAAATTTAATCAAAAAGTGATGGATAATATTTTGCACTCCCTTAACCAACTACCTATACTTATTTGGCAAGAAATAATATTTTTATCAATTAACTACATGTAGAAAATATTTAAATTTAAATTTGAATTTTCCTCTCATGTATTTGAATTTCCCATTTCCCATTTTGAATTTCCCTCTCAATACTTGATCCAATGGTTGAAATTAAATTTCAAATACTAGTCATTAAGATCATTTATTAATGATCAAAATTTTGACATTTTCAAAAAATAAATCAATAATAAAATGATTTAAACCATTCTAGGAACATTTATATAGACAAGTTGTATTAGGCCTCTTTATGAATAATAAATGAAAAGTAATAACCCATAAAATATTTGGATGGATTTGCAAGATTTTAACCCAAGATAAAATAGCCCAAAAATAATTTGGTAAGTTTATGCTTGATTATTAAAATATTTGCCTTAAAAGTATTTGGTGTTTCATTTTATTCTTCAACTCTCTCACTTTACATATTGATTTCTTTGTTTGACTAAGACATTATTTGATTCATAGAAGTAGCATAAAAAGTTACACTTTTCGAGAAGTAAGAAATCCTTAAATCATTTAGTTGGCCACTATCTATTAAAATAGGAAAAAAATTTCTATGAATTTTACTTTTCATAAATTAGGAAAAGTTACTTTCTTATACACTTATTCAGTAAGAAGAACTTCTCATGAAATTTATAAATAAAAATATAAAATTATCCCTATTTAATCTAACTAATAGCCACTTTAATTTTTTTGTCATGATTATTTGAAATTTATAGTAAATATAACTTATTAATGATAAATATATTTTATTAACTATAAAATTTAAATATAATTATTTAAATATAATTATTAATTATATAAAATAGAATAAATAGACTTGATAAAATAAATATTAAATATAGTATCATAAATATAATTATAATAGAAGTTTAATTATAAAAAGAAATGTATTTACTTTATATATCTATTATATTATTTATTATTTTAATATTCAATCATAAAATAAAAAATGTATATTCCTTATGTAATTATTCAATCATAAAAATAAAAAATGTATATTCCTTATGTAATTTATGTGAATTTGATAGAATTAATTATTTAACTAATTTTTTTATTTTAATTATATTAAGATAGTTTAAGATATATATATATATATATATATATATATATATATATATATATATATATATAATATCTTAATTTTTTATATAAAATTATTTTATTTTTATAGTAAATTAAAAATAAGAAAGTACCAATTTAGAAAAATTATAATAGAAAGAGAGAATGGAAATGTGATTTAAAAAAGATAATTAGAGATAATTAAAATTTATTGATATATCTTACTTTTTTATTAAAATTTTGAATGATATATTAGTTATTTTGATAATATTTCTTATGAAATTTACAGTTAAACTAAGCAAAATACAAGAAGTTAACTCTTAGGAAGTGTTAACTAAATAACTTTAAACACTTTTCAGAAAGTTTATAAGGGAAATTATTTCCTAAGAATTTTAACTTTTCATAGGAACTCACTTCCTGCGAACCAAATGGCTTTTAGTTATTTGTGCTTAAATACAATATATTTATAGGTCTTAAAAATTTAGTTAATAAGAGAATCTTAAATCAAAATAGAAAATATTAAAAAATTGACAAGAATTCTAATTTAAATAGGAAAAATACTCATAAAAAGAAATAAATATAAATTAGTAATAATTAGAATTTGCTCAAATCTTATTATTAACTACTCTTACTAATATATATATAATTCAATAATTCATAACAGACTAATTCAAGTTAATATTGAATAAACATGTCTAATTAACTAAATAAAAATTAGCTGATATTCAAACAAAAATATCACACTTTATCAATAATCCTAATTCAATATCTAATTCTTGATTAATTAAGAACTAATAATTTAAATTTAAAAATCATAACTAATTCATATTAATAATTAGTACTAAAATGAACCGATAATCCAAAATCATTACTAGCTAATTCATCAATATTTATAATTCAAGATAACTTAACATCATTTAAAAAAGTAAACATATATTCATACAAAAACATCACAATTCATCAATAATCCTAATTCAATATTTAATTCTTTATTAATTAAAAACTAATAATTTTAAATTTTATACAATAAGCATATATGAATAAATGAACAGAAGTTACTACTAATTTCTATCTAAGGAAACAAGAAAAGAGAATCAAATGCTTTATAGAAAACCATAATACAAAACTGCAAAAAAAATAAAAAATTAATAGAATAAGTAAATCAACAAAGCACCAAAAACAATTTAACTAACTTAGATTGTAAAAATTACTTCTAAATTGTAAGAATGGAGCTTAAGAAATCTTATGAACATAAATGTATGCCAAGGAAGAATAAGGAAATGAAAGGAAAAATACTTTTACATACTTTTCTAATGTTTTAAATTCCTAAAGAAGATGTGTGTCATATTGCCTTTAGGAATAATGTCACAACTCTAACCCAATTATAACCGGTGTGAAACCTCTTTATCGGTTTCTACCAACTTATTTATAAATAATTAACTCAATCCTAAATTATCAAGTGTGATGCATTTATAAAAGAGAATAATATTTCAAAAGAAAGCGTTCATCAAGGCTTTTACAAAAGATAAAGAAATTAGAAATGCTTATAATCCTCTCAAAATGAAAATAAGTAAGTCTAACTAACTCATAAGAAATTTGTACTAGTTTTTACTCTATCCAAGTCTATAATAGAACAAAAGGTTACCAAAATACCATCTATAAACTCTCATGAACTCTAATTCTAAGAAGGTAGAGGTAGTGGCTCAACCTGAGAATTTGTAAAATAGATCATGGAGGAGTGAGTTTATGATTCAATGAGTGAATAATCTATAAGAATAATAACATTTCATGTTAACTTACCCATTGGACTATCCTCTTTTAACCATTCATATCATATATAAGTATATTAGAATCCAAGAGTCAATAACAATAAAATTAACATAATTATTTCATTTTCAACATCTTATGTAAAAACATTCAAGAATAATTATAATTTAGTCATATATCATTTAGAGTAATAAATAATAGATAAAATATAATCAGCCACCTTTTGTCTCTTAGGTCAGCCTTATACCTTCCACAAGCTTTTCATCCTTGTCTTTCCACAATTTGCCTTATACCCTCCATAAGCATGCTATTGAAAAATTTTCATTTACCATTCAAAATATCACCCCCATCATATTTCTCATTTCTAATGCCATTTATGGCATGATTCACAATTATAATTTGAATATTAGAGCTTAGGCTATTCAACACAATCACGATTGAATAACTCAAAAATTATAAATATAATATCCATGAAACTCATTCCATATAATAATATACTCAATTAGCTTTTCATAGATTGGTTATTTGCCTAAATTGGCTAAGTTTTGAAATGGTTACGTCCTTTTGAAGATAGACGCAAAAAGTCTATTTTTTAAAATCTTGAGTTTTTAACTTCTGTCTACTATTTTAAGGATATCTTAAATTATGTATGAGATTTTGATTTGAAACTAATTTCATTTGAAATTAGACTTAATTAACTTTAAAACAATAAGTAGTTTGTTTAAAAAAGATATAAGATGAAAGAGTTATGCCCTTTCAAATTTGGCATAAAATTTTATAGTTGATGAATTAATTCACCTACTTCGTTTTTGCTTTTAGACCCTTAGAATCGATTAGTTACTCAATTCTAAAGCCTAATTTTACCTCTAGATCCCTGGAATCAATTCACATATGAAAATCTTAATTTTTTTTATGGAAATTTCACTATACAACTAATTCTAAAAACCTCTTAAACACATATATTACACATCATATTTTAATGTAATCATCAATACACTTATCTTATATATTATATCACCTCTCTTCACCGTTTATTACTTCTACCATATCAAAATAAATCAAATTTAAGTAAAATCATATAACAACTTATATTTCATCAATATCATCATATAACATCAAAATTCATAAATTTAGTTAAATTATTTACTCACTTTATATGGAAGAGGATGTTAGAATGCTAGTTTGATGATCTTTCAACCTTAATCATATCAAAATTTATGGATTCTAAATTTAGGATTTAGAATACTAAACAAAATCAAATAAATCTTAAATTCTTCATTAACTAAGAAGAAATAGAAAGGATTCTTGATGAAAGTAATATTCTTACCTTGATTGGATAAAAAAATAACAAGATTCAAGACTTTTTTTGCTTGATTGATGGAGTAATGTGGAGATTATGTAGAAAGAGTAGGAGAAATGAAGAAATAGGGAGAAATGAGAGGGAGATGACAATTTTGGGATTGAAATAAGAAAAATATGGCTTTAAAGGTATTTTTGAAAAATTACTCTTAAATCTCTTCTATATTTATATACTCACTTATATCAATTTATAATTTCATACTTTATAATTTCAATTAATTTTTCTTATTAAAATTTTACCTAAATCATATTCCCACATTCTCACTCTTATTAATTCTATTTTATTCCATATTTCACATATAAAATTTTTAATTCACTTGTATTTACTAGTTACTTTAACTATTCTTTCTTATATCATAATTTCTAATTTATTAATAATTAAGAAGGGTGTAATAAATAATATGAACTTTTTATATAAAAATAATAAAAAATAGCAAGATTTTTTATATCAAATTTTGTTCCAATTTTTTGATGAGTTTTTTAAACTTTTTGAAGAAATTTTGGTAGAAATAATATTTTTTTGAAAAAAAATGAACCATTTGAATTTTAGTTTTATTGCTTTTGATGAAATCCTATTCTAATTCCAATGGAATAAATCCATTAAAAACAATAGGGATTGTTAAATAGGTGGATTGAACTAAATTGAAACAAGTTTGTACAAACTTTAACTTACATAAACTTATGCTAAAAATGAATAAGGTTTTAGGTAGTATGATCTTTATCATTTATAGACTTTAACTGTAAAATTTATACACAAAATGATTCTTATAAACTTATGACTAAAATAAGCAACATTTTCGATAGTTTAGCCTACTTAAATTCGTAGATTAGTCTAATTCAATATGCAAACTTCTATTTGACAAACCTAATAAACATCATAATTCCTTGTAGTAAACTAGCCTCTTTTTATTTATAGGTGACCTCACATTTTATATTGTTCAAGAGAAAAAACCCTACAATATTGATGGATCTAAATAGTTGATTATTAACGACTAGTATTTTAAAATCAATGATATGTAAATAAATAAATGAAAATAGGTCACGAATAAAGCAAGCATCATAAAAAAGAATGTTTTAAATATTGAACAATACTAAAACTAATTAGATAGATAAAAATTCATGTCATTTAGTTAATCATACAACCTAATAAATTAGGGAGATTCTATAAGAATTTAACTAAAATCACATATGTGAAATATTAAAATACCAGCATATATGATTGAATTTATGTGCCTAATAAATTATCCATATATAATCAATGAAAGTAAATGAATAGATGAAAGCTAGATTTTCCTATTTGTTCTTCTCTGTTATAGTGATTTTTAATGAGTACAATATATTTTACTAGAAGTAAAATGAGAATTTAATCATAATCTTTATTAATAGAACTCTAGTAATCCTCTTTATAAAAAGATTATCAAGCCTTAAGATTACATAACTTCCAAACATATTAATTCATATAGAAGTGTGTCAAGCCCATTTCTTATTAGATCATAATTTTAACTTAGGCATCTTGCATATCTCATAATTAAACTAAATTTTTATTAGTCAGTTTTATTAAATTAAGATCACTAATTAATAATAGCTTGCCTTATGAAAAATTCTAACATTCTTCCATTTAAGCAATATTAATTAGGATTTGTTTTAATTAAAAAAACCATATTTTGAAAATAAGGTATCAAACTGATTAACTAAATGCTTTATGTGACCATGGTTTTAAAAAATAATTTAGCCCTTAGAGATAACCTTTTAACAATCTTATCCAATATAGCCAACTAACATTGAATCATGACAATTTTTATGCCTTTTATTGATATAAGATCAATCTATGATTACATGCATTAGTGATTTCTATCAAAAAAGGATTTCAATATGGTTATATAGCAAAAAAATAACACCAAATATAATCAAAGTTGCTATTTTTCATTATTAATCCTCCTCATGATTTATCTAATCTTGATGAGAAATCTATATACAATATATATATCTCTTATTCTCGAGATTACTTAATGGTGTTATTCTATGAGACATGCCTTACTAATATCAAAGTCATACTTAAGATAAACACCAATATTAAGATTTCACAATGTATAAAATTTTAATACTTGTAAGTATATTTATACATAAAACATATGATAGTATAAAATATTAACTTTATGATGATCATTAATGTAGTTAAATATTAAAAATGTCCCAAAAATAGAAAATGATCCAACAAAATAAAATATAATGTGAAAGTAAATGCTCTTGGTAATTAAGTACATCAAAAGACCTTAAGATACGTATGTTTTCAATATGTTTATTAATTGATTTTTAGCTTTAAGAATCTAACATACATGCTCACATATACAACAAAGATTATCATACACAAATAATCATTAACTATAGGCTTCAAAAGTAAGTTGAATTTATCTAAGGATATATGAGAAACTCAAAAAATACGATTATAACTCTCATTAAAACAATCATGATATATCTCACAAGTACCGATTCAACATATAAAAAGTGTCATAATAACAAGTGTCACAAAATAAGATTGACACTTATGACAATTCATAAATGTGTCAAAGAAAACATAAGATGAATCATAATAATAAATACAACCAATATACATTTATAAATCCCAATAACCAATTAATTTAAAAGATTAACTAAATGCATATGTATTTAACATGATTCATAATTTAAAATTATGTGCTAAATGATAACTTGATTAAATAAGCAGATATGTATTCACAATAATACAATTTATTTTGATAAAAAATTCGCATATACCTATTTTTCAATAGGGTATTAATTATAATGATTTAATCAAAATTAATAATTTATACTTCAAAACATTAACCACCTGAGGCTATAGGTCTTTAAATACCTTCCTTAGAGCAGACAAGAGACTTAATTTGCCAGTTTGAACATAGGAGACAAGTTTGCTTGCATTTTGCATCTCTTATCTTTAGCACTATGCTAGCTCAGAAACTATAGCTATTTTGTTGACATTAGGGCAATTCCATAAAATTTCTCTAACATTGCATTTTTAACACGAGCAAGTTAGGATTTCTGAAGTTTCTAACTAAGTTAAGCATTTCCTTAATTGAAGCACTTCTAGCCTTGGAGAGGAATTTGCAAAGATTTCAGTGGTAGTATAGAAGTGTGTTTAAATTACCCTATTTCATGGATCCTATGTAATTGTTCTTATTCTTAACACATGCATACTTTGCATTTTGTTCAATTATTGCTTCCATTTGTGCCTGCATATATATTTTGTATTAAAATACCATCAACATATTATGTACTTGAATCCTATCTTTCAAAAGAAAAGAGTCGAATTGTTTTTCCACCTTCAACCCAAAATGTATTCTAATTTCATACATGCAATAATTCAATCAAAAACCATATACATGTGAGAGATTAAAATATTAATATATATGATTGAATTGCATACCTAACGAATTATTCATATATGATTAGCGAAGTAAATGAATTGGTGAAAATTAGAAGTTCATCTTCTCTCTTTTTCTATTGTCGCAATTTTTAATCGGTGAAAAAGAGGGAATTTAATTATAGCTTTTATTAATGAAATTTTAATAATCCTTTCAATAAAAGACTCATTAAAGTTTAGATCTATACAATTGCCAACTACACTAATTTATATAGATGTGTGCTAAGCTCATTTTTTTTTTATTAAATCATAATTATAAATTGATCCCTTCACATGTTCTATACTATAAAATTTAATTTTTAATATTCATAATATTTTTTATCCGGATATGGTCCATGAACTGTGCTGCTTACTGACACACAGCCATCAGTGTCTCTGTCTGGAATGGAAGGAAGCTTACGTGGGCATGCATGCCATGCATTTTGAAGCCAGATTTTGATCTAACCTTCGACGTGACCTTCTATTGACGATGACCAGATCATCTTCTGTTCCCCCACCCAACTCCCCCGGCCTGTCCTACTATCGAAGCTCAACCCATCGCATTACCCCTCCCCACGCAAATTCAAATCTCTCGCTTCCATGCAAGTCTGCGACATTCCGCGGAAATGGATATCATAGAGTTAGCTCCACATATCGCCATAGTCCAAACTCCTATGTTGGCAATTTATGAACAAAAAGTAATAATTTCATATTTAAAATTACAAAATACCGAGAGAATTATTTTTAAATTATATAAAATTATAATTTTATTTTTAAATAATAATTGGTATAAATAAATTTATTCTTCAATAAAAATTTGTATAAATAATTCTATTCATAAATTATTGTATGTATAGAAGAAATTATATATATAAATTATTATTTATGAATATAATTATAATTTTATATAATTTAAAAATCATTTTCTCAGCTTCTTATAATTTTAAAAATAAAATTATTAATTTTTCCCAACTTATGAATTAATGTTAGCCACTTTTTAAATTATAAAGTTGTCTAAAGAATTATAAGGACTATATAAATATAAATCCTAAGTTAATTTATTAATCAACTTCCCATAATAATTATATATATAAAGAATTAAATATAAATTCTTGAATTTAAATTAGTGAATAAATATTTTCTTTTATAATTATTTATAACGATTATTTAGTAAATATTATATTTATTAAATAACTATAAATATTTTTTTTACTAAATTATATTTTCACTTACTTTAAATTAGAAAAATTCGGTTTTGTTTTACAACGGAGCGAGGTATAAAAAAAGCCTTTTAAATAAAATATAACACACACCTGGGAACTGCATCCGCCCTACTGTATTTTTCATACATCTTCACACACGGATGATAAAATTTTTGGACAAATGCTTAGTGTTGTGAATTTTGTCTTGACCGAATACAGATATGATAGAAAAATTTATCTTGTGAGATAGGTTTTTTAATTCGGAATAGATTGAGAGTATATAGTAGTATTAGTATAATTTATTTCGTAAAATTTTGCATATTTAATATTATAATTTTATTTATATAAACGTTATATATGTAAGTTTTTAATAATTTAACTATTTAAAATAGTTTTAATAATTTTTTATTTTTTAATTTAGCTATTATATAAAAATTGAGAAAAATTAATAAAAATAAAAAGGGATTATTATTATCCTAATTATTACCATGTGTTAATTAAATTATGTATATTTTTAAATTTATATCATAAAATTATATCAAATATTTTGTGTTATTTATATTTAAATTTTAAATATATAAAATTTAAAATTTTTATTAAATATTTTTTAATTTTACATATTTTTCATAAAGTATTACTATCCCAACTTGTCCACGAAACAAGGCAAGAACAAAGAGTAAGATAATGTTAGGGGTAGTAATTTTTGAAATAATACAATAACACGAATTATGTGAGGTTGAGTCAAGTTTAATGAGGTTTAAGTCATAAATGGATTGATCCATTTTGACTTGAATAAATTTGGCATCGAGTTTGGGTTAACTTGCATAATCTATTTTAATCTGTTTAAATTACACAAATTATTAATCGGATTAATCCAATCTGTGTAACTTATATAACTAGTAATAATAAATTATATAATATATAAATTTATTAATTATTAATTTATATAAAATAAAAAATTAATATAAATAGATTTAAATTGAATTAAATAGGTCGTATTACTATTGTACTATTGTATAAACATATTATAAATATTTCGAATTATATGAATTAAATTGGATCATATTGACTCATTTAATAAAACGAGTCATGTTCGAGTTTAACATAAATAAATTAAAACTATATCTCAATCAGATATGAATCCAACTCGCAAATATGAATTACCACCGCTAATAATGTAAAAATAGGATAACTTAAGACAAATCTGCCCGCTCCGTCCATCACCATTCCCATCTTCAGATTTTATTTTTCTTACAATGGATTGGTCCATATAGAAAGTGACCCGATCCAAATAAGAAAGGAAATGTTAGAAAAGCCCAACAGCTCCACTCACAGACGAGAAAAGTGACATCTCCACATAATATTGTGCAAACTAAGATGGACCAAAGATCATGGCATCGTTCAGTCACGTCGTCGGTCTATATTTAAGATCAATAATATTTTATGTACGAAGAATAATATTTAAAATCAGGCGGTAAATATAAATTAAGAAATAGTAATTAATACAAAAATAATTTAATAAATTTAATTTCATAATATAAAAAATTTAAAATTTAATTTCAGAATCTCACCTTAACTTATAATATTTTTAATTTACCACTACACTAGGAGCATGCACCTGCTTCATTACGAAGCTATATCATATTTACCAGCGTCAACGGTCCATCTCAGGAGCCATCATCACCGTGTATATAAATATTCTTATGTTTTATGGTAGGGACCGCAGACCACAACACACAGGCCACTCCACCCACCGGCTGCCACGGCCAAAACTCAGAAGCAATGTAAACGTAAATGATCCCACCACGTGTCCATATGGCAACCTCACAATCACCTTAACTCCCTCTAATGATCATGCCATGTCCATGGGGTCCCCCTCCACCACCACATCTGCTCTGCTTTCAATCCATATCCTTCCTTTTTCTACTTGCACCTTCTCATCTCCAAAAAATTCTTGCATGTTCTATCTGCTGCTTTTAACTCTCTGAGATACACGTCGGTTCATGTTTCTTTGACGCATTGTTTATAATCGAAAAATGTTCGTGATGCTACCCTTGGGATTTAGAAACTTCTCAATAACGAAGTGGTAATTCTACAAAATTTAAGTGGCAGCAGATTAAAGAATATACATACGCTTGTTTGGTTGATGTGTATATAGCAATATTCTTAACCACGTTCGATGCCCGTGTGACCGCCTCCTCACTACACCACGCGCGGTCAGCCTTGGGGATGTCACTCACTCTCGCAATTCTTTATACTCCAATCATTCATTCCAGGTTCTTAGGGAATCTCTCTCAAGATTTGTTTATTGTCAAATGTCACCCAAAGTTGATGGGCTCGACCCATAATGGATTCATCATTGTAATCCCTTTCCCAATATAAGGGCTGTCTTGTGTATGCACTCATTACATCTCTCTACATATGCTTTAAGTAACTGGATTTACATGCACGATTGCTCATATTTGTTTGCAAATAAATAATAATTTTTTAGACTTGTTAATTACAACATCAATTGTTTAAGAGTTTCATGAGTGATCAGTAATATCTCTCAATTTTTCTAAAAAACCTGCGAGTAGGATTATTTATTATTTTTGCACCTCTAATTTTCAAAAACAATTAGTTGAATGAAATCCATCGAAAGAACATGAAATGTTAAATTTTAAGTAAACAGACGAATGGGGACATGAATTTAATCCGTTAAAGTTGTCTTCTCAACCTTTTGATGCCAAAATGTTTTAATCATCTGAAAGATCAGTCGGATTTTCATTTTACAATTAATATTCATAGACTTTCTTAATAGATTTAATTATGAAGATGAAGATTCTTATTGTTTCAAAAATAAAATTTGAGATCTACAAAAATATTGCACTGTATTTAGTTTTCAACTAATACAGTCACAGTCAGAAAAAGCTTTTTCCTTTTTCCAAAAAAAAAAAAATTAAATGTCTTTGTGTTTTTAATTTCACATGCATCATCGACATTAGTAAAATGCCAATATTAGTTAAATTTGAGATTTAAATATAATATATAAAATATTAAATTTAATTATTTAAATGATTCAAATTGATTTTTTAAATTAATGGATTAAGTCTAACGGTTGTTATGGGCTGGATTTGAGTGGGTGCATCATAATGTCTCATATAAATTAAATTTGAGACATTAATATATATAATATACAAGATATTTTATTTTATTACTTCAATTAGTCTATGTCAAATTTAATAATTAATTATCATGGTCCAATGGGATTTGAGGATGATAATCATCACTCTTTCAAGTATGGGCGTGGGGTAAGCTTAACACAGTAGCAGTGACGTAAGCGACCATCAAAGTAGGGCCTCCTTTAATGTATACAACTCTGCTCCGCTTACTTCCCTTCTCACTTCACTTCCCAGTTCTTCAGATGGAAGGCCTGCGCCACTCCTCAAACGACGCCGCCCATCTCAACCTAGCGGTCTCCTCCTCCTTCTCCATCGATCGGGACGAATCCGCCGAGACCCGAATCCAACGCCTAATCTCGGAGCACCCGGTTATCATCTTCAGTCGATCCTCATGCTGCATGTGCCACGTCATCAAGAAGCTCCTCGCCACCATCGGCGTCCACCCCACAGTTATTGAGTTAGACGACCACGAGATTTCCGCTCTCCCTGTCTCCTCCGATGATGACGGCCAAACCCTCAGAAATGGGGGTCCCGCAGTCTTCATCGGGGGAAGCTACGTCGGCGGATTGGAATCCCTGGTGGCCCTGCACTTGAGCGGCCACCTTGTCCCCAAGCTCGTCCAAATTGGTGCTCTTTGGGTATGATCCCTAGACATCTTTATATAACGGATGAACTAATTATTGTATAATTAATTTGGCCGTTATGAAATTTAAACAGGCTAGCATCTAGGAGTTGTTTGGTAGTGGTGTAATTGAGAAGAAGAGAGCCTATGACGGAATTTAGTAGGAATAAGTTTCTTTAAAAGATTTACATCTACTTGTTTATTATATATTTTATAGTTTGAGAGTGTAACTGTTTGATGTTTGTGAATTTTGTTTGTACACGGGTGAGGTGATGGGGAGTTTAAGACCTCTTTTAACAAACTATATATATTCAGATTTTCCATCACTAAACTGCAGTCTATACCTTATTTATCTAAACATTCGGATCACTTGTTCCCTTATCCGTTTATAATTTTACTTTCAATCATTTTGTATATATCTTGGGCTTATTTAACTTAAATCATTTTAGGTGTTGTTATTATCTGACTTATATGAATTAGGCACTCATGTGTGGTACTCCTTATGAATGATTTGGGTTCCTTTAAAGTGAAGATTGCATTTTAGAGAATAAAATACAATATTACAACTTTTGATACTAAAATTAAGGATTTAGAACTTGACAAACAATAGTAAATTAAGAAAATAAATTTCAAAATTATAATTACTCATCACTTCTTCATCTTCTCATCAGAAATTGTTCATTTTACTCTCTAAAATGAATGAAGCATTTTAGAGGTCCTTCGTGAATAACATGACAAACCTTCCAACAGATTAAGGTTCTTTACGTTTTCCAAAAAAATTTAAGAAAATCTCATTTTTTTGTGTTTTTCAGAAAATATGAAAAAAATTCATTTCCTTGTATATAAATAGAAAAGTACAACATATTTTTATATATTATGATTAAAAAATGATATATGAAATCATAATAATTAAGAAAAATATTTTTTTAAAAAAATATGAAATTACTTTTCATCAAATTTTTTAATTTTATTTTTCTTTTGATAATACTAAATTCTTTATATTTAACACTAAATATATAAATAATTTTTTACCACCACCTTAATATTATTATTCCTAGGAAATATTTTTTTTCAAATAAACGGAACCTAGGCTGCCTTTGAATTTTTCTATTGTCATTTTATGTTAATTTTGAAAAGAAACACAGGAATTTACCATTCCTGTGAAAAGAACAATATGTATATTTATTTATTTATATATAAAATTAGAATTATAATTTTAAGTGGAATTAGAGTATTCTAAATTTTTTACAAGGGAGCCAAAGTTATAATGAAAAATATTGGAGTAGAAGAATTGGAAATCATTCTAATAAAAAATATTTATATTGCAAGAAATTTAGGGCCTCCGGCAGGTGCAACACGTGTGTACTGTATAGTACGTAGTAGATTGATCTGGTCAAAAATGTCATAGACATATTGAAACATTGTCAGTTGTTGAATTACTGACTAAATTGGAAATTAGGAAAATTGAGAAATGGGTTGCTATTGATGGGTGAAGGTTATGAAAGAAATATTGAGAAAGAGGGTATCTTAGTGGCGGGACAAGGGCAGGTTTCGCCAATTAAGGAAAAGAATATGTATTATAACTGGAAGGGAGAGTGGGAGTGGAATGGGATCCAATCATTTATTTTCCTTTGGCTTTGGAATTGGAAGATGAATTCATCTATTACGCCCCCAATCCAATAAGACTCAGTGAGTGCGACTGCACTTTCTGAATTTCATTTTCTTTTCTTTGATATGCATTAATGATCTTAAACTCATAATTTTCATATATTACCTTTGAATTTCATTCTTTTTTCTTTATTGATGTCTCCTGAACCATAGAATCAAACCTGCGGGGCCTTTGATTTACAACATTGGCAGTCCCCATTTTACAAGTCGCAAGTGGAATCCCCTTCTCATTCTTTCCCACACAATATGCCGTCTTTGTTAGATATAGATTTCCTGTACAACCAATTACGGAATACCGGTATGCACCGGAATGGCAACGGAATATAGAGGAGAAAAACCTATGATACATTATTGACAAAATAATTTATTGATATATCATTAAATTTAATCATTGATATATTATCTTACAATATATAAAATCTGACTTAGAAAAAAAAAATCTGACTTAAATTTAATCATTGTATATTAAATTTATTAACGTACTAATATACTATCACATTGCTAACTTTAATGGTGACGTTATGATGCACCGAATACTCACCCATATATAAGTGATTTCAAGATTAACTTACACATTTTAAACAAAACAAATATATAGAACCAGTATATCCATGATTACGGGACAATTTATAAGTGAATGAGAGCGCAACCAACACCGTTCAAATGATATTAAAAAGCAGATATGGTAACAATTCTTTCAAGTCTTCCTTCCATTTCACTATCATTAAGTTCATCCAATCGTTTACGTCACAACAGTGGCAGAAAGAATGCTGGAAACGACTAAAAATTGAAGGTCAGGACCACACAACGGCAGGTGGCCAATGAATGTGCTATCAAAAATCAACTATATCAACTATATGGCAACCATTTCTGATTTAAAACATTATCCTAATTCTCAGAAGAGTGTCTATATAGCAACTATACTCTGATGTTGGTATAAGCCGGGTGTTAAAATGGAATGAATGACCAAAAGTGCAATTGGTGCTACAATCCACCCCAGTTCATGAATTTCTTGACCTCATCGTACAACACCAATATGGCTGCTGCTCCTGTGCTCCTAAACATGTTAGAAACTGCCCCACGGTAAAATGAACTCACCCCTTCCGTCCTGTATATCTTTCTCCAGCAGTCTAGGGTGCTGTGGTAGACGGGCCGTTCCATACCGGACTGCATCATCATCCTCCTTCGAACTGTATCCAATGGATATGATATCAACCCAGCAGATGTTGTCACTGCCTGAGCTACGACCCAACGTTTCCACAACGCCAACTCAGGTTTTGATTCTTTTGACAGCACCTCTTTCATTGTGTCAAAGCCTCCAAAGTAAAGGCCTCGGTGTACCACCATGCCTTGTAGAGAGGCAGGAAGGCCTCTGTAAATTCCCTGGATCCCGTCCTTCTTTATTATAGTCGTCAGGAAATGGTAGATGCCTCTAAATTGGCGCACTTCTGTTGCTCCAATGTCTGCGGCGAGGCGAGTGTGTGCAATATCAAGGGGGTAAACCAAGACAAGTGTTGTGCAGCCAGCTGCAGCCCCAGCAATAAAATTACCCGATGCACCAGAGAAAAAATTATTGTCATAATAATTTCCACTTCTTAATATGTTTCTGTAAAGATCCTGTCAAAGAGAATGATCTGTCACCAATAATGACTTAACTGTAACAAGAAAAACATCATTTGCTAATGAAAAATCAATGTCTTAGTTCTGGAAAAACCCCTATCTGGATCATATTACATTGAATAAGCATACATTGTGAGGTTGTGTCAGTGACACAATTACATACTATAATTTCTTATCAGGGAAACCAAATTCTACTAAAAGAATGTTGGCTGCCTATATTCCCCATAGTCTGAACCATGTATCCTTGAAAAAGGAATACAAGGATGAGAGGAGTAAAATAAGCAAACAGAACAAAAGTTCAAAACTAGTTAAAATGGTTCTATGGTTACTTGTGTCGAACCCAGGTGCTAGTATCTGATAGCTGGCTTTGGCATTTCTTAAACTTAATTAAAATTTAGTCTTAAAATTTTAAAATTCAACCATCTTCAGTACACAAAAGAGACTATCGACAAGGCCCAAGTTCAAGGTCACATTTCACAGACTTCAATACAGAATAACCAAATGAGGGGGAGGAATATGGCATTTAAGAACAGAGACTATCTATTTGAACTTTACAATCTATGCTTTAAAATAAAACAAACCATGCTCAACAAGGGTTGAAATGTAAATAGGATGAAAATATAAGAGAAGAAAACTTATAATGGAAAGGTTTAATTTCCAATACAAACAACACATTACATGTTGTGCATCAGTCCGAAGGCTCATAACATTTCATTAAATCTAGAATTAGAGAACTAGTGTGTGCCACTTCTTCGCAGTCACAAGGTAAGGACATTCGAGAAAATAACAGGTTTGGACATACAATTCAAAATTTCAATCTCCTTCTTCATCATCAGAGTTTCTTAATTTTTTGTTAACATATCAGACAAGACGACATTTATAAGCTGAACGTGGTCCCAGGGTTCATCTTCATTTTGTTTTATAATATACTAGGAGTCTACAAGTGTTTCAAATGGTCCCTGCAAAACTTGGAACAACTGCTATAATCTTCATCTTCAGAATCTCAGAAGACATCAAACGGCAAGTACTCCAAGAGTTATTTCACAAGTACTAGAGCAGAGAAAACGATACAGGATGAAGGCTGCCTAATCTTCCAAAGTTGGTTTAGCTAATGTGAAATAAGCAACCCCTTTCAAGTACAGGAGTGTATGAAAAATCCTTTACTGAACAATTGTAGCGAGTCCAAAATTTAATGTAATCAGCCATGCAAGAAATCAAATAAATATGAGAGAAGAAATCCAAAAAAGCAGATAACAGAAGTAGCATTCGGGACATACACAACTGAAATCCAAAGAAGAATACAGAACCCAATCATGTCAATAAATTAAAAAAGCATAAAAATAAATACAACATTAGAGAAGAAGTTTTGAGCAAACCTTGAGAGAGAAATTGAGTGCAACCGAAGGATAATAGCGAAGAACACTGCTGCCATTGCCTCTCCACAATGAAAGAATGCCTTCTTCTCTAACTGTTCGGATTATACAATCCAACATGCCCTTAAATTTACGTCGTCCACTGGCAACAATGGCGAGATTGCTTTCTTGGGTCTGCAACAAAAGCTTGGCCCTTTCTATTGGGGCCACAATCGTGTGCACCATCCCACCCATCACCGCCCCAGCCATCAGATCACGATGAAAGTTCGTCAAGCAGGAATGATGCTTCAATGATTCTGGCCTTGATTTCAAACCTCTATTTCCTGGGTCATCATCGTCTGCGCTCATCGTCCGATTCTCTCGCTCTGCCCTCCACAGAAAGACTACAACTTTACTTTTTCTCTTCACCGCTTTTTCGTTTTCCCAATTCTTGAGCACTCGTTAAAGAGAGAGACGAACAATTCTGTGCTCAAGGTAATGATTTGTATGCCTATAATCCATCTCCATCAATGGGTTTGTGATTTCAAAGCTTATCTGTTTTCATAGATTCAAAAATCATATTCCAAAAATTTGACCTTGAAGAACCTGACGATTGATGAATTTTTCCCAATCCAGAAAGGAGAAAGGGCTCGGCTATCTTATTTGATCTTCTCGTCGGGGCTGCGTTGGACAAGGACATTTTGTTGCTACACTCTGTCCTCCAATTCTGAGCAAGCCCACTACTTGGATTTTTCCACGTGGAGCAATTATCCTTTATCCTTTCCTTTTTCTCCATATTTTCCCACTTCTATCCCTAATCGTCGATGGAGTAAAAACCTCATCATACATAAATCTTGGGGAAATTTTTTTTGCACCAATGTCAACATAAAGATGAGGGATTTAATTTCTTATTTCGTAGTTTCAAATTGTTTATTTGTTATAAATAGATAAATTGCACTATTACATTTTGTGCGACTTCATTTAATTCATCTAATTTTATATAAGGTACGTGATTTCTATTATCCTCAATTGTATAAAAATTAAACATAATTTAAAATTCACATTGAAAACCAAAAGAATTTACCTCAAAAAGTTCAATCCACCATTGGAAATTTGTATAAATAATTTCAGAAATAAGTATTCATTCTTTGCATGTATGTTACTTCCATATATGATGGACAATTTAATCAAAAAATTCTAATTTCATTGGAAATCTATGAAACCTCAAAAAATTCAAACCTTCGTTGAAAATTTGAATAAGTAATTTCGGAAACAATTATTTGTTCTTTGCGCTCAAGTCATTTCTAAAATGGACAATTTGGCTCAAAATTTTTTGACTTAATCGAAAATTTATGTAAGCAATTTCAGAAATAATTACTTGCGCTTTGCGTGAAAGTTAAACTCTAACCATCATTGGTACAACTTCATTGGAAATTTATGTAAGCAATTTCAGAAATAATCACTTGTGCTTTGCGCGAAAGTTAAAATTCTCATCTTCATTGGTAATTTATGGAGGCAATTTTGGAAACAATTATTTGTGCTTCATGTGTAAGTTGTTTCTAAAATAACAATTTAGCCCAAAAAATTTTAACCTTCATCGGAAATTTGTGTAGGCAATTTCAGAAACAATTACGCTATGAAATGGAGTTTCAAATTAAATTTAATTATTAAGAAATTTGGGATAAAGGAGATCCCTTGATTTGATTGTGCCTATTCTATTGGAAATTTTGATGAAAAATATTTATATGGGTAAAGTATTAATAATAAAAAAATGTATGTGATGAATTTTGACATGTAAAATACAAATATATTAAGTGAAATTAGACAAAATCATGTATAGACAAACTATAATTTACCATTGTAAATATTGTGAATATAGTGAAATTATTTCTTAGGTTAAAATATATATAATCCCTTATACTTTACTTTATGTGCAAAAAATCCTCTGAAATTTGAAAGGGGGCAATTTACCCTTTACACTTGATGCAATGTAGACCCGAGGGTTAATTTTCCGTCCAAATTATTAACACTGTTTATGTGCGCATTACATGACTCAATTTAAAATTTAACTTTCCAAAATTAATGAAGTTTCTAATCTAAAAGCGATGGTCATCAGTCATCTTCGTGGATCTAGCACTAGAAAATTTCTTCATTGCAAGCACAGATGCTGGACAGCAAGCAATGGAATCTCCACTTGAAAGAAGATTTGATCCACCATAAATCAAAACGAAGTCTTTGTTGGATTTTCATCCTTCAATTACTTCACATATTGAAATGATTGGCCCACTAAACTTACTTCAAAAAGGCTTTGTATTTTGAATTTCTAGTTCAGCAGCACTTTTTACCCAAGGGTTATGTAAATATATTCAATTCTAAAGAACCAACAAGCAAGGCACTACAGTAAATTGGAATGAAAAATAGAAACATGGATAAACGAAAATGTAGATAGACAGATAGATAAAGATAAAAAAGGCACCTTTTGATTTTTTAACTCAAAAAATTTAGCATTAGTCCAAAACTTTTGATTTAAGTAATATCTAATATTCTTTAAAAAATTTATACTTTTTATTTTATTCAAAGTTTGATGTTTAATTCTTACATATGTATATTTAGTCACTAATAATTTAATCACTTCTATCGTTATTAAAAAAAATAAGCATCAAATTGTTGAAAAACATCATGTCATCACCCTCCTAATGCATAAATGAAGAAAATTTAATGATGCAATTGAGCTATAGCTCTATTAATACAACATTAGATATGACAAAAACACGCAAAAGCAATAGAAAAAAGCCGCTATAGCTCTATTAATACAACATTAGATATGACAAAAACACGCAAAAGCAATAGAAAAAAGCCAACACAAAACCCCTTGTTCGGGAGATTACTATAAATAACATGATAAATGGGAAAGGATAACAAAGTGCATTCCACAAGCCCGGACTTCTAAAGCTCTAATTGATAGTTAATTTTTTTTTCTTCTTCCAACAGTGAGGAGATAAAATCATTTGATGTGCACATATTTTATTGTTAACAATTTGGATGCAAAATTAGTAGAAGGATGTTTAGGATGTTTTTTGCACATTGAATAAAGTATAAAGGGTTTAAGATAGTAGAAATTGAATGGAAAGTATGATATTATTTGAGGGAATGAAAATGGCGGTGTCTCAAAATCATAATAGAAAGAAAATCTAGATTTAAATTATGATGCTTGAAACAATCATGTTGATGCCACCCACTTAACTTTTCATCTATGTGATTTAATAAGCAGTTCAGTTGTGGTTTTATAAGCACTTTTTTCTCTTCATAATTATCATATATGGACAACATGTTGGTAGGGATAGAAATCATGTGATAGCAAAAGATTAGACTAACAAACCGCACCATTATTGCCTTTTGATAGGCGCTTTAATTGTGAAGATTACAATTACACTGCTCTTTTTTTCCCCTTAACTTATTAGTGAAAACTGAAAAGTAAATATCTTTATTTCTTTCACCAAAACAAAGAAGGCACATATAAAGAAGGCACATGTATCTTTCTGATACAACATGATCATGGAAAGGAAAGTGAAAACAAGATAGATACTGAATTAGATACAGCTTAAACTTTCTTGATGACCGATCTCTGCTTTGTTCATGCTCCAAGCATTCAATTTGGAGACTGATACGCTCTGTTTTCCATTGTTGAACACAAACAGATGAGCATCTTTGTCTATGGCCAACGAGGGATAAACTCTACTTGTGATGCAAACTCTTCCTTCATCCCCAAAACTCTCAACAATGGAGCGATCAATCTGCATATTAAAATTTCCTCGATAAAAACCAGAAGCAGCAAGAAAAACAAGAACCAAACTAAATTTTATACGACTTAATACTTATACTATAACACATTCTTAATTTGTTCTAGTAACATCAAAGTTGGTATTTTTATTAGATAGGTGGAATTTCTGATCATCCAAAATCTCAAATAAACACTTTCGAAGACATCGAAAACTATAAAACCGATTAATGCCTTTTTTTTTTCTGATTCTATCCGACCAAAGTAAAGAAAATGCTATAGTTAACCTATTAGAATAATTTATCCAAAAAATTGACAACAAATTAGCATACCAGGATTCTTAGTGGCATGTTTTTTATGTTGGGATCTAAGTCAAAGGAAGCTCCATATGTGGTTTTGTCAAGGTCCTTCCGCAATGAAGACCTGCCGTGGATTACTGAGATTCAGTTTCAAGGCTGAATATCACTAAATGCTCTGACAACAGTTTGGGAGAATGTGAAAAAGAAACCTGCTCTGGTCACTGCACATTAAGCCAATGAATCTGTTGGGAGCTCTAAATATTTTGAAGAAGATAGCAGTCTGCTCTGTCAGGTCCTCGGAAGCCAAAACTGACAAACCGAATGGCCCTATTATACCACTGCTTGATGATTTTTCATCACTACATAGCAGTTGGGGGTCAATTGCACTGGAATCTATAAACTCAGCTCCTTCAAATTCAGGCAGCTCAAACACCACTTCTATGTCAGCCTTCAGGATATTCACAATCATGGTTAGTTATCATACTCAGTTTGGATACCAAGGTCCAAAGAAAAGCATAGCATCAGCAACTCACCTGTGAAGCAGTGATTCCTGAAATTTCAAGAATTGATCCACTTGAAAGATTCTCTCCTTCAAGTGTGATTTTGAGGCAACGTAGATTTTCTACTTCTTGAATTGGCCACTGTATCAATCTTTTCCCACTCTTATCGAGCCTAATTTGCCTTGGAATTGACTGCATAGACAAACAGTATTACGGTTCATCAATGTGATTCTCTTCCACCACTTAAAACTTTTATCAATTCATTTTGTCTCACTCACTAGTCACTGCATATTGAGTCAAAATAAATTTAATCCGACCTAGTTCAGATTCTACAGACTTGGTGAGATTGAATGAATCAAAATCAGTATGATCAACGTTAGTCAAGATAAAATTATAATAACAAAGTAAAAGCATTAACCTGTAGACCAGCCCATCCTTTGTCAATGTCATCCTGCATACTATCAGACTCATTTACCCATCCCCACAATATCCTTCTATTCCCGGCATGGTCAAAGAATGTCTTGGAAGCATAAAATTTCCCATAATCGTACCTTACATCCAAACTAGTTCCAGTGAACTTGGTATCAGCAACAAACTTATCCTGATGAGAGACATAATTACCTAAGAAGTAGTAGTCATGAGCCCTGCTTAGGTAGCCTATCTTCACAACATGCTTAACACTTGGATTTTCAACAGATGTATCAACCCCATTTCTGCCATCAATAAACACTGGAAAGAAATCTGGACATTCACAAACTCCAGTATTATCGGATGCATAAAAAGGGTTCGGATCCACCGTCCAGTTAACAAAATCTTCGCTTTGAAATAGAACAGTCTTCCCTTCGTCTCCGTTTTGAGCACCAATAATCACTCTCCATTTTCCATCTTTTCCCTGCCAAGCAGTTGATGGATCTCTGAAATTATCCAATTCGACTCCATTGGGCGGAGTCATAACAGGGTTCTTAGGGTATTTGACCCATTCTCTTAAAATTGGGTCGGATAGATTCTTCGGATAGGCCAAGTTTTGGACTTGATGGCGATTAGAATCAATCCCAGTATACAAAATGACGGGTCTTTCACCTGGGAGGATAGTGGCTGAACCGGACCAGCAGCTATTAATGTCATATGGTTCGGTCGGTTCAATAGCATGATCGAGATGAATCCAGTTGATGAGATCACGGGACACAGAATGAGCCCATACTATGTGATCACCAAAGGTGGCTGCATATGGATTATGTTGGTAGAAAAGGTGGTAAACTCCTTTGTAGAGCATTGGCCCTGCCACACATAAAATCAGAATATTTCTGTCTTCAAATCATGATTTTTGAACCCATTTCAATGGATTATCAGATTCTATCTTAGAGTTGACTTACGTGGGAGGGAGAAGAAAGATAAGGCATTAGTGGTTGTAAATAACTACACTGTTTCCTCAAAATATGTTCTTGCAACTTTAATTGAATACGTTAACAGAGAAATTCAGTGACTTACCATTGGGATCTGCATGATTAAGGAAGCCGCTTTTGAGATTTCTTCAACAAAACATGCAATAGGAAAGACAGAAGAACGATAAATGAATCAACAGTAAGGAATGGAAGAATAAAAAGCAATCATGAATGGTGGAAGGAGATTGGTAAAGCCGGGTGTCAGAGACGGTACCGTTCATCCAATATTGTGGAGGCTGAAAGTGAAATGATGTTCGGTAAGGCTGCTTTTCTGGGAGTTTGTACTTAATGGAATCCACACTACTAGTTTGTGGGGATGCTTCAATTCCACTCAGAAGAGGATATAATCCAAATAGTAATAGTATCTGTGGTGCTGATATCCCCATGTTTCTTGATTTTGGGGATTACTGATACAAAACCCTGATATTGACCTATTTGTTTCTGGCTTCATCATTGAGCTAATTTATATGCATCTCCGTCCCCACTCCTACACATGCATGTTAAAGCAACCTCAAAGACAAGTGCAACAGAAGCGAGGGACCTCCACCAGTTGCATTTTTTTCCTTTTAAAATCTCGGCGTGAGAAAAAAAAAAAAGCCGGAGAACATTTTTTTTTTGTGTGTGGGGTGACTTGCTGCTTTTGACTTCCTGAACAGCGTCTCTATAAGAATGGCAACTAGACTCATTTTATTGTATTTTTCATTATGGATTTTAACATCAACTAGAGATATTTTATCCTCCAAAAATTGTCATGCAGTTTGGAGGACCTAATATGAGAAAAGAATGCCAAAAATGAATTAAGAAATTAAGAATGCATATGTTATTTTACAAAAACTAATGGCAAATTGGGAAACATGTAGTCATGTAAGTAGCAATATTTTATCACATATGACATCTGCTGTTAGAATGCACAAACATTCAAATTTTTGGGTCATTATTGTATCAGAAAATTAAAAAAGAAAATAAGACACTGCATAGCCTTTTTTTTTTAAAAAAAAAATTAATACAATAATATTCAATATTATTTTAAAAATTTTATTTTTTTATTATATCTGAAATTAAAATACAAAATTTTATGTATGTGTTAAATTACATAATTGTTTAATATAAAAACGCTGTTTTAAAAGTTTTGGTCTTCTAAGAAGCATTCTCTATTATCTGGCTCTAACGTGACATTAGATCAACATCACATGAGCTTAGATACCTTTCAATACTACTACAAGGCAACTATGGTTTCAAGTTCAGCCCAACTTGGGATGATGAGCTTAATTACTCATTGAATTTAATAATTAAGAATTTGAAACGGCATCTGAGAAGCACAGGATTATTGAAGATAGTGAAATCTTTCATAGTCCAACAAGTTGATTTAGAAAGATAAGTTCCTTGAGGTTTCGGTTGATTAAGATGGAGACAGGATCAGATAGGTTGATTAAGGTAAGACTAGAAGAATTTTAAATGGCAATTAGCAGAGGCGTGGAACCTTGTTTGAAGCTTCAACTACAGATCCCTACTACATGTCAAAACTCATTCCGGCAAAAGCCGATCTGCTGTTTACGCGTTGTTGTAGTTTCTTTATTAGCCATGGTTTTGCTTTTTCCTTCTTCTTTCAAGCAAACCATATTTTACGCGGAAATGCTTAAAGAGTACATCATACATGTCAAATAAATTTGTAACTTCGTAATTTCTCGAATAGTTAATTATGAATCATGGTATGCAAGAGTGGAGGCTCCCTTGTCCTTTTTAATCTTTTTTTAGAAATATATGTGCAATTTTTTTTTAATTTTTCTATTAGTTTGGCCCCTTTTAAAATATTAAATAAATATCTAAAATAATGTAATAAGTAAATATGTTAATATTTAATTGAATAGATTTAGACTTAAAATTATATTGTATAATTTATTAAGATTAAATATTAAATTAAGCAAAAATTTATTACATCCATATGATTGAATATATTTAGGTGGCATTTGTTTCAAATATTTTAAAGAATTAAGAATCAAAAAACTGATTTAGGATTACTTTCCTAAAGATTTAGGATTACTTTACCTAGTTGAATGAAAAAAAAAATACTCATCTTTTACAACCATTGCCACTTATAATTACCAGTATTGCCATTATTATTGTTACCACAATTACCATTGTATTATTACCACCACTATTATTGTCATATCGCCATTATGCCCTTAACATTACTATAATCATTATTATCATTACCACTATTGCCTCTAGAATCACTGTCATTACTATCATTACACCATCACGATCATTATTGTTGCACTAATGCTACTATCATTATTGTTATTATTATTGTTGTTATAGTCATTGTTACTGTCACACCACCAGTACTGTTACAACCCATACCATTGCCCTCACTCCTATCATTACCACCATTACCATCACTTCTACTATCAATACCAATGCCACCACTACCATCAACCATCATTGCCATTTCCTAACTAATAAACTAAATAATAAGAGAAAGAATCATAAATAACATGATTCCATTCCCTAAGTAAATCAAATAATTTAAAAAAAAATAACAATTTTTTTCTTACTCCTTTTTATTTGATTCCATTTCATTCTCATTCCCACAAATTGAACAAAATGCTACTTTAATAGCTACTTTATTTTGATGAGATTTTATAAGATAAATATATTCAACTTATCTCTGCTCTTAGTTTAATGAAGTTTTATTAGATAAATATATACAATATTATCCTTATTTTTGGATAATAATTGAATACAAGATATATATCATATATCATTTAAGGATTTGGTGTATAAAATTTATAAAATCACAATTTTGAAACTTTATAAGGTTTTAATTTCTTATAATAAAAATTTCAAAGTATGAACTAAATTCAATACTTAATATAAGAAAGTATTTAAACAGTATAAATGCTAGTACTTAATAAATATAACACTTAAAACTTAATAAACCATTGTCACAATCTAGCTCATGCACTTTAGAAGATAAAGTGTGGTAAAGTGAAATATCATAATTTTTAATGAGAAAATTAATGGAATGTATAGTTACAATTCTAAAAATAATTTTTAAATCAAATATTATTTATTAAATTCTAAACCTTTAATTTTCTCATCAAAAGTTGTAATATCTCATTTTATTTTATAAAGTGCATCTTATACTTTGAGGAGCCCAATTTGTATTACTAAACATCACTTAAGTATTATTATGTTTTTTTATTTTTGAAAAAAAGGAAAGAAATTATCCAAAAAATATAAAAGAGAAGTGATGTAAAATAGAGTTTAATATCATATTTTTTATTATTACTTGCTAACAATAACAATTAAATATATTAAAATTAATTTAAACTTAAATAAATTTGTGAAATAATCAAGCTTAAGTATGAATTTTACAACTTCACTAAGCTTGAATTTGAATTTGAACTCAATTATTCTTGTCGCTTTGAAATCCAAATAAATAAATAATCAATTTAACTTATTTTAATTATAGTTCTAATGTTTGAACCTATCAAAAATTTTTAACAATTTCTATGGCCCTTTCTAAACAGAGTTCCATACTCAGCCTATAATGATGTAAATTTATAATAATATAAAAAAATTAATAAACATGAAGAAAATAGAAGAATTTTTATAAATTAAATCCATCTTGACTTATACACATATATGGCTCTATTTTCAAAATTAGGTGCTTCTAATCTTCAAAAAATAATTGAATTTTGAAATTTATAAATAATTTAATCTTTAAAAATTTTATGAAAACACAAACATCAAAAGAAAAGAGCAATGGAAAACCCTTCTTTTATTCAATTTAGTATTTTAAAATCTAGCCTAACCAATAACTCTATTGGTAGGTGAGTCAAGATTAGATTAATTCAACTGATTAAACTAAACTAGTCTAATGGGATGGTCAAACTAGTTGACATACACGCATACATTATAATTTATCAATATATATATACACACATTACATGTAACTATAAAATATATGGTATGAAATAAAAATGAAATTTATCATTATCTACTATAAGGTTATTTTAAATAAAAAATAACTATATATATTTATCTTATCATAATTATAATTATCAGATTCAATATAAATTTAAAGAAAATGAAAATTATGAATCACATAATTAATAAATATTAGTTTCAAATTTTAAGTTAATTTAATTACAATAGTGTAAATATTATTTTAGTTTAATTCTTTTAAAACTTAGATTGTTAGCACTTTACATATACAAGTTGTTTATTTTATAACTTAAGCATTGAATTATATCATATATTTTTTTAATTTCGTGAAAATAATAAGTAGACAATATTGTAATAAATAGAACAAATTTATAAATAACATAACATATTATATATCAACTTTGCATTTACATTAACAAAAAGTGTTATGACCATAATAGTAAATAGTTAGACACCTCATCATTAGTGGCTGTGGATTGAGTCTTACCCATGACAATGGTTGAGCATTTTTTTTAATAATGAAACTAAATATTTAAGTCATAAATAGGGTGGTTCAATTATCCAACTTTTCCCAAATCATACCAGTTCAAAGCGGATTAATTGTTAAAGCAGGTCTAACCTATTACCTGACTCATTATGAGTTTCGAATCCTAGTTAAACCAGTCGAGATAGATTGGATTTAATAACATTGGCTCAACCTTATTTTATTTGCTTTAAGAAAATACCCAAAACTTTTACTACTTTTTTATGGTATTAATGCAGTCTTGTATATCAGTTATATTGATTAGGTCATAAATCCTACTTATCATAGGATCTATACCCTTTATATTCAAATTAGGCCTAAGTAATAACAAATAACCCATAAACATATTAACATTAATTACTATTTATAAATTATAATGTGGTCAAAAATAGAAAATTTCAATAATCTCCTATATGGACCTATATAATTTATAAATAGTAACCACTTTAAAATTAACATCAATATTAAATGGTACTATTACACTTATACATCTAAATTGAAATCATAAATATTCAATAATGTAGAATATTATATATAAAAAGGATATTGATATTAAGTATATCATATGTATACACCTTGCCAGTCAAAATAATTAACATTTGATAGGGATATTAACTCATAATGTGTATAATAAGATTTACATAACTTTAAACACAACTATATGTAAATCTTCATATAATGGTTTTACCATTTGCCTAAAATGCCCACCAAGAATAAATATTCTTAATACAGTAATGAGATAATGTTTAAATATCTCAAATTACATGCCATAAGCCAAAACATTTGGCAACATCATGAATAATTCATTTTAAAATTTTATTTAAATATATTTCGAGATAATAATGAGATTAAAATAATTTCATCAAAATTTTCACTAACCTAGAACATTAGAAGGTTTAGATAAATTCATATTATTTATATAATTATGATTTATTCCAAATTTTTAGTCTTTGGTTAGTGGATCCATAAGTATACAATTTGTGAAAATATGCTTAATATAAGTAACATGCTCATGTATCTTCTTTCTCATATAAATTTGTACTTTACATTAGAGTCCTTGGTATAAATGGAAACTTTATTACTTGGAGAAAATATCATGGTAGTAGTATTGTCACAATGAATGATTAAGAATAAAACTAATAGTAAAATTCCTTAACCATACAATTTCATAAGCACACTTACATCACACAACATACCCTGCTTTTATATTGGAGGTTATTGTAAATAATGCATAACACTTTTTCACAACATAACTCCTTTTTCTATCATACAAATGTTTCTAGATATAAATTTATGATAATTTAAACAATTAACGAAATCTAAGTCTAAATAGCTTATAACTATAAGATTTTTCAATCTTTTACGAGTTAGTATCTGACCTTTCATACCTTATAAATACTTTATTATTCTTTTAGTAGCAATGTAGTATCTTTGACTAGAGTCATTAAAGTATTTCACTAGTACATCTACAACATATCAAGATGTGTATGCACTTAAGCACATATCAAGCTACCTACAACTAATGCACATAGGATATTTTTCATCTTTTCTATTTTTTTATCATGTTGATGACATTTGGCCTTTGAGAAAATCTCACCTTTTTGAATTAACAAACAAATATGAGAGCATGCTAATGTCATGACCCTAACCTAATCATAGCAATGTAGTATTAGGATATGTACACATTTGAGCACACATCAAGCTACCTACAAGTAATGCACATAGGATATTTTTCATCTTTTCTATTTTTTATCATGTTGATGACATTTAGCCTTTAAGAAAATCTCATCTTTTTAAATTAACAAACAAATATGAGAGCATGCCGATGTCATAACCTTAATCTGATCATGACTAATGTGGAACATATTTTGTAGTTTCCATCAACCTACTCCTAATTAATTAACTTAATCCTCATTAACAAGTATCATGTACTTATAAAAGATAAGGAAGTTTGTTATGTTTATAATCTTCCCAAAATGAGGATAAATAAGTCTAACTAACTCATAAGGAATCAATTCAAATATCTCATCTGCCCATATCTATGAGAAAATAAAGCTCAAAATATATTATGTGCAAGAATATGTGTTACTATATTGCCATCAGTAAGCTCCCATGAGATCTAGATTTGAGGAGGTAGATATAAAGGCTCAACTTAGGAATCTATAAAATAAATTATGAAGGAGTAAGTTTGGAACTCAGTGAATAAATAATCTATAAGAATAATAATAATTCATAATAACTTACCCATCAAACTATCTTTCTTTAACATTTCATATAACATTTAAGCATATTTGTAACTAAAAGTTAATCACAATAAGGTCAATACATAATCATTTCATTTTCAAATATATCACATAAGAATACTCAAGATCACATCTTGTTTGAAATAATAAACAATAGATAAAATACATTTATCCATCTTTTGTCTCCCAAGTCAACCTTATACCTTTCACAAACTTTTTATCTTTATCCTTTTAGGGTTTACCTTATACCTTTCACAAATATATTATAAGAAATTTCCTATTCGATATTCACAGTGTTACCTCTATCACATTTCTCATTTTCAATACCACTCATAATATGATTCGTAATGTAATTTAAATTTTAGAGCTCAAATAATATAGTCATAATTCAATTTCAATGTATATCATAATATATATCGATCTTAGTATGCCATCAATCACTTATATCATAGTAATCAATCCATAAAACATATCAACACATTTCATTATATAGGTAATGCAATAAATTTATTACAACACACCTTATATCATTACCTAAGTCGCGTACTTATTTTATAATTATCATAAACCACTTTATTTTTAATGCTTAAAGACCAAATACGCCATGTTGGGCTATTATAAGTCATGAAAACATAAAACAAATTGTTTATAAGTTACTATATAGTCACCATGGTTGTAAGCTTTAAGTGATACTTTATAAATAACTTAAAAATTATGGTAAACTTAATTAACTTTTTATAAAAAAGTTATTTGCCCAAATTAATTAAATTTTAAAAAGGTTATGCCTTTTTAAAGAGAAACATAAAAGTTTATTTTTCAAAATCTTAAGTTTTGATCTCTGTCTATTATTTTAATGATATCTCAAAATATGTATTAGATATTAGTCGAAAATAATTCCATTTGAAAGTAAACTTAACTACCTTTTAAATGATAGGTAATTTGATTAAATCAAATATAAGATGAACGAGTTATGTCTCTTCAAAATTGGCATAAAATTCTGGGCTTAATAAATTGATAGATTAATTGATTCATTTATCTTGCATTTGCATTTGAATCTTCATAATTGATTAGTTACTTGATTTTGAAGCCTAAATTTACTTCTAGACTCTCAAAATCAATTGGTTACTTAATTCACATATGAAAATATTAATTTTCATAAAAAATTCACTATTTATCAAACTTTAAATGCCTTATAAACACATATATTATACACCAAACCTTGATATAACCACTAATACACCTATTTAACATCTCATATTAACTTTTTTTATCATTTATTACTTTTGTCACATCAAATCAAACATGATTTAAGTAAAATTATAAAATAATCTATATTTCATTAATACCATTATATAGCCACAAAATTCATAAATTTAGCCAAATTATTTACTCATATAGTATGGAAAAAGATGTTAAGAAACTAGTTTAAAGATTTTTCAACCCTAATCATGTCAAAATTCATAGGTTTTAGAGTTATGGGAATTATTAATGAAAAAAATATTCTTACCTTGATTGGATGAAAAAATTAAGAATAATTGAGATTTTTCTTACTTGATTGATAGAGTGGTAGAAAGATTGTATAGAGAGAAAGTTAGAAGGAATGGAAAATTTGAAAGGAATGAAAAAGAAGGCAGTTTAAAGGTTGATGTAAGGAAAATAATGCTCCAAGAATATTTTTTGAAAAATTACTTCTAAACTTTTTTTATATTCACAAACTCACTTATATCAGTATAAAATTTTATACTTCATAATTTTAATAAGTTTTTTTTATTAAAATTTTACCAAATTCATATTCTTATATTTTTAATTTTATTAACTTTATTTTATTCTATATTTTACACATAAGATTCTTAACTTAATTGAATTTACTAGTTATTTTAACTATTCTTTCTCATAAAAAAATTTTAATTTACTAATAATTAAAAAGGGTGCACTACAGCAAAAAAGACTTTTAGCGGCGACATTTGTCGTCGCTAAAAGGTATTCGGTCGTCGTTAAAAGGTATTCGGTCGTCGTTAAAGAAAAAGTCGTCGCTAAAAATGTCGTCGGTGTAGGTCCGTCCTTGAAAAGGTCATTAGCGACGACAATTTGTCGTCGCTAAAAGTCCGACCTTTTGCGACGATAATGTCGTCGCAGAAAACAATTTCAAAATTCAAAAAAATTTGAAAATTGATTTTTAGCGGCGACATTGTCGTCGCTATAGGTAAAGAAGTCGTCGCTGAAGATCGACTTTCAGCGATGACAAAGTCGTCGCTAAAAGTAAAAAATATCAGCGAAAGTCTGATCTTTAGCGACGACATTTTACCCTATAGCTACGACAAGTGTCGCCGCTAAAGATTTTTTGAATTTTTTTAAAAAAATTTAAATTCAAATTGTTGTATATTATAAATAATATATTATCTAAAATATTCTTTATTTTAATTAACTTGAATTGTTTAATATTTTTTAAAATTTAATTTAATATAAATTATACAATTATAATATATTAGTAATTTTATTAATAATGTCTAACAATTTGATTCAACATAAAAAATTAATACTCATAAAGCAATGATAAAAATAATATGGACTTCCTAGTTGTAAATTATATTTATAAATTTTATGCTAAGTTAAATTTAAATAAATAAATTTAAAATTTACAACATACAAAATTAAATAATATGAAATTTCATATTGAATTTAACATACTATCAATTCTATTAATTTATTACAAATTATTTGAGTAAATTAAATATATTATTACACAAAAAAATATTATAACTTTTATTCACGTACCTCAATGGTAAAAATCTACTGATCAACTCTAAATACTCTCCACGAACTAAGCTAAGTGCTAATAATAACTAACAAATTAAAAGATGCAACATACAAAATTAATACATATCAACATATATAAAAAATAAATATATTAAAATAAAAAAATTTAAAGAAAGAGAAAGTTCAGAAACTTACCTTAATTCCAAAAATTTTAAACGCGCAAATAAGGAGGGAGGAGGCGCCGCGAATAAATAGCCAAAACTTTCACCGACGACTAAAAAATTTCGGTCGTCGCTGAAGCCTTCAGCGACGACCGAGAGACTTTCAGCGACGACATTGTCGTCGCTAAAGCCTTATCTCAAAATAGGCTCTAATAAATTTTCGGCGGCATAATTTGGCCTTTGGCGGCAAAATTTGGCCTTCAGCGACGACAATTGTCGTCGCTGAAGGCCAAGACTTTCAGCGACGACACTGTCGTCGCTGAAGGGTGGACCATCAGCGACGACACTCAACCCTTCAACGACGACAGTGTCGTCGTTGAAAGTCTTGAATCTTCAGCGACGACAATTGTCTTCAACGACGACAATTGTCGCCATTGAAGGCCAAGACTTTCAGCGACGACAGTGTCGTCGCTAAAGGGTGGACCATCAGCGACGACACTCCACCCTTTTAGCGACGACACTGTCGTCGCTGAAAGTCTTGGCCTTCAGCGACGACAATTGTCGCCGCTGAAGGCCAAATTTTGCCGCCGAAAATTTTTTAAGCTTTTAGCGACGACTTTTGTCGTCGCTAAAAGCCTAATTCCTTCTCGCCCTTTGTGCGTCATTTTTACCGACGACAATGTCGCCGGAAATACCTTTAGCGACGACCAAAATTTTGTCGCCGCTAAAAGTGTCGTCGCAGTTGCTTCTTTTTCTTGTAGTGGTGTAACAACTGATATGTTAAGCCTTTTTTGTACTTTCTCAATATATGATTATTAAGACAAATTAACTATCCCTAAAACCTATTACAATAAGTCTTAATGCCTAAAACAAAGAAAGTATTCCCTAGGTCTTTGATTTCAATCATTTTATCATAATCAACATATCCATATTATTACTGATATGAAAATTGTTATCGATGTGCAAAACTGAAATTGCAAGATTGCCCATACTTATTATCATACATTAGTCTACATTGCTTTTCTTAAATCCAATAGAGATTACAATATCGTCAAACTTGAATACAACTATTTAGATACTTGCTTTAAGCCATTTGCATAAAAGGTGTTCCTCATCCATTTTTTTAAAGCTATCTAATTATTTTATGCATACTATTTCTAATAAGTCATCATTCAAGAAAGTTATTTTAACCTTTAACTAATGTAGCTTCTAGAAAAGTAAGCTACTTATGTCACTACAATTTGGAGTAAGTCCTTAGTTGATACTAGTGAAATTTTTTTTTTATAGTTTATGCCTTCTTTTTAAGTGTAGTTATTTGACTATCGACCTAATCTTAAACTCTTAATTTCATTTGAGCATCCTTTTCAATCTAACTATTAAAGACTTATTTGTTTCTAATTGGCTCACTATTTAGGGATGGTCTAACTTATTCCTATATTCAATTTTTTACAATAAGGTCAATTCATTCTCTATTGCGATGATTCATCCTGAAGGATTATGTTAACTTTATGGGCCCTTTTTAATAGAGTTTCATTTATCAATTGTATTAACTCCACATCTTCTGCTAATTGTTGCATTGGACTAACTTAGTTTAGTTAAAAAACTCCAACTTAGTTTTAGTCTTAGTATTAGTTTTTAGATAAGTTAATATTTGTTAAGTTAAAAAATTAAATTAAATTTTTAGTTAGTTAAAAAACTCCAACTTAGTACTAATTTTAGTATTAGTACTAATTTTTAGGTAAGTTAGCTTTTAACTTAATTATTTATATGATTATATCTTAAATTATATGATTAAAGGTTTATAAGTATCATAACAATTAGTTGTTTCATTTGTTGAATATTGTAATTAAGGTATTATATTATCATCACATAAAAGTAGATTCTTTTCTACCAAAGGTCGCTGAGGGCTCAGAGTTCATGGTGATGATTGGATATTAATAACTTCTTCATCTTTGACCATTTTAAATGTTATGCCATCAACAACCATAACATCAATATGACTGCATAGTAACCTAGGTAGGAGTTCCAAACTTCTTAGCCTACTATTGAGAGCCTTTCCTAGTATATTCTTGAGACCATGTACAACTAGCAGTTTAAGGCCACATACATGATAAAAAAGAATTTTTCCTATAAGTTTGCAATCAATTATAGGGGTATGATAGACCAAATGAGGTCAGGCCTATAAAAGAAACTCAAATGGATAGCTAAGCATATTTTTTAGAATCTTATGAAGAAGTGAGTTGAAAATGTTAATTTCAAGAAAAAGTAAGAGGTTACAAAAAGAAAGCATATATTATTGGAAAGAACCTATACATTGGTAGTTCCATCTTTACATCCAAGCATAAATGGAAGATGGTGAGTTGTGAGTTTTAGTTTAAGGTTAATTTTAATGTTATTTCATTTTATAACTTACTTTTATATCTATACATAAATTTTTAAATAACTAGCCTCACCTAAATACTTACTAATCTGGAAGTGTTTTAACACACTCATACTTATGAAGGTAGGAAAGGCAACTAAGAGTTGTAAATAAGAAAGTAGAAAGGACCAAAGTAAGATTTAGTTGTTATTTATGATATACATTAACTTTAAAATTTAATTTTGTAGGAGGAATATTTTAGAATGTTGAAGCATAATCTTTCCAGTCATCAGTTGAGAACGATGCAAGTAACTTTGCATAAGCCAACAAGACCTTGCTATTAATAAAGGCAACTAATGACTAAAATAAAAATGATCACATTTATGATTTGGGATTGGAGGTGTGAAAGGTTGTTATGCCATCATTTGCTACAACTGGTTTGTCCTCGTAGCCTAAGTTACAGGAGTTATAAAGCACTATCGAGTAATAGTATATAGATTGAGCAATAGTATATAGAGTTGAGCTTGAGGTGGTATAAGAGAGGATAATATCCTAAGAGTAGTAACTTTGCTTTTGAACAATAATAATTAAGTAGTATAAGCTCAACTCTAAAGTGCTATTCAAGAGGTTAGAGATGGCACCTACCGCTTTACCACTAGATAACCAAGGTTGCGAGCACTAGTAATGAGATGTTAAGAGTTAACCTTGCAATGTCTAGGGTTTTATATATATATATTAGATATGATTATTTTTATACATATATTGGATTTCATTATTTTTTAATTATATAAATAAAATATTCATATCTAATTTTATTTTATGAAATTTAATTCTAAAATTTAATTATCAAATGGATATTTGCTTTAGAAAATTTTGATTATTGTAACGTGTTTATTGTTTAACTTATTACAAAAATCGGCAGCTTATTAACAAATATTTCCTATATTAGCAATGAAATTGATGAAAAATTTTATAATAATGATGTTGTTAATTTTGTAGAATTTTTTTAACTTAGCAATGAATTTATTGACAAATAAAAAATTAGAGATAGATTAATTTTTTACCAAACTTAATTTTAATAATGAAAATTTTGTTGGTAAATATAAGATTTGTGACAAATAAAGATATCGCTAAATCCATCTATCGTTCATTTTTTTTTTTCGTAGGCTTGCACAATTAGTGATGGATATAAAAATTCTATCACTATTTCTGAAACCCTCTAATTTGTTGCTAAATATTTTAGTAATAAATTTTTTCATCATTAATCAATTTTTTTATAATGTGATACTAGTGTCTAAATCAATATGTTTTTGCACATTAATTTAGATGAGTGACAATATTTCACTTTTTTTAACATAATAAATCTAGTACTAATATTTTTCTCTCAATGAAATTATCAATTTGGAGTCCTTGGATATCAATTTAAATTTCCATCCCAAATCTAATCAAAGTTATATATTTGAATTTAATTTAGTTCAACTTGTATATTAAAATAATCAAAATAAAATACTACATTTAGGGGGTCAAATATAAATACTTGAAATATTAAGGAATTAAAACCATATTTAGGTTCAATTTTTTTAAAGAGGTGGATGGTATGTCAAAATTTAGAATAAGATAATTTATTTTTATTTTTAATTTTAAGTTTTTTTACTAAAAAATCATAATTAGGAATGTGATTTCATTTATTTGCTTAAGAAGTAGGAATAACATAGGAGCTGGGCCTCAACTTTAGATTATTAAATAGTACTGAGGGGGATAAAGGGGATAAGGAAATAAAGAACAAGATGTAAAGCTGAAAAGGACTTTCACCCCAAAAAAAAAAAAAAAAGTTGAAAAGGACGTGTGAAATCAAATTACAACAACACACAAACACAGAAAAGGGGACAAAGACAAATCTCTCTCGAGAATTTGAAAACATAATGTTGCAATTGAAAGCTATATACTCATCATTCTGATTCTTTTCTGAGGAACACGCGAGGGCATGATGTACGGTTCACATACTAAGTTTGATGCACCAGATCAATGGCGTCCCACAAAGTCATTCCTTTCTGATGTAAAAAACAAAACAGTTAATAAATTAACAAAGCATTAAGAGGGGAAAAGAAAGGCTGTAATTCCTAAAGTAGCCCATTTGACCACTACTTTCGAAATATACCCAAAAAAATAAAAAATGAAAGGGAAAAAAAAAGATTAAGGTTTGGCAGAAAACCTTTTTTATATATAATTATAAAATATTAAATAAAAAATATTTTATTTATTCAACATTAAATATAAAAAATTTAGAAAGTAAATTATTTTATTTCAAAGATGAAGTTGTTTCTTCTAATACTATAACTCTAAGTATCATGTTTATAATTTTTAATAATTATTAGAGTGTTCAATATGTGAAAATCATCTTAATTTACCTCAAAAAGGACAGGTTTAGACAAGATAGTTGAAGAAAGTGGATTGATGCTAAAGTTCTTAAAACAGACTCAAGTTTGTGAATCGAAAAAAAAAATGCATACGAAGACCTATGAAATATAAGTTCAGGATCTAAAGCAGCTTAATTCATCAAATCTATAGTCCATATGAGTAGGATTGAACAAGTCTACGGATGGGTCCACATTTTTTTTTATATTTTCACCTTCAAACTAAATAATATAGTATATAAATTTTCACCTATTTAATATAATATTTAATCCTAAACTCAATTCTTTATCTTTCAACTTAATCCAACCTAAATAAAGATTGAAAACTTATTTTGGTCCTTATAAAATTAAATTTTTATTAATTTTATTCCTAACTAAAAGTTTATATCAATTTAATTCGTGTAAAATAAAAAATCTTCAAATTTTAGTCGTTCTATATAATAATTTAGTATTTCATCTCATATATAAAAGGAATAAAATTTGAAATTTTTTAATTTTATAGAAATTAAATTGATGCAAACTTTTAATCAATTTTGCAGGGATTAAAATAAATTTTTAATGCCTAAATAAATTATTTCTAAGTCAATAATTTTGTTTCTAAAGTTAATAATTTTTTATTATAATTTATTTAATTTTAAATTTTTAGTGTAGATTAAGAGTCTATTAAATGTGTGATATTTAAATTTATCATTATTAGTATTTTAGATGTCAAATTACTTTACAAGCCTTAAAATTATTTTTTTAAAAAAGAAAGAGTCCATAAATCCTATCCACAAGTCCCTAGTCAACAAATATTAGAACTTGGACTCCCATTTAGAGATTTTGCAATTTTTGCAGACCAAATTTGCAAATGGATCAAATGGGTCAATTTAACGGCTCTAAGTGAAGCGAAAGTAAAAGGTTGAGTGATTTGAGCCCTAATTAATGGCACTCATTATTCACCAAATGAATATAATTATAAAAATATAAAATTATGTCATTTTAAATAAGTAGATTAAAAAACTCACCTTCCTCAATCATAAGGCTATCGATTAGTAGGTTTGAGTCAGTTAAACTAACTGAACCAAATTATAAGGCTTTAATTTTATATTATCACTAAGCCTTCATATTGAACAATTTGAACTTAACCAATTCATTCGATTTGTAATGGTTTATTGCAAGATTAGACAATTCCAAAGTCGCACCTATAATAATTAATTTGTGCTTTTTTGTTTATATAAAGTTGTTAAAATAGGTTAAAGTCTATGAACTGACTTATTAGCATGCAAATTTCAGTAGATTTTTATAAATTTTTAATTTATACAAAATTATATTTTTTTAATTTTTAATTATGTAAAATTGTATTATAAATTATTATAGTTGACATTTTTATTTCATATTTTTTATGACTTATATTTTGTATATATAGTATTTTTTATGTTATCTTTAGATTTTAAATATATTATAACTTATTTATAAATTGATCTGTGATGCTTTGAAATAATTTTAAATTTTTTTATTGTTTACAAGTTTAAAAATTAAAAAGATAAAACTAAAAAAAAAAGCCCATGGATTAACTAGTTTACCTATTACTTTACGAGAACTGGACTAGAGTTTCTATATTAAAAACCTGCAAAGATATAAATCGATTGGCCCTACTTGATTTATTTAAAGGCCAGTCTATACGTTATATATGCATGCACACTTAACTACTTTAAGAATTTTGTAAACAAAATTTTGATAAAATAGTACAACTCTATTTTGTTTTTTTTTTAAAAAGAAATAGTTAATAAGTATTCATTCAAACATAGGATACGAATGGTTAAAATCATGTTAATGATCTTTTTAAAAGCTTAAAGTTATAACATCATTTGATTTTGATAATAACAAAATTCAAACTTAGATGTCAGTGGTTGGGGATGATAACCTGATATAAATCAATAAAAGCATATATTTGCGAAATATGTAAAAGATTGGAATGTGTTGTAATTCTTTTGTATATTTATTAAATATAAAATCAGTAATTTGTATATTTTTTGAGTAAATCATATTTTCCTTCATATATACTTTACAAATTTGTATACTCGAAAAGAGGAATAATTATACACTATTTTTTAATAAAAATAATGGTTAAATGAGATAATTATTTCAAGAATTAAAGTATTAATGAATTTTTCTGTATAACAAAGTCATTATTAAAATGTGAACTCTTGTAGAGTATTAATAGATAAAATTCGCTTAAAGTTCGAATATTTTTCGTTAAATTAGCATCTTCTTAATGGTATAATCATACAGTATTTAGTGCAGCATGTCTCCACCACGGTAAAACAGAGCAAGATATAAGCTGAACAGTGTGTGAGAATTTAGGGTCGGAGCATGTGTTCACGTCAGTGATACGTTCTGTGCATAAACAGTTGTGAGTGTACCGTTCACCGTAATCAAGTATTTCGAAAGATTCGCGGATGACTCTTTTTTCTTTTTAATTCCCTTTTTATTTGGGATGTCACTTTTCGAATTTGGATTCTATAATTTTCTTTAACTATTTTTTCCAGTTAAAAATAGTATAAAATTTTCTATACCTTATTATATAAAAAAATATGAGTAGAATTCACGAACTTCACTTGAATTTAACTAAAGTTGTATATACAAACATATTTTCTAATTCTAAAATATATACAAATCCTTCCTCAATCTTATAAAAAATCTGCTACTAAGCTCATTTAAAAAATTTCATTAAGAGACTGTTAATTATAACTATAAGAGCATAATTAAAGGTTAAAAGAATTATTTTGTGGACTAATTACTCTTCCTTTATTTATATATAATCATACTCATTTTACTCCAAAAAGTCTTTTTCAAATATGCGTTTATCAAAAGTTCTTATTTTCTTTTTTTTTAAGTGTACTATTTTTCATATGTAAAGTGTAATAACTATTTTAAATCTTTGAAATTAAATTATGTAATTTATTTAATGCACTTATCTCTGATCATATGTTATTATAATTTAAATATTAAATCAGTACATATGAAAAAAATATGCAAAACAATTTTTAATGATTAAATTATTAAATACGTACATATAAAATTTTAAAATTGAATCCATGATATAAATGAAAGCAAAACCTTCGGGAAATATTATATATGGTTTAAAATAAAAGTTCTCAATAGATATCTTTCTTGCATGGAAAAAAAAAAGCATGACAAAGGCTTTTTAATAAAAATGTTTTTGTTTGAAAAAGACTTCAAAATTTAAAGTAAAATGTGTATGTGGACAAATTAAATAAAGAATAAGTAGTTTAATAATAAAATAATCCTTTTAATCTTTAATTATATTTTAACAGTTAGAAGTTAGAAGTAGCATTCTCTTGACAAGAATTTTCAAAATTGATTTAGTAACAACCTTTTAATAGGGTTGAAGTGAGGTTTGTGTATATTTAAAGATAAGATAAGAGGTCTGTATTATTTTAATTAAATATAAGAGGAATTTGTATATTTTGCTCAAAAAATTTTGAATTCCACTAATAAAAATTGTGTCCATCTCCTGGGCATGACAAGAACCTAAAAAAATTAAAAATAAAAAAGAATTCAAATTCAATGCTTTTTTTTCCCCCACTTTTATTCATTTCATCTGCGGCTCAATTTACTACAAGGCTTACAATAAAGAAATCAACAGAATTGCATTTTTTTCCCGCTTATATTTTACGCAACGTCTTTTCTTTGGATAGATAGATTGTGTAAGTATCATGATTTAATCCTTTAAATTTACTACTAACTGCATAATAATTTTCATAATATTTAGACCCTCAATCATGACAAAAATATTCCAGAATTCTATAAATATTTAAAAAAACAAGAATCACCGATACACTGGCTTCGCAATAATATGTGCATTGACAAACAAATCCTTACAAAATAAATAAATAAAACAAAAGGTGGGGATGGGCTGGCAACATGCATGGGGGACCAAACAATACATTAAATAATGTAATAGAATTAGTTTGCAATATATCACCATATCACCATAAGCGCAAATTAGCTAACACGAGGTTATTTTAACTTTAACTAGAAATATTGATTCGAATTTTTAAAAATGTAGTTACATTAGAATTCAATTGGAAGAATTTGTTATTTAATGTAATTTTATTCCACTTTAATCGATGCTTAATATAAAAATAACACATAAAAGAAAAAATAAACATCATATTCAGCCTTTTATTTATAAAAATAATAATTATTATATTTTTGAAATGTTAAAACTAACATTTTTTAATTTTAATTTTTATTTTAATTATAATTATTCATCTCTATATTTATTTATAATTTTAAAATAAATAAAAATATTAAAATTAATTAATAATATCAAATATGTATTTATTTTATTATAGTAATAATGTTAAATGTATATTTATTTTTTATTATATTTTTTGTTATTTATTTAATATTATATGTGAAGAAATAAATAAATAATTGTAATAAAAATCAAAATAAAAAATTAATGATTAATTATAAAATTTGAAAGAGATAATAATTATCACTTTTAATAAAGATGTACTAAATGTTGGGTCTAATATTGATTATCCAAGAAGTGTTCTAAAAGAATTGGGTATTTTACATTTGTATAAATACAACCTAAATTAATTTTTGTCCATTCATTAAATTGTGCTAATAAAATAAAATGACTGAGATTTAAAGATTTTTCGTTTCCAAAATCTATGTAATATTGATGGCAGTGTGAGCGGAGAGAGAGAGAGAGAGAAAGAGAGAGAGAGGGAGGGAGAGAAAAGCAGCTTTGCTTTATAGACATAGCTTTTACCCATGATGTTAAAAGTTCATAATCAAGCTCTCATCATCTCTCTTGGTTACTTTATCTCTACTTTTTAGGGGAAAGAGAGAATGTTGGCCTGAATAATCAATCAGTGTCAGAAATAATTTTTTTTAAAAAATAACCGTGCTTCAAAATTAACATGAAGAGAATAATAATCTGATAATAATGCAGTACAATTATTAAGAAGAAAAAATGAGAGAAGAAAACAAAGGAAAAGACAGAAAGTGCACGTCAGAACAAGGGTGTTTGGCTTGGCTTATGGCCTTGTATGGGTGCGAGCTTCAAAGGCATCCTTTCCTTCTCATCCACATCTCTCTTCTCTCTCTCTCCCCCTCTCATCACAGCCAGACAACTCTATGAAATTTCCTCAAACTGGCTGCTTTCTACCAAATTCACCACTCTCTCATGGCATCTTCCTTCTGTTAGCTAGTTTTCCCAGGAAGAAGAGCTAATTTGTTTGAGCTAGCAAGCTGTAGAATTGGATATTTGCAGGTTTGCAGGTACTTATTTATTCACTTTCTCCTTCACTTCTCACGATTTCTGAAAGTTATATATTAAGTAAGATCTGTGCATGAGCAGAAGAAGTCAAGTTCGGTTTGGCCTACTCAATTAGTATCCATTTAGTTGCATTTTCAGTCTAAGCTGAAGCCCGTCGAGAATAATAAGGTTTTGCACTCAGATCTCGACAGTTCTTGTCCCAGCAGACGCAAAAAAGAAACCAGACACATCCACTACAAATCAGGCCGTCGTTCGTCTGCAGGTTTAGTTCAACATGGAAATGATGAAAGGTTTGGTGGTAGATGAAAACATGTCGAATTTGACATCTGCATCTAGTGAGATAAGTGCTTCCTCCGGAACTAGGAATGACACTACTGGCTCTCTCTACCCTCAAAACTCGTCTACTTCTGCAAATCAAGAGTCACAACCTAAAAAGAAGAGAAGTCTTCCGGGCAACCCAGGTCATAATCATATCGATTAAGCTTTTATATACTCTCAGTCTGGATTTGGTGCAAAAAGCAAGATTTGTTTTCTTATAATTGTCCAATTATTTTTCAGACCCAGATTCTGAAGTGATAGCCTTGTCCCCAAAGACACTCTTGGCAACAAACCGATTCCTATGTGAGGTATGCAACAAAGGGTTCCAGAGAGATCAGAATCTACAGCTTCACAGAAGAGGGCATAATTTGCCATGGAAGCTAAAGCAGAGATCAAACAAAGAGGTGATTAGGAAGAAGGTATACGTGTGCCCGGAGCCAACATGTGTTCACCATGACCCTTCAAGGGCTCTTGGGACCTGACTGGGATCAAGAAGCACTTTTGCAGGAAGCACGGCGAGAAGAAATGGAAGTGTGATAAGTGCTCCAAGCGCTATGCAGTTCAGTCTGATTGGAAAGCTCACTCCAAATCTGCGGCACGAGAGAGTATCGATGTGATTGTGGAACCCTTTTCTCTAGGTAACATAAGACTAACTAAAATTCAAATCAACATAAAATTAATTCTACTATAATATCTACTCATCCACTCAATCAGAACATAATAGAGAAATTGGTTCAAGAAGCAATTATTTTTCTAAAATGTTTCATAATTGAAATGCATTGAAATTTGTAATTGGAATGTATTGAAAAATAATGATCTAAGACGGTCTCACTTATTCACCAGATTCATTAGATCAAAATATTCCGTAAAAAGTATGGTTAAGGAAGTTAAGTGAATCAAAATCAGGTAACAATTTACTAATCAAGATTAGTGATCAAATGTAATTTATGATGTCAACAAGTATGAACATTTGACGAGTTGGAATGTTGTCGGTAAGAAATATTTATATACTTTAATCATAATATAACGCAGGTTTTTACTCTTTTTTAATAAGAAATTATTATAATTTCTAATATTTTTAAAATTTAAAAAGTATAATTTTAAATGCA